>JACRUU010000030.1:12474747-12597247 GCA_030449085.1 Kryptopterus vitreolus | reverse complement strand
TTATTGAACATTGTGCTTTTGGGGGATTGGAAATCATCTTTTTGTCTTGCTTTTTGGAAATACTAATTTGTCTACTCCTGGTCCGTGAAGTAAAGGACAAAATAATCCAACAACAATAAAGCTGGCTCTGGATTGTATTGCTGAAAAAAAAAGAATTAAAAAAAAAACCTCCCCTCGAGTCGGAATAACCAAGGATTATTTTATTTATTGGTTATTATATTGAACTGTATATTGGCATCAAAACCAGATTGTTAAGATTAACTTATTTTCTAACGTTGACCTGAACGTACACCGATCCTCCACTGTTCCGTGAAATCCTTATCCCTTTTTTCTCCTCCTTTATGAATCAGTGCAGATTGCAGCAACGTGTGTGCAGATGGCAGGAGCCGTTTCCACACGGTTCAGTGCAGTCTGATCGCTATTACAGCGCCTTATTGTCCGAGTAAATCGAACAATCCTGGTTATGTGAAATATGACGCCATTTTGAACGCCGAGAGAAACAATTAGACGCAGACGACAGCGGCCATTTTGTGCTTACTAAATTATTACATTGTGTGTGTAGCATTAGGAATTTCATGCTATAAATTTGTTGGAATCGGTCACTTGTTTAATTGTTTGCATTTTGGGACACGCACAATTCCCCCTGTTTCCAGTGAGAGTAAAATCAAGCCACAGGAGCAGAGTTACCCTCTGTGGGCTTTTTGCCTTCTAAGGAAAAAAAACCCTAAACGTCTTGGTAGATTCCACTATAAATTTTCCTTAATTAAATGAGCCTCTTGTTGTCCATCATATCTGCCCAATATGCTTTCAATCTTGCTTTAAAAATAATATGACAATATTCTATAGATACATTACTTATTTTAATGCACATAATAGGCAAGGAAATTTCTGTTTCCTTTGCTTTAGCCATTTCTAAGAATGTGCATTGTGTTTCGATCATGTACTACAAATCAGTATATTCAAAGCAAGTGATGCATGTGATTAGAATCGGCATATTCGAAGCATCAGTAAGCACAAAATACAATCGTGCTTAACTACTGAATAGTTCACTTGTCAAGAGTTATAAATGTGTCTGAAGAATAGATGGTCTGGGTTTAAGGTGAATTCCATGTTGGAGTCATGAGGGCCTTGACCATGAATAAATCAAATGTTACTTAGATGGATGGGTCCTGCCACATGTATTTAATCGACTTGATTTGATTTATATCAGATGGTGGTTTTCAGAGATATTTTTGGTGGATGAGTAATAATTGGAAAACAAAAAGATGGCTATTATACAAGATGCAATAGAGAGTGTGTGTATATATATAAATATATAATTTATAATATATATAAATTTTGCTTTGACTCTGTTCAAAGCACTCCCTGACTTTGTTTTTGCTGAATAAAGTCTTCTTTGACACCACAACCATTTAGTTGTTTTTTTATTTTTAATTTGTTATTGAATTTGTTACTTTTTATATTAATTGACCATGTCAAATACATTCATTCATTCATCTTCTACCGCTTTATCCGATCTTCCTCGGGTCACGGGGAGCCTGTGCCTATCTCAGGCGTCTATGGGCATTAAGGCAGGATACACCCTGGATGGAATTTCAACCCATCGCAGGGCACAAACACACACACACACATTCACGCACACATTCATACACTAGGGACAATTTTCCAAGGTGCCAATCAACCTACCGTGCATGTTTTTGGACCAGGGGAACCGGAGAACCCGGGGAAAAACCCCCTGAGGCACGGGGAGAACATGCAAACTCCACACACACATTCCCGAGACGGGAATCGAACCCGGATCCTGGCGGTGTGAGGCGAACGTGCTAACCACTAAGCCACCGTGCCCCCCATGTCAAATACAGAAATATGAAATTTGCATAAAATAATGGCTATGAATTCACATTCAGTTGCCACATTGTAATTTCCAAAAAAAAAAACATTCACACAATATTCAACACCATAAAATATGTCTACACAAGGCCAAGGACACAATGTGTTTCCATTTCTTTCAAACAGAAGGGTGTGATTAAAGGCTACAGTCTTACCAAGCAGCATGATGTTTGAGTTTGGACTGTTTGACTGAACTGAAAAAAATTCTGAAAATCATTTTCTCCTTTGTTCTGATCTACTCATTTACATTTACATCTACTCCAGCATGCTTTGTTTTTTTTTAAGTTCCCCATTAGCCTTTCACGTATCTGTTTTATCACTCTGATTTCATGGATCTTCTATGGTCTTCATTTCTCCTCACAAAACGTCTGGGAACATCTGCAATATCCTGCATGAACAGATATGCAAAGTTCATAAATATTTACAAAGCTTCATATATGTATAGGCAAGGTTAATGCTATTCCCATCACCTTTGATGTGCTATTAAGTAGATCCTGTGCTGGTAGCAGGCAGGCTGCTTCCCCGATGAAGCACAGTAGGATGTGGAGCACATCTGCCCACCTTCCTACAGTAAGCATCAATAATAGGAGGCCGCCCAGTCGTACCATCACCGTGTTCAGTAAAGCTTGTCCACTCGGCTGCCGAGTCTGCTCCTCTAAAATAAAGTGTACATTTGTTGTGCATTTACAGTACATGGCCTAGTCAACCTATCTGGTGTAATCTGAACAAGGGTAGCAAAATACAGGAAGGTCAGGATGCTTGTATTGACACATGGAAAGTATTTATAAATAATGTAGGCTTGAACTTTCTTCAGGAACTAATCGATCCCACTTTATTACTATTTTATTCACAGTTGCAGTGGCTTTGGAGTTTGACTTGAGAACAGCCTGGATAAAAGCATCATGCACACATAAATTTATATTGTATATATTGTAAAGCTTTTTGGATTGTGATATGAAACCAGAGAACCCAAGGTCATGGGGAGACTCCACACAGACACTAACCTGAATTCAGGTTAACCAGGAACCCGAGATCAAACCTCCAGTTTTTGAGACAGCAGTGCTACAATTTGAGAGCTAATTCTCACAGAGAGAACACATGCATTTCTTGGAATTTGCCTCCACTGTGCTGCAAATTGCTGTTTGTATGATGTAACTCATTATGCAAAGTGCTACATTGTTAGATGTGGTTAGTTAGATAAGCTACTTGACATGGACGCCCCAAACTAGTTTTGATTTGTCTCACCATGCATATAGACGACAAGAAGAGTGTAGCAGATCGTGAGTGGTGTCCAAAACCTCAACGCCTCAGAAGTTGACAGAAAGTGCTGATTTATGTTTGATATGGCTGCAAATCCAGCTATGCAAAATGTTATAATCAAGGCACTGCATAGGAAAGGCAATATAGATGTTCCAGAGGTCAAGAGGCCTATACAGACCCCACAGTACCGCTGGGTGCTGTGTATACGGTACATAGTCGTTACATGTTGCCATAATCTGGAACACTGTCTGGCCAAAAACCAGCTCAGTGCTGCAGCGAGGAGAAAATTTAGCCAAGCTTGTGCTGCCCCCTCATGGAGAAAATAAAGACTGCAGTTTAATGCGCAGCCAAGAGAGAACTGACACTGGACAAGCAGCTGTATTAAAGTCTCACTTAGTGGATCCTAGAACAAAAGAGGAAAGATGTCGTTTTGATCTTACGTACAAAGAATGATTGATATCTAGTAAATATGTTCATTTCCTTACTGATGAGCTTGTGAAACGTGAGGATATTGCTCGAAGAGAAAACTCAAGCACCACTAGTGATGAAACTCTAGAGCCCACAAAGGCAAGAGTCACTGTCAGTATCCAGAACTGGATTGTGTCTGTTAGTCCACCAATATGAATGTGCTTCTTTTTAATTTCATCTTTGCTGTTTGCTGCACTTTGGAAGAAAGAAAAGGGTTGTTAGATCAAGAATTAAATGAATAGTTAATTAAATAGAATATCCATATCCAGCATGTACATATCATTGAATTTATATAGAGGCGTATTGTCAAATGTCACACCAAACACTCTCTTCCAGTCATACTGGTGACTACTGATGCTTTTATGAAACTGGACCCAAATTTTGTTCACTGAAAAAATTGCAGCATCATAACACAGTTAAGACTCTTACCTCTGTGCTTCAATGAATAAATGAACCCTTAAAAGTTTGGCTAGTACTGATATCCCACACGCACCTACAACTCCTGTCAGTAGTGACATCAGAAACATAACATCAGATCACGTGCATATATGCAGAGAAAACACAACAATTAGCATTTATTAGCTTAAAGCCTTAAATAAATGTAATAATAAGTTAAGTTAATAAATATTGAATATGCTAATAAGATAATAAGTTAACACAAATCTTTTAAAAAAAAAATGCTTTATGTACAGTATCTTACAGGTTGAATGATACCTCAGGTAATAAGCAAACAAACCCCAGTGTCATTATCTATCTATTAATTCATTCGTTTAATTATTTCTTCATTCATAATGTATTTTTATCTTTATATCTCAGATGAAAATGTATTAAACAGTGAATATGAATTCACTTGGCATGAAAATATAGCTAAAAGAGACAAATATTTTACCCTTATGGAATGCAATCAATTGTGAAACACACACACAAAAAAGTAACAAATAAGTAATATTATTCATTCATTCATTCATCTTCTACCGCTTTATCCGATCTTCCATCACGGGGAGCTGTCTATGGGCATCAAGGCAGGATACACCCTGGATGGAATGCCAACCCTTCGCATGGAAACACACATTTGGCACACACACACACACACACACACATTCATACATAGGGACAATTTTCCAAGGTGCAATGAAAACCGGAGGAGAACCAACCCCCTGAGCACAGAAACCCCCTCACGGGAGAACACTGCAACACACACACGGGAACAAACCCTGGCGGTGTGAGGCGAACGTGCTAACCACTACGCCACCGTGCCCCACTAAGTAATATTAAAGTTTTCATAATAAAATAGTGAATATTAAAGCAATAAATACATTTTAAATGGCACTAGTCTGCCTGGGAAAGTGATATCACAGTGGTATAAGGTGCTGGGATACTGATCAGGTCAGGGTTCACACCCCGGTATCTCCAAGCTGCCACTCTTGGGTCCTTGAGCAAGGCCCTTAACCCTCTGTGCTCCAGGGGTGCTGTATCATGGCTGACCCTGCACTCTGACACCAGCTTCCAAACAAGCTGGGAAATGCAAATAAACAATTTCACTGTGCTATAATGTATATCTGACAAATAAAGGCTATTCTTCTATAGGTTCCAAAACCAGATGGCCATTTTAGCATAATAACACCAAAATGTTAACCAACACAACCTGTATTTTAGTAAAATCACATTGTATTGTGTTGGATGCACATGATTATATAAGAAGAGTTTTTTTGTTTTATTTTCAAAAATAAAAGGCATTCAGTTTTCTTTTCACTTGAACTAGGGAACCCAACCGAGCTCCAGCGGGGCTTTTCTGTAAAGATACGACTTACGTGGCTTGGACGAGTTTACAAGCAAAATCTCATGTGCGACCCAAAACCTACCAAACATCTTTGAGATGAATTGGAACTCTGACTGCACCCCAGGCATCCGTGCATCAGTAATTGACTTTATAACACCCTCATGAGAACAAATCTCTATCTCTAATAGTGAAAAGTCTTTCCAGAAGAGTGTAGCTTATTTCGAACAGCTAATGGAGACTTAACATGGATTAAACACGGGATGTTTAAAAAGCACACACGGATCTTATGTAAATGTATATTGTATATAAGGATTTGCAACATGAACCCACAGTACCCAAAAATTCAGTAATCAACTAATTGGTCAGGAGGCGAACCAAATCATTTTGTAGATGCCAAAAAAGTATGCATGTACATTTCCTTTAGCATCTTTTGACAGCATTAAACTTCTTTGACTGGTTTTATGACACCAGCTCATTGTATGTCTCTAAAATATTTACACCTGTATCACTGTTAGGTTACAGTGGTATTTTATTCCACCAAATATAATTAATTTCAAAGTGTTTGAAAAAGAATACACAGATGAACAAATTAAAGACTGAATACAAATTAATTTCCAGATATCTCACCTTGTAAGATACAATCTAGAGGACTTGTATCAGGTATCAACCAAGTGGGTAAACTTGGTACAAACCAGGAAATGAAGGACAGCATCTCACTTTACCCCGACTGTACAAAAATCAGGTTGTGAATTTAATACCTGAGTGCTGGTATACTTTATCTGTAGTTAAATTTAAGATGGAAAGAAATGCCATATTACATATAATGCTATTACTTACCTTATAGCTATTTTGTTACGTTGTTTTCTCTTGTGTAAAACCATTACCTTTTAACGGGTGTGCTAGGAGTAGGTCAGATAAGCACCGTCTCAAAGGTCATTTTTCAGTTCAAAATCACTTATGTAATCATCAAGCTGTCCCAAAGAAAGAACTAAGCCATTTATCTGAGTTAGTCCTCACTGTTAGCAGGCAAATGATTTTCAGTGATTGTGAGAATAGTCCTAAACTTATCTTCCTATTGGCTTGTGACACCAAGAGCTGATTCAATGATGGCGGCAAGTGGTCAAAAATACTGCATTAAAAGGGTTTTAAAAAGACGTTTTACACACACACACACACATCACAAACAATAATCACTAGGGGTAGAGGCCCTTCACCGTTTTTCTTTTATGTTTGTTTTTAGATAATTAATGTGTGTTGTATATGATATATATATATATATATATATATATATATATATATATATATATATATATATATATATATATATATATAATACTGGACAAAACAGCACCAGAGGAAATTGTTTTTATAAGAATAATATCTTATATATGTGCGTGTGTTTGTATGCACCAGAAGAAACTGTTATTATAAGACAAACGTTTAAAAAATACTTTGGAAGTACTTAGATTTGCATTCTGTATTGTATTTATAGAAAATAATTGTTATAGAAAAAATGTTCTGATACACTGGCAATAACATCACGTTACGCGCATGCGCGCTCTAGATAAACACTGGGCTGTTCAACCATCCCGAAGATGGCGGAAATTTCCCATGATCCGGCTCCCACTGACGTCTGTGAACTCGCCTGTGACGCGGCTCCAACAGGCAGGTGGCGGTAGCGCTCAGGACTCCGAAAACCCAAGCGCACAGAAGCGGCTTCTCCGGCTGTAGAGAAAGAAAAAAAAATGTGCTTTCGCACGTAGATGAGTGAAGGGAAACCCCTGAAGCTGGACACACTGGTTAGCGAAGTGTGGGAACATGGAAGATGAGGAGATCGCTGAAAGCTGGGAAGAAGCAGCCGACAGCGGGGTCAGTATGATTCCACAATCGCTCACTTACTGTTCGACTCAAAGCAACACGCGGATCGGTTAGCAGAGAGTTTGTGTGTGTGTGTGTGTGTGTGTGTGAGTGTGTTGTGTGAGTGTGAGAGAGAGAGAGAGAGAGAGAGAGAGAGAGAGAGAGTGTGTGTGTGTGTGTGTGTGTGTGTGTGTGAGAGAAGAGAGTGTGTGTGTGTGTGTGTGTGTGTGACGTGTGTGTGTGTAGTGAGAGTGTGTGGTGACGCGCCTGGTGTGTGTGTGTGTGTGTGTGTGTGTGTGTGTGTGTGTGTGTGTGTGTGTGTGTGTGTGTGTGTGTGTGTGTGTGTGTGTGAGTGAGATCTGTAGGGCGTGATGTCGAGAAGGAAAGAAAGTTAGCCAGCTAGGCCGCGCTGGAAATGCCTCTGTATGGTGAGATGTTGTTTACGGCTCTAAACAAGCCCGTAAGGAAGAAAACGAATTTGTATTTGACAGAAATAGAAGCTGTACACTTGATAATATATATTATTATACATACAACGGCGGTTAAGTGAATAGTTTTACCAGGTTGCTATAACGTTAGCAAAGTAGCTTGTGGCTACGCGTGAAATTTGAATAGGAGGGGAAAACTAGTCTTCTTTCAGGCGCTAGCATGAAGCTGAGGAGCCAATTAATCATGTAATTCGTCTCACGTAACGATTATTCTACTTTATAAAACTTTCCCCGCTTTCATATTCAAAGAAAGCTGCCAAAAATGACAATGTTGCCCTGACCGCGGCTTAGCGACTACAACTTTTATATTTCCAGTGGAAATGAGGCACTTTCTTGTTCTGCTTAAACTTTCCCTTTTTATTTATAACGATGAAAGTCGTGACATAATTTGTATATTTGTCATAGTATGTCCATCTGAACTTTTATCATTACTACAATTTATAAGTGTCCCAACCAGATTTAGTCCTGTATAGTTTTCTACCCCACTTTTCCTGGTTCACGTATGTTCAATGAAAAGCTTCATGTTACTGTTTTGGATTTTATATATATATATATTTTTTTTTTTTTTTGTGTGTGTGTGTGTTAAGTAGGATTACTGGAGTGGACAGTTACATTCAAGCGTCCATTTTTGTATTGAATAGATGAGTTTCCTATCCAAACCCAGGTCTACTTTAGATATGCATTTATATGTGGTAGTTTTTGCCTGCATAAAAAACAATTCGTGCAACAACTCAAAAAAAAAAACAAAAAACAATTAAGGGGTTTGGTGGAAACCCTGCTCATTCTGATTGACTGTAGCCAAGCTTTCATTTCATTTGATGCAAGGAAGTGTGATTCATTTCGTTTGCTGTAACTAAAGTGCACACAACCATCCGAGACCCAGCACCTGAGACAAACATCTACCAAGGCATTAGCTGCAGAAGGTAGAGTTAAGTTTATTCTGCAGTTTAATGAGCAAGAACAGATTATTCACCTTTCAGTATTTATGATCTCTCTATATATTTTTTGAAGACCAATTAATACCCAGTACTGCCTGTGAAATTCTGCTAATGCTTCTATTTAAAATAAAGGTTATGTTAGAATAAAATGAAGGGAAGTTGAGGGCAGATCACTGAAGATTAAAGTTAAAACAACCCCCCCCCACCTTTTTTTTTTGGTGTCGTCTTAACTATTTGTCATTCATTAACCCATTAATATAGACAAGAGCAGCTTCAACACATTGAGAGCACAGAACTGGGCAGCAGTGTAGCTTCTATATAGTGCATATAAAATTGAAGGTGTAGGACGGATGGTTTTAGGGGGATGGTGGTGACTGTCTTGTCGTAATATTAAAGATATTTAAGTCGTCGTATGTGAGCTGGCTTTGCCCGTTGAGCAAATAAATCTCAGGAACTGAAATTCATCCCTGCTGTTAATTTAGCTGCTGTACTAAGCATGTATAAATAACTCTGTGAAACTGCGATACTTGACACTGTGGCACAGAGGTTCCTTGTGCAAGCAAATACAACCCTGGATGTTTTGAAAGTCTACTCTCTTGCTTGTACTTGGGGACCGCATTTATGCAACTTCCAAATTTTCATTTCAGGAAATGGAAGAGACGGTTGGAGGAGAAACTACGCATCAGTCAAAAAGAAAGGTAAGTTTTGTTTTAAGCTTAAGCTCTTACTTGTTGCGTTTACCTACTCCTCAAGCAAGACTTGCCCTACCTGCAGACTTTCAAGTGGGAGTTCGGGCCGTTCGCCGATAAAGACTATCATGATCCAAGACGACTCCCTTCCGGCTGCACCACCTCCACAAATCCGCATTTTAAAGCGACCCACCAGCAACGGATCCTTGGGGCCGTCTGTAACGCAGAACCGTCCCTCACCGCAAGTAAAATCTTTAGCTCAGAGAGAGGCGGAATATGCCGAAGCCAGGAAACGGATCCTCGGCAGTGCTGATGACACACCTCAGGAGAGACCCACACCAGAGAGGTAATTAAAATTTTGGAACCCGTTCTGTCCATCTAGTGCACTTACAGTGCCCATATTCAGACATCAAATATCCAGGTGTAGTTAAACGTGCCGTTCTGGGTAAACCAATCAGAGATTAGTGTGTCTGGAAAAAGCTGACACTTGTTTTGATCAAAACATTCTTTCTGATTAAGTTATGTTCTTGAACATGTTTTGTTTAACAAATGCAAAAAAAAAAAAAAAAAAAAAAAAAAAAAAAAAAAAAAAAAAGTAAAAAAAAAAAAAAAAAAAAAAAAAAAGTAAAAAAAAATCTCTCTTAAGGATGTCTAAAACTTTTGTAGCCAAGTGTCACTTCCTGCCTGTGATGGTCCCGTACCATATATAGAAGTTTTATATGCAAATATTTCTCTTTTTACACTTTTGGGGGGTTGGTCACTTTAAAATGCTGTTACAAATTAGGTATGAGGAAGCATTTAGTTCTATCTGGCATGTATATTGTAAGGGGAATGCAGTAACTATGTACATCAACTCATCTAAAACTTGGCCCCCCCCCCCCCCCCCCCCCTTGGCCCCCCCCCCCCCCCCCCCCCCCCCCCCCCCCCCCCCCTCTGTAACTTAACCCCATGTTGATTTATCATTACACACTGAACAAATAACAAGTTTTAGCAGAACACAGTACAAGTAATGTTTGAACTTAAAAGCATCTCGTTGTTTAGGTCACCACGTGCAGGAAGCCATACACCTTCAGAAGACACCAGAACAAACAACCATGTCGTTCGGCAGCCAGCAGGTCCAGATGGTACACAAGGCTTTCGCCAGCGCAGATAGGAATAACGAAGGCCTGGGTGTAAAAAAGGAGAGCTCTAGGTCCAGGCTCTAGGCTCCTTTAAAAAAAAAAAAAAAGGAAAAAAAAAAAACCACGGTTCAAATTCGGATCATATTTTTTAAACAATATTTAAAATTGGATGGAGGATGTTTATGAAATGAGAAGAAAAACCTCGTCCTCACCAATCAGGGCTCCTGAGCCAGTGTGGAATGTAAAAGGGGAGGAAAAGCAACATGGAAGAGCAAATTTACACTGTGATGAGGACTTCTTCCAGACACTGCTCACTGTGATCTCCCTCCTCCTCGCCTCCCAAAAAAAAACCGAACACTTCAATCAGTTTCCCTCAACACCATAATTTACTGTGACTGGTGACCCATTTACCAACGGACAGCTTTTTGACCTCGGAAGTGGTCTGGAGATCATGTAATGACCTTTATTCGCCGAAGATGAGTGGAGCAGATTGTGATGCCATATTATGAAGAGGCTTTGCTGGAAGTGTTGTAAGATGTTGCACAGGTCACCAGCTCTCAGCAATAATATTAAGGCTATTTTGCTACTATTATTATTATTATTATTATTTCTATTTAGTTTCTTTTTCAGACTGCTCTTCCCAAGCTTTTGTATTAGTAGTTTTTTTTGTGTTTGCTTCTTTTGTTTTAACCTAGTCAGCTAAATGCCATACATTTTTAATGGGAAAGGGAATGGTGAGGGTTCAATTGAAACACATCTCTTCAGTTTTGTTTACATTTGTTGTTGTTATTAATATTATTTAAATTTTAATCATGGGTCTTCCTACAATTGTCCTGGTTTCTACATAAAGGAAATGAAGAATAAAACAAAATTAGTACCGTGAGGGGATGGGGGAGGGGAGGGGTTTCTGCCTCAGTTTGGGAAGCTGGGATTATTTAACAATATCAGCTGAAAATTAAGAGAAATGTAAATGCTTGTGGTGCTGAAGAGAATCGAAGGGAGATGTGCAAAGGGGAAGGATTTGCTGGTTCATTTTTTTTTTTTTGTATCTGCTGATAATTTTATCAATTTATTTGCTGTAGGAACTCAGGTCACTGTATGAATCAGATATCTATGAATTCAGTTTTTAAATGAATAGTAGTGCACACGGATCATCTGCCACAAAGTCACGTTAAACTGGAGTACTGCATATCCTATAAAATTATTTAACTTTTTTTTTTTAAAGATAATTAGACTATACACCATAAGCGATTTAAGTGTTAGTGATGCTGTATTCAAGAAAGAAGGGAGGAGGGGAATAAGCATCATGCTACAACAATACACCTCTCTGCCTTTCTTTCTGTATTTTCTTATACTAGTCACAAACATCCCTCCTTCCTATACCCTTTAATCTTTGCCAATCACCATCTCTTATACTGTATCAAATCATCCAGAATGACCTATGAGGCGTGTGTAAACACACAAACCTATTGTAAATACTTTACAAAATGCCCATTTAATAAAAGACTTTTTAAAGTAATTCTTTACATTTGTATATTTTAAGAATCTATTCTTCATGTGTGTTAAAAAAAAAGAAAGATCAGGCTTAATATATACTTAAAGTACTTTAATTACACCAATAATCTTAAATCCTTATATAATCTTATATACACACTGCTCTATATAATAGGCAGTAAATGTTTACGTCAAGATTTCATGCATGTAGTTCCCAGTAAAAGTTCCGGGAACCAGTTTTGTGCACATGACAGTCACCTGATTCAACTCCACAATTATTCAATTCTTCATACATGAATATTCACAGCACTGTAAGTTTTTTTTGTTTTTCTTTAAGATAAAGATTGGGATTGAGATTGGCCATTTGTTTGCTAGTGCAAGATATAGTTGCATATTGTACTCTTAAAATGCATCTTGTCCAGATTGTCTGGATGTTCTGGTCCATGGCATTTTGCGCTTCCCTCGTATTTCCTCTGAGCAGATGTTTTATCGACAGCTGGAAAAAAAACTGGAGTAAAATGTCATCAAGTATCCCGTTATAACTTCATTTGCTCCGATTCCATACATTAGGAGGTAGTAGTCAAAAAGTGGCACTTGTAATTATAGAAAACAACAATTAGATATTTATTATTAGTGTTCGTTAAAGCTTATGCTAGCTGACTCCGATGACCGAACACTGTGTTGGGTAAAGTGGCTGATCCAGGGGTGGCCAAGCTGGAGTTTCTGCCAGCTGTGCGTCCAAGCGCTTGTATTGCTTTTTCGACTCCCGCTTTCCACGAAGCGTGCGGCTGCATCTTGGACCGAAGGTGTAGATCAGAATCTAAAAGATGAAACAAAAAAAACACACACAGTGGTTAATCCGCAATCACATTTTACAAACCTTACATTTTTCTCAGTTATTTTAAGTTCACCTCCAGCATGTAGCATACGAAGAAGTTGAGAGCAGCAAGTGCCACCAGCAACAGGTTGTAGTTCATGTCGGTGATGTTATACAGCTGCAGCAAATTGTGAAGAAACGTATTGGGGACCAAAACCAACCAAATCATTACTGCAAACAGGATCAGCAGCACGAACAGAAAAACAACTACAAGGGACACAAGAAACAGTTTAGAAAAGTTAAAATGCAGTAGATCATAAAATAGGAGCCAAACACAGTTTGATGAATTAAAGTAATCTATTAGGCCATTTCAAAATGTGAATAGAGCACAATTTGAACTTTCTTGCTATGTAAAATGAGCAAAATAAAACTAGACAATAATGCATTCTCTTCGAGTCAGATTATATGACGATCCTCTTAAATGTACACGGATGTGGACAAAGAGCTTTGACCAGAAGCTCATCCGTTCGTTGTGAACATTCCATTCCACATTTCATCATTAATATGAGCTCTACTATTCTAGGAAGATGTTCCAGTAGAGTTTGGAGTGCAGATTTCGGCTACAAGGGTGTTAGTAAAATCAGGTAGTGATGTAGGGTGGTATGCAGTCAGCATTCTAATGTATCCCAAGGTCAGAGGTCTAAAGCAGGCCACTTAAGATCTTGCAATCCAATACATCTTAATGGAGCACAGTTTGTGCACAGGTGCCACTGCTGGAAAAGGGTTCAGGTCTAATAGATCAAGTGAAGGGAAAAATCTAATGACAAAGTTTGTGGAAGAATCATATGGCTGGAAAAGTCAGGTAAAAAAAAAAAAAAAAAAAAAACTCATTTCGATATGTTTAGATTTACTGTCATGAATCGGTTTGATTTAAACCCGTTGAGAAAACTGACTTAACCTGGAATATTAATATGGATTGAGTTCCTGTAACATTGTGAACCAATTCTAAAAGCAAAACCTTTCACAGTCAAATGTCCCAGATGCCTAAAATGTTCCTTCAATTCTAGAAAGTTACCATTTTTGTAAAGTGGTTTCTTGTAAGGGTAGCCTTTTGTCACAACTATGCACATGATGATGTACTGGAATCCTGAAACAGCAAACACACTTGCGTTCTCCATGTTTGGCAAATTTTCTGCTCCTGACAAAGTGGAATTGAGTGGAATGTACCTACAGAAGGACAGAAAAAATTTAGATTAATAGACTTAAGAAAATATGATAATATGACTATAAACCTGTTAGACTCACCATGACTGAGCTTTGGTGATGAGAAGAGCAGCAACTTGGCTCAGGATGAGCAGTATTGTGTGGAGGAGTAAAGCAGAAAGAACTGGCAGAGACAGCAGGCTGGCAGGCGGCCGCTGGGGGTGAAGCTTATCACTGGGGCCACCTCGACCCATGACTATAGCGAGTACAGTCACCAGGGCCAAGTCAAAGAAAAGAAACTGTAGATCACTCAAGTTTGTTTTCACCTATAGCAGAAAAGTAACGGTTAAAAATCAAAATAGGAAACAACAGCAAATTCATCAAGGAAAAACAGATAAGGTCCCTTTACATTCACATAAACTTCTAGCCATTTCTCTTTGGCAAAAGTTATATACTCTTAATGACAAACACAAGTTAATTCAGATACAGTTTCTTCTTTTCGTTATCAGACGAGGGTTTCATTTGATTTAATCATACTTGGATAAACATCTGCTTGAGTATTTACTGCTGCTACTTATTAAAAATCTCTACTTGTGAAACATTTGAACTTTGTTAAATGTATTGTCCTCTCAGTTTTAATGCATACTTATTACACAAGTGATCATTATCACTTTATAGTTAAGTTAATTACTTCTATTACATGCATGTCAAATTCGAGGCCTGCGGGCTAAACGTCATGTTATGTGGGCCGCAAGAGCTTTAAAAAACAAAACAAAAAAAGGGTGACAATAAACTACATCTTCCACAATGCATGCAACAATGTTAGGCGTGAAGTGACGGCATCCGGCCACTAGATTGCAGTTTACCCAATTCAGCGTTTACTGACGGTCGAGTTTTCCAACAAACGGAATTGAGAACTTTCTACAAATTATCCCAAAATGTCCAGGAAGTGGAAAATGAATGCGGATGGAAGGCACTTCCTAGAAAGATGGGAAAGCGAATGCATGTTGGTGCTTTGAAGAGAAAAAAAACATATGTCTTTGTGTTATGAGCTGGTGTCACTCATTAAAGACTATATACTGTCTTATAATTATAATTACAACTCACCATTCGAGGGAAACCATAATGCTGATATGGCCCATGATGACAATGAGTTTGACACCCCTGGTCTAGTAGATTGTTGTGTTGTACTGAACCCAATTACCATCAATACTGTTGCATGCCAGCAAACGCATTCTCAATTTTAACTGTATATGGAGCCTTGACCACTGATGTAATCTCATCTATTATAAGACCAAAAAGATGCAGACATTCCTCCTTGTCCCATTACTTATAAAAAGTGCTAGACTTGAATGTGGATATGGTGATCATTCAGCTTTAAGACCATCAGTAGGCTGGCATCGATTGGGCAAGAAGGCCTGGGTTGCTTTAAGCATTTTCCTTGAAATCAGGGTGTGCAGGTGATCTTATCAATAAAAAGTGCTAGACTTGAATGTGGTCCACAAACCTTTTTCCATATGGTGATTCAATGGCAACAAAATCTTTATCATATCATTCAGCTTTAAGACCATCAGTAAAGGCTGGCATCGTTAACCAATTAAAGTCAGACATTGTTTTAAACTTCAACAGAATTATGTTGGGCAAGAAGGCCTGGGTTGCTTTAAGATCTTATCAATCATTTTAAAAACACACACCTTGATTTGTCCACAAACCTTCATGAGCAACTGCTCCATATAGGGTATATGTAACGATTGAAATCAGTTTAAATCATCTTTACTTGGTCAAAGGCCAGTGCAGGTGATCTTATCAATCTATGTCTTGACCTGGTCAACTGAAAGAAAAAGTCATAGACCTCGCAATGAAAGTTTGTTTTTCAACCAGTTTTTCAACACAATTATGTAAAAAAATGCTCAGAATTATGTAAAAAAATCAAGACACCTCTGAAACAGGCATGAGTTCCATTTTGTTGCGCAACCTTTTGAATCTTTTCTTGCAATCAAACGCTTCCTGTTAACTTCAATGAGACATCTGCACCTCTCAGCAGGTATTTTGGCCCACTCCTCATGCAAAATCATTCGGTTTATTCATTTTTGCTCATTAGGATTGAGGTCAAAGATGCTCCCAGAAGCTTGTCAGGGTGCCACTTTCCCAGAAAAATTTTTTTCCTCTTAGTTTGGCACTTGGGTGTTTTTAGGTGTGTGTTTTGGGTCTTGCTTTTTAAGACCCATGACCTGCGACTGAGTTTTCAACTTTCAAATGGTGTCCTCCTTGGTCTTCTCCCTAGTCCACTTTGTCAAGCACAACGACGGATGGTGCGATGACACATGTTCCATGTTTTGAGTGTCCTTGAATCTCTTTAGAAAACCTTTTTGCAAAAACCATATATCCGTCTCTTAGATTTGTCATTCGTTTTCAATTTTCCTCCTGCGGCTCAAACAACCACGTCCAGTTCCTTGGAGGTTGGAATCTCTTTAGTCTTTCTAGGCTTTTTTGTCCCATCCGTCTCTTGATTTGATCTGCGGCCACGTAAACTTCTTATGATCTTAAATAATATGTGCAACTGTACTCACAGGAACATCTAGTTGCTTGGAGATGGTCTTATAGCCTTTACCTTTAACATGCTTGTCTATAATTTTCTTTCTGATCTCTTGAGACAGCTCTTTCCTTTGCTTCCTCTGGTCCATGTCGAGTGTGGTACACACCATATCACCAAACAACACAGTGATTACCTGGAGCCATATATATAGGCCCAATGGCTGATTACAAGGTTGTAGACACCTGTGATGCTAATTAGTGGACACACCTTCAATTAACATGTCCCTTTGGATTTTCTGTGTCACATTATTTTCTGTGTTTTCTAGGGGTACCATCATTTTTGTCCATGCCTGTTTCATGATGAGTTTATTTTTTTACATAATTCTGTTGAAGCATGGTTGAAAAACAATGTCTGACTTTCATTGGTTAACATTTATAGAATTTTTATTTATTATTACTTTTGTCAGATTAAAGTTATTTCTGTGACCATTGTGACTTTTTCTTTCATTGACCAAAGGGTACCAACAATTTTGTCCACGTCTGTAATATATATATATATATATATATATATATATATATATATATATATATATATATATATATATATATATATATAGAAAGTTACAATCTACTGTTACCTTGTAATCTCTCCATCTTTTATTTATACTCCGACCTTTAATTAAAATGTGATGTCTTAATAGCTGATGTGATTATAGACACAAGTATAGAATATAAAATAAAACACATTTCCAAATAATATAACTATAAAAAGAGACAAGTAAACAGAGCATGTGTGTAATGGCCATATAGAAATGGTATAATATGCAAAGAGGGTTGGTTTAATAATGTGTTGATAAAAAAAAGAATATGGACAATGTGTAATAGTACTACAAATACTCACAGTATAAAAGATGAGTACAGAAGAAAACTGGATCAGACTGTACAATGCCATATATTTGAACAGACTGAACGATGTCACCAATGAGCATCTTCCCTCCCTTTTTAAACACAGAAAAGTGAGTCATAAAAAGGACAGATAGTCCTAAACTATGAAATTGAACACAATTGAATGGAGGAATTGCATGAAACCTGATCAGCAAAGGCACACAGCTGATGTTGTCAGATCTGGAGGTAAAGGGGGAGGCAACAGAAGCCTCAGCCTCAGACAGAGAGACTCCAACATCAGCAGCCCTTAGAGCTCCACAGTCGTTAGCTCCATCTCCACACATGCCCACTCTGTAACTGGAGAGGAAAAGCACCAGAGGGGATTACACTTAGCAATAAACATCTTCACATCAACAGTGTGGTTTGCTTACTATAACAAGCATATAGTTCTGACTAAAAACTGAAAGAAGAATTGCTTTTTCTGCATTGTCTGTAAAAAAATACTTGCAACAGTTCATGGAGCGGTTGCTTTAGAGACCTACATTTTTTTAGTGAATTAGCTATCAGGTTCCTTCCACAAATCCACAAATTTATATTATGTAAGGATTAAAACAGTATGACATGTCTGTATAGGGAAATCCAGAGTGGGGTCTTTTCTCAGAGATTCTCATGTTACCAAGGAACTACAAATTATAGAGTACTCTCCCATGGTGGAGACCCCCTCTTTAAACGTAAAATTAAAAACACCTTCAGGCTTGAGAAATCAAAATGCCCAGTGGTATAGAATGCTTTTTTTTTTTTTTTTTTTTTAAATAAAACAATCTTTTAAATTAAGCCATCAGATGTCAAAAATGCCTTAATTATTTTGCTTGTATTTTATTGACATGCACTGTGAAACTACGGTGCTTTTATAT
This sequence comes from Kryptopterus vitreolus, assembly GCA_030449085.1. Classification (NCBI taxonomy): domain Eukaryota; kingdom Metazoa; phylum Chordata; class Actinopteri; order Siluriformes; family Siluridae; genus Kryptopterus; species Kryptopterus vitreolus. The sequence continues at coordinate 12,578,908 of JACRUU010000030.1, read as the reverse complement.
TATTGTCAGATCGGAGGTACACACAAACCTGTTCTACACCCAGAAGGTAAAGAAATTCACTTGCTAACAAAACACACACAATTTACATAGCACAGAAAAGCAAATCAAGTATTTAGTCACTCAGGAAGACCTGATGAAATGTTGAACAGAAATAGCTAGGGCTATTGCTATCTATTATTTTAGTAATCAAGTAAACTATTATTTCATTGATGAATCAGATAGGAGGTCTACATTAGTCTACTTAGTGATCCATCTGATTAATCAAATTAAACCATTTTTCCCCAAAGTTATACAGGAATGCAGGATCAATTTGACATTTGACATTTAAGTCAAGTAGGCTTTTATTGCCATTTCAACAATGAAATGGATTAAATTCATACAAGTGAAGCAATGAATCAAAATCCAAATGTTAAAACTGACTTAAAGGATTAAAACAACTACAACAGAATGGGGTTTGTATAGTTATATAGTTTCTCTCCTCTTACTTCAGTTTCTGCAAAGCTTTAACCAGATGAGTCTTCTGGTCTGGAGACATCCGTGCATACACTGTTCCTTTCATTAGAACCTGAAACATGCACACACCACAGTCTGTTCTTGTCCAATTTGAAAAGCAATCAGTATGAAATAAATGCCGATGCAGTTTAAAAATGTACCTTAGGGAGTTGCTCTGGAAAATAATCGCAGAGAGTTGAGAAGGACTTTCCATTTATAGCCAAATGATACTTGATACTGTTCTGGTAAAGGCTCTATGGAACATAGAGAAAGAGTTTAGAATAAACCAAATTCAAATCCTATATAGAATATAGCATTATAGAATACATAGAATATATCAAAATATAAAGACGTATATGATAATGTAATTAGTAAATTAAGCATATTATAAAAACCTGCTCCAGAATATCCATGGTTTCTTGAGTGTTGACAGCAGCCCCATCACCACCTTGATGAAATCGTAATAATGCCATGGAGTTGGCAGTAGGGGGCGACGCATGAACAAAAATAACCTGCTCATGTGCGGACATCATTCCACATGCTCGTGCTACATTCAGGGCTGTAAGAATGTTATCTCCTGTTGGAAAGAGAAGTTGTAAATTGGAAAATAGCATGTGAATAGGCAAAGGACAAAGGAGCAAAGTAATGACATGCTTGGGATACAAGAATCTGTAGATAATGAAAGATTGGTCCTGGAATGGATATAAATCATGGCAAAAGTTTGCTATGGGGTTTTTTTTTGGCGGAAGATTTGGCATAGAGAGGATTTGCTGGAAGATGAGGAAGAAGTAAAAGAAGAAGCCTTTTACATGCCCTATATTCAATCCTTTGAATATCGCAGCATGAATATCGACAGATTTCGTGGGTCAATTTATCTCTGTGGGCTACGGATAGCTTTATTGTTCAAAGGATATAAAATGTATTTGGAGGAACTTATTAAGATCAGTGGTACTATCCACTGATAAGATAAGTGGTCTAATAACAATCATTCATAAATTGTTAATAAACAACACTAATAATAATTATTATTATTGTTGTACAAACTTGACAGAAATGTCACTTTTTGTGTGTAGTATATAGTAATATGAGGTGTAGTATAAAGTTTTTATACCGGTGACCATGACGGGGCGAATTAGTGCTTGTCTCAAAATGTTGATGACTTCTGCGCTTTCAGGCTTCACTTGATTCTTCATCACTAACAGTCCCAGAAACTGCAAATCTGCCTCCACATCTTCCCTACCAACAAATACAGTCAACATATATACAGGTCCAAGAATTAAGTAATTATTTAAAGGAAGATAAATAGATAGACAGACAGACAGATATATAGACATAACACCCTTCTGAATACAGTAAGTACTTCTCAAACCTTATAGAACTGACCTTTCAATGCTGCTCAAGTCTGTCTGTGCATCAAGCACCTTATAGGCGAGCGCTAGGACCCTGAAGCCTTCACTTGCAAACTCCCGGAGTGTGTTGGTAAACTGAGAGGGTACTGCCAGGCACAAAGTAAAGGGCAAATAAATCAGATGACCACTGGCAAGACAAACCGTAAAGAAAACAATAGATCGTTTTTAGAATCACAGTTCTCACCACTTTCATTCACACAGTGGCTAGCCACCATCTCAGGTGCACCTTTGAGGAAGGAAATAGCTGAGCCTCCCCCCGAGCCCACTGTCACCACACTCATCCTCTGTAGGGCGGAGGAAAAGGGGAAACGGCGCACTATGGCCACCGGCTGACTGACAGACTGAAAGACAAGCAAAATAGGAACGAATGATTATTGGAAATGCGGTGATAAAAATACAGTGACTTAGTTTGTGTTAGTTTCATTTCCTAAATGAGGACTCACTATTCCCTCCGGCTGGAACTCTGAAGCAGGTGGCCTCATCACTGCAAGAACTCGATGACTTCCAAACTCGTCGTTTATACCCGTTTCATTACTTGGTTCCTCCAGTGTCTACCGTTTGAACAACAAAGATTTTCACAGACATATTCTCATATATATATATATATAAATTCTACACCATTATACAAGAAATTATCAAATAAAAATGTACTGTGATATAATCCATATTCTTTAAAGTCAATTCAGAGGAAACAACAATGAAACCTAGAGTTTCAACATATTAGTTGTTACTGAGTTTATGAGTGGTGCAACAGAAAAGCATTTACTCAAGAGTTTAATGTGTGAGAAATGCCAGCATCTATCAAATTCTTCTCCATCAATCGCAATGACAGTATCAGTAGACTGGGTCAGGGGAAAGCTAAATTCACACTAAGAAAGTAAATGTTAATGCTATTTAGTTACTTAAAATATAAATGACTTTTGACTCTAATACTCGAGGAAACAAGGCTGAGACAGTAGTTTCTCTTCCATTTTCCATTAAGTCGAGTCACATGTTACCAAAAAGAGAATACAAATTTGGTCAAAGAAAATTCAATAATCATCAATAATCATGATAAGATCTTAATCATCAATAATCTTAAGGAGTCATTCATATCAAGGAGCACAAGAGAGCAAAATGAATTATGCACCCCCCTCCTTTGTTAAATCACCAATTCGGGATGTCCATTAGCTCGCGTGTGCAAGAGACTGCAGTATATCTTTCAAGTGTGTGTAGTTGCATGACAAGCAAAAAATGTTACTTGCAAAGTTTTTTGAGTTGATGTCATGTGATAGGGAAGCTCTGTGATGGAGGGGGGGGGTTAAAAACGAGTTTCTAAGAATGTCTATTAGTCAGGTATGATATATGCAGCCAACATACCAGTCAAATATTGCTTAATAAATATTTGCACAAGCCTAAGTGAAAACTGGAAAGTGGTATGCATAAAAAGTGTCCTCACCCAGCCTGTAGACTCAATCATTTTCAGTTCCAGTGGGTCTCCAATGACTTGGTCTCCAAGTAAAGCTACTGAATGACATGAGGCCAAGGCCGATAGCATGGGTCCTGTGCTGAGAAGACGGGGGTCAGGCACCAGCTCATGAAAGCCTGCACCATTCCGTTTAGCCTCCTTCACCCCCCACACGTCTAGACCCTCCTCAGTCAGAGTACCTGTCTGAGAGGAACAAATAGAACTTTAATTCAAATAACGGTACAATGAGATTCTATATAGTCTATTACATAAATGTTTTGCATACACATTTGCGTGTCTCTAGATTGGCAGATTGCATGCAAAAGTTCAGGCACCTGAGGTCAATCAATTCTTGATAAGGAACTCATTAATCCACACGCCTAATGTTTAATATACTTAGACATATCTGCTTAGCAGTTTGCATTAGTTATAAAGGTGGGTTAATTAGGCATTAGGTCAAAGCCGAAGCTGAAGCCGAAGAATCATGTACATTCACTGTAATTTTAAATTGAAAATTGAAAAACCATCAGAAATCCACCCGACTCCACTTTTCTCTACCTTGTCAAAGCAGAAGAGAGAAATCTTTCCACAGACATTGATGCGAGGTGGACTTATGCAGAAAACACCATTTTTCTTGAGGCGCCCTTGGGCGTAGATTGTGCCTGTTGTTAAAGCAGCGGGCAGAGCTGGAGGCACCACTATGGTTACAATGTCCAAAGAACGAACAACAAGCTGTGCCCATGTTGTCTATAATTAAAAAGTTGAAAGATATTCATTATAGTATAATTTAATATGAATACTCAACCACAACCAAATTATATATCACATGTTCCTTTTTTTCTTTTTATTCTTACTTACATGGCTTCTCCAAAGCATCACTATACTGTAAACTGTGCCAATGAGGGCTGCAAAAGAAGAATAATTTATCATGTAATTCTCCTATAACTAAATTTGCTGACTTGCATATAGCACAGAATAGTTAACAGTATAAACTCTTTATTAATTTGACTTTACCCAGGATTCCTAAGATAAGGAGAAACTTCATGGCATCTGCATAAAAACGGAAGTTTACTGGCTGTGGATAAAGAATGGAGCTGATGAGGTCACCTTTAGCAGTGAAAAAGCCTGAGGGCAAAAACAAACAGGTTATAAAACTGGTTTTATAACGCAAACCAAACATTTCATAAAATGTGTCATATTATATAACGGCATATATGCCTCATTGTTACCTGTGCATGTAACTACAGCTATGGCTCCTTTCCCACTGGGACAACCCCCTTTGGCTTGGATGATGTGTGTACCACAGAACAATGTGTGTCTGCGTTGAGTCTCAGAGTTGTATTTCAATTCAGAGACTGGCAATGGGGTCTTCATCACAGGTACGCTCTCACCTGACATTCAGGAATGAAAATGGAAAGAGAGGTGTTAAATGGAAAAAGCATCTCATTCCTATAGCATAGTGGTGTGCAAACAATTTTCAGCTTTTTGCCAGCTATGGCTCTCTCCTGCCCAAAGGATGTTGAAAATTGTTTTGTTCTCTCTCTCTCACACACACTCTTCCTCTGTTCCAGATCTCTCTTTTATTAATGCTCCCTCTGGATCTCCCTCATGACAGTGACCTCAACACTGCAATCTAATAGCGGCACATCTTCCAATTGTTGTTCCCAATTGTCTGATCGAGTATCACAGTCTAGTACTGTTTGTCCGTTCTTGAGAACTTTCAAAGATGTTAATAAAGTCCCTACATAGACCATATTACATTCGGTAATTTATCTTTTGAAAAACTTAATGAGATGTTGTGCCATTTTCCCCACTATTTCACCTGCATTAAACATATGTCTGTGCAACATATGTCTTTATCAATGTGCTGCTTTCAAAATCCAGTGAACAAATGCTTCTATTTGCATTCTTTTATAATGTAATACAACTTTCTTATTGATAATAAATACAACTATATTATTGACAATAAATCAAAAGTGATTAAATTATTCCTGATGCAAATTCGTCCCAGGGAGTCAAATTATTGCAAAGTACATGCACATACTCACCAGTCAGCATGCTCTCATTGACCATGCACTCCCCTGCCAGCAGGGCGGCGTCACACGGTAAGTGCAAACCTTCAGAAGGAATCACCACACAGTCTCCTGGAACAAGCTCCGTTGAACTCACACACTCTTCCTCTTAATCGCATGGGACACATACAGTAGCAGGTACTTGAATTAAGCACTTTATATAGCATTTAATTAATATAGCATTTTAAGAACTTGTAGATATATGTAGATTCTTGTAGATACTTGTAGATTCAAATGTTTAACATTTACAGGAGGTAAGATGCTTTGCATTACCTCCAGATGCTCTGCGTACAGTGACATTCACGATAAGCTGGGCCATCTTGCGCAGAGTGCTGCTTTGCTGCAAAGTCACACAAAATGGTTTGATAAAAGATTGTGCCATGACAAACATGGTAGGCGAGTTCATGCATCTTAAATAAGCGTGTGCATGTGTATATTATGTACTTGCCTTCCGGATCTCATACAAGGATACAACGATGGATATGAAAGATATTACAAAGATGCAAGCAGCATAATAGTAGTATTTTTCCGACATCCACAGGGCGATGCTAAACACTTGAAATATGTAGAAGGGGTTGAGAACCTGCACGATGAGAAAGATGAAAATGAGGAGTAGTATCAAGGTGGAATGTACAAAAAAAAAAGGATTAAAGGCATTACTCTTGCCTCACATTGACACCAGGTAGTACAATACATCACAGTGTGGTTAGAGTTCTAATCCTCACTCGAGTAACTTTATCCTATTCACATTGAACAGATAACACCCAAAAAATAAAATACAAATCTATGGAGGGTGAGGGTTTTTTTTTTTTATTATTTATAGCTCGTCTCTTGTAACATTCATCTCTGCAGTTCTGACACTGATTATTACCACTATGCAAGAGATATTACACATGTAAAACCCAATTAGTCTTTATATTTTATATACAATGAGACCATCAAGGATATATAAAGCAGGCTAAACAATTATTTTACACTGCATACATATGTCAGTAAAAAAAAAAGAATGACATTAAAAGAAAAACTGTGTTAAGTCCACTAACACAATGCTTTACAAATGTCTCCACTGAACTCTTTTAATGCTTTACTGACTGGAAGATTCAGTCTACTGTAATGCAGCAGAACAACAGAGATCTAGAAACAGGCATTATTAGACCGTTACAGTGATGTTTGTTCTTGAACAAAAGAAGAAACTACACTATTTCTAGTTTTAGCTAATAGCTTTACCTCACATAATGCAATTAATGCACTGGTTCTAAGTGTTAAATACAATTTCTAAAGGATATTTGTTATATGCAGAACAGTGGGAAAAGTGATATAACCCTAATATTACATTAAAACAAATAGGATTGAGCCAAGGCATAAAAAGTACCTCTTCAACAAGCAACTGAAAATAAGATTTCACTGGCACGTCAATGATATTGTCCCCAAAAATCTGTTTCCTGTGAAAGGAATCTGGAGTGAGTTCCAAAATCGGAAATCATCGGGTTTGTATGACATTTAAAAATTTAAAACATTTAAAACATTTAAAAAAAAAAAAAAGATTGAAAATCTGAGACCTTGAAAGCTGGTCCATTTGACTTAGGCCTTGCTGACAATTGTGCAGATCAGCAGAAGTCCAACCCGCAGTGAGAATACTGCAAAAGAAAACACACAAAAAAAACAATTATAATTAAACATTTTCCACATTAGTATCTGTACTGAATACTGAAAAATAAGCAATTATATGATGGTAATATCTCTTACCTAACTTTGCAGAAAGCGCCTTTTTTGGGCAACCACACATATCGCATGCCTTCAAACACATAGTATCGCAAAAGGATTTTCTAGAAGATAGAGGGAATCATTAATAAGATAAAAAAAACATCATTAGAAACTATTGGAACCATTTTTTAAATGTTAATCTACCTCATCTTTGTGCAGCTGGATATTGTCTCTGCACTCGTTCTCATCCAGTTCTCCTCTTGCAAGTCCTAAACTGCCAAAGCAGAAATAAATAAAATAAGTTTGTCCCTTTATGATTATTTAGCAGCAGGGGAGAAGGTGGATTAGTGGTTAAGGCTTCAGACTTTGGATTCGAACGATGTAAGTTCAAATCCCAGCCGCACCAAACTGCCTCTCCTGGGCCCCAGAGCAAGGCCCTTAAAACTATATCTCAGTTGTATAAATGAGATAAATATAAGTCTCTCTAGCTAACGGTATCTCAAATGCCATAAATCTAGTAGATTGCAAAAAATTCTTAATATATGGTCTATTTTATTTAAATGTTAAACATAAAAACTGTATGTTTGAGTCAGCTCATTCAGCGTTTTCTTGTGTTGAACGTGTTCTCAAGCTGACCTGAGATCAGCACCCAGGTTTGCAAGGTCTGTGAATTGTTAAATGTATTAAATGTTAACATAATAAAAAAGATAAGAAGGTTTTAAAATGATAATTGTGGCTGATCCAAATATAGTATCTTTTTAGTACTGTAGTTTCAGTATTTAGAGTTTTTTTAGTGATAATGGATGACCAAGCAATTTAAATAGTTTCAACTTCATTTATACAGAGAGCAAAACAGGAAATTCTCATGACTCAATGCAACTGGCAAACGATAAATGCGTTTTCAAGAAAGTGGTTTTTAGTTGCCTGTAAAAAAAATGTGCTGAATTGGGATTTTTTTTGTCCACAGTTCTGGCTTTGTACATTTTACCCTTCAAACGCAAAAGATAAAAAATTGGTACTAAAAATTTGAAAACATGGTGTAACTGGTCTTGATATCACAAATATTGAGATAACCATTAACCTTTGTTTTGTATCTTCATGTTTATTCATCAGTGTTCTGCTCCTTTTAAAGATCATTTGAGACCATTTTATGACCTTGATGAAATGACTGTTTTGGAAAACTAGATCATTTGAATACCACTTCATGAAAAATGTATAGACTGGACTGGTTCCACCACATAGACACACATATATACACATATATACATATATATATAGGGAGTAGCCCGGTGGTAGCAATTGCTCTGGACTGGAGATCAGTGGTTCAAAGGTGTTCACCACTCTGGAACTGTCAAACCCCACCACCACAAATCTGCCACTAGTGGGCCCTTGAGCAAGGCCCTTAACCCTCAATCATCACTGCCACTAGTGGGCCCTCTGCAAGCCCTTAAATAAGCTCAGCGTGCTAACCCTGCCGCAATATATATATGTAAATATAAAAAAATATAATATATATATGCCGCAATATGTATATATATATATATATATATATATATATATATATATATATATATATATATATATATATATATATATATTATATATATATTCATATATTCATATATGCTCAAAATGCTCAAAAGTGTAGGGTGCTGTACTTGTAAATGTATGGTCAAAAATAAATGTATGGTCAAATACAGTATAACCTGAAGTTTCTATTTGATAAAATCAAAATAAAAATCATTATCTTCAACTCTTTGAATAAAGATTAGTTTAACTAAATAATAAAATTTTTAATTCAAACAAGATGTAAGCAAAATGTATATTTCAGATCAAAATTACAATCCTTATTTGAAATAGAATAATTTATGGCTGTCAAATTGCTTGTCATCTCCATCAACCTCAATTAGATGATCATGTAAAACAATGCAGAAATTAAAGTTTATAAATTATTGATAAATGAATAATGTTTAAAAAGATAGTATTCTCATTTAAAATAAATAATGTTAGTTAAGTTAAAAAGTTAAAAACTTTTAAGACACTTAAACCAAAACCTACCTCCCTTCTTCAATCTCTTCTGTTTGTACTTCTATAACAAAATGCTTCCCATGACCATCCTAAATGATAGAAATCAAACATTAAGATTAAACAAAATAGTTCAGATAAGTTATAGTAATTCATGTAATTAACATTTTAAAATGTTACATAGATAAATGATTAATTAATTAGAAATCCTACCCTCAGTAGTAAAATATCTGCCATTGGAATGGGGCAGGAAGAGCAACGAGCCAGAACGCCGAGACGAGGCCGCCACCTGAACAATAACAGCACCATTCCCAAGGAACATAGCGCTCCAAAGTAGCAGAGCCACACCTTCCATTGCACTCGTCTATAACCCTGCGCATCCTGATATCAAGTTGACAAAAGCATAAATCAAGGATTTACACTCTGAAATCTGAATCTCTATCTCTAAACATAGGGATGTTTTAATCCTAGACCTGCTGGACAGACCTATGGATAAACTTAAGGTAAAACAAAGATAAATTAAAATAAAGGTTGATTGTAAGAAATACAGTACAAAGTATGTGCCCCAATTAAAAATCAGATTTGTACTGATTACACATTTATCTTGTTGTTGGTTAAATATGGAATGATGCAGCTTTTACTTTTTTATTATGATCGCCTAAGGATTAAAATCTAATAAATAAAATCGTTCCTGAGAACGCTCTTTAGTTTAGGCTTAAACACCATATCCATATCACATCCCGAAAGAATCACAATATTAATATATCATTCTCAGTCCTACTGCATTTTCTAGTACGATATGGGCCCACGTTGTCCCTTGAAATTTTTTCCTTTGCTCCCAGAAAATATTCTCCACACTATCAATTTTACACTGGATTCTTCTAATCATGTTTGAAGCCTCATAACTTTGGTACCTTTCAAATAACTGTGTGGAGTTCTTTCCTAGTGTCATGTAGTCTTGTGAAAATGATGCCCCAATATCTTACTTTTTTGAAACTCAACTTCAAAATAATTTGTAAAACATAGGTTTAACCAATAATAGTAGTCGTAGTAGTAGTAATATTAAATAATACTAAAATAATGGAGATTAAATGAAAAGTTATATTTATGTTCAGTACCATGTGACAGACAGAGTGGACGTCTGCAGCTCCAGAATCCAGAAATTTGGATACCGGATCTGTGTGGGACGGTCCACTCAGCCCCTGATAGCAGTTCCCTGTGGAGAAAGATTTAACACTTCATCAAGACCAATACCAGCAGTGAAAGGAAGTGAATTTGGCACTGAAAGAACATTTCTTACACACCCATTCTGTACACAAAGCTAAACAAGCAGGCTTCCACTTCTCTATTAAGCGAATTCACCATACTTTACTTTACCATATGTATATACAAATATACTATATATATATATATATATATATATATATATATATATATATATATATATATATATATATATATATATATATATATATATATATATATATATCACATATACATATACACAATCGCTACACACACCCCTACTACACACACACACAGAACATTTCTGTTACGAAGGAATATCTGTTAAAAGTGAGTACTGCCTTTGACTTATTAATGAATTATTAAACCTTTATTAAGTTCTGTGAGTAGTGTAGACTACATACTAACATACAGTACACTACCTCATTGTGTAATGAATTGTACATTCAACTCTCCAGTCACAATTATTCACAGCTGCACAACTGACATTAAAACACTATACTTTCTCTGCTGTGGGACACTGGAAAACTATGAGAAACTCCACAGCAACGTTAACAAAAGTGAGGCTATATAGGTGCTATACTTTTAATATATTTTTTGTAAAACTATACGTTTGTAAAAGTTTTATTTAGAATAGCCTCTTGACCAACTATCTATAAATCTATAGAAATCAATGCAGTTAAATATGGATTAAAAGAGGCATGTCAGTGTTACTACGAGAGAATACACTCAACGAGTTTCACTCAATATGATTTTAAAGGTCATCCGACTTGGATCTGTCAGTCACAAAAATAAACTGATATGAAAATTGATATCACTGAGCATCAGTTTCTAGTTTAAAGCTTCTCTTTTATTAAAAGCAGTTTTAACAACATAATACCATTGATAACAACCCATTTCCTGCTGTTAAATTGATATGATCATTGTGACAATTTTTACTCTTCACTAACGTTACAGAAAATGGATGTGTATATTTTATATACATGGGTGAGTCAGAATAAATAGTGCAACATAAATCAGAAAAATTTATTTTTCTAACAATAAAACCAAAATAATACAATATCTAATGGACATAAGAATGTTTCATGTTGAGAAAAATAGAGATTATGGAAAACATTAATATGAACCCGACACCTATTTGCAACAGAAAAAAGAAACAATATTTAAAACCAGTTGTAAAAAAAAAAAGAACCTTTTCCAACAATAGAAAAAAAGAATTGTGTTTATATAGGAAAATCAACATAGAACTGTACAAATACCAAACAGTTTATGCAGCAATCATTATTCTGACTCATTTCTATTCTGATGGATGGCTCCAGTAACATCTACAAAGAAATCATGATGGCCCACTAATTGGTTTTTGAAGAGTACAATAATGTTAACCCAATGTTATACCCAGTGGAATCTTTTTTCTCATTTGTATATATTACTGAAACCATGTGTAATACAACCAACTAGCAACCCCCATGCACACCAAACCCCCATGCACACCAATACGCACCGGTGACCTTGGCATCATAAACAATGCAATTTCAACAAGATTGCCTTCTAATAATAAACAAATGTATAATGCTTGAATCAAGCCTCAGGTAGAAAAACCAATGAAGAGATCTTATGCCCCACAGTAATGGTGTATTTAAATGTGATTTATATGCATCTTTCCGACACAACTGCAGAAACATAATTTAGTTAATTATGAATTATTTCTAAAATGATATTGAAAAATCGACTTATTAAGAGCAACCACAAGCATTTGCCCATTTTTTCTATGATAAGGTTAAGTTAACATTCAGAAATGTGTGCCCTGATAATGACTGTGAGAAAGGCGTTATAGAAATACAAGTTGTAAGACACACCTAGGATCAGACACCTCAGGGCATGCCCAGATTCACATGTACATTTCAATGGCAATCCACCTGAAATGCGGGAGGCAACTGGAAAATCAAGAGACACCCCACACATATTCAAGAGTACTCTCTCAACTACACACTATGTACCCACACTATGTAACTATCTTTATTATAAAATCCTTTAACTTTTATATATAAAAAAAGGTACACGTCTCATTTTCCCTTGTTTTATTTATTCATTATTTGCTTTGCTTTCCAAGTGTTTCTCTGCATTACTTCATGTTCTGCATGACTTCATCACGCTTATAATTTCCTGTATTTCCAGCTCTACGAACTAAGAAGCACAATAGAACTGCTCCCACGAAATAAAACTTACTCAATAGGCAACTTCTTATGATGCAATATCATAAAAATTACAGAATTGACACATTGAATCTTCCAATTCCACAGTTGCACTTCAGAAAAGCACAAATAAAAAAAAATATTAAAATAAAACATATTTGCAGTACCTTGCATTTGTGTAATTAGAAAACTATTAATTATATACCTTAAGTTGTATACTTCGCAATTATCTGTCAACAAATAATTTTACTAGGCAAGATGTGCAACTTTGGGCTTGTGTGAAGATCTAATATGCAAAAGCCTAACTGAGAGGGCACAATACAAACACACTCTCAAACAAATAAACCTGTTTTTCAAGTACGCGCGCGCGTATGAGTCAATTACTCATTCCATGTATAAGACAGTAAATAATGGTTGCCTCACAAGTATCAACTCACTCACACTTAAACAAAAAAACCGACCCAGGATATATATATATATATATATATATATATATATATATATATATATATATATATATATATATATATATAGATAGATTTATCTTACCCTTTTGGTTCCTTTCCCTTCCTTGACTCGAAAACAACTCCTCTTTACTGAACCTGTGACATTCTGACCGTCAAAACTTACTGAGACGAAAGCTCCGTGTGTGTGTGTGTGTGGGGGTGTGTGTGTGTGTGTGTGTGTGTGTGTGTGTGTGTGTGTGTGTGTGTGTGTGTGTGTGAGGTGGTGTGTGTGTGTGTGTGAGTGAGAGTGAGAGAGAGAGAGAGAGAGAGAGAGAGAGAGGAGAGAGAGAGAGAGAGAGAGAGAGAGACGAGAGAGAGAGAGAGAGAGAGAACAAATGACACGAGATTTCCCAGCCTCCGTGTGCAAATACAGGAAGTAATCCTCCTTTTCTCCACACCAAAATCCTTCAGCAAGCACCTCAGGAGGATGTAGGGTTCCTGACGCTGTACACGAGTGTGCAACAACGTGCCTGATCGGAATTTTGACTGGTTGTTTATACTGCAATGAGACTTTCAACCGTGGATGCAATAATACATCATACAAAACAAACCAGAAATCAACTGACAGTTTCAGTTACAAATCTAAAAACTATAACAGACACTTTAGATTATCAGACACAGATGATCATTATCAATTATTTAGATTATCAGACACAGATTATCAACTATATCAGACACTTTAGATTTAACTTTATTCCCCAAGGACAGATGATTTTCAGAATTTCCTTATTCGGTTTTCACATATCAGGAGGCTATCATGTTCGTGGTGCACGTAAAGCTCATATTTAAAAGCTTCGAAAGGTCAAAGCGAAATACAAGACAGTATTGGAGGTTATTCACAGGAGGTTTAAATAGGATTTAGTTGCCACTTCACCGAAGATATATAATAACTAAAAGGTATGATCTTTTCTACGCATATTAAGAGATCCACGTCCCCTTCTTGTGTAATTAGGACATTTTCCAGGTTGGACACTCAAGGATGTTGGAAAGTAAAGCAATACAAGACCGCAATGTGTGTGTGTACACGGAACAGAGTAAAGCTTTTCAAAAGCAAATATTACCAAGCAGTAAACGTCAACGCAAATGTCAGCACAATGTAAATCATTTATCTAGTAAGCGACTTAGAAGTGCATGTCAATGGTAGAAACATATTTCAACTCAAAAAAGGACACCGTCTCCTATTAGATCCCGCCGGACTCCTGTGTGTTTATTCATTACTGATCTTGAAGCCTCTATAAGACTCACCTGAAGGGTCCATTTCTTAACACGACCGATTATCCCAAATTCATTTGTGCTTTTACTAACCAGCGGACTGTTTTGCTCAAGCACATTCCTGAAACTTAAGAACCGGTTTAAGTTTCTATATCTGCTTTGGTCTGTAACTGAAGTAAGAAACCACAATTAGGTTTCCGAAGGAGGCTTCTCATTTTCTTCTTCCTCTGACTTACCCTAGGACAATGAACCATGCGAATACTGCCACCTGGTGGACAAAGAGTGTACCGCCCACTCGACATATTCAAACGGACAATATCTTTGCCAGATAAAGGGGTGAGGCCCTCTAGTGGTTAACTGCGATACAATTTCTACCCCGCTTCCCACGTTAAAGAAAGCGATACAGCTTTGGTATTTTTCAGTCACCACAACACAAATTGTTTGCGTGAATAGGGGTTCTGTCTCTTTTCCCCCCTGAGATCTTCCATAATTTCTATTTTGAAATACCTAATTAAAATGCTGTGATCTAGAATGAGGTGAAAGTGTTATATACAAATGTCTGACTTCAGTTCAGAACAGTTCTGCAAAGTCCTGTTTTGTTGTAAACAGAGTACACTTCCTGTATGTTTCTCATTAACGTATAAACTAACATACCGTGCTGATATTAGCTCATCCCGTACCGCACCTCGCTGCCTGAGAGCATCTAGCACTGCTCGCCCTGCTTCCACCTTCTCTCAGGGTAAGAGGTAAGATCAGCTCAAGGCTCTTCTCTGTTCTGGCACAGAGGTGGTGGAATGAACTTCCCCTGGAGGTCCGAACAACGGAGACACTGTCTACCTTCAAACGTTGATTGAAGACATATCTCTTCCAACAACACCTATTGTAACACTTCTTTCCTCTCACTGTCCAGGAATCCTTATTTAAAAAAAAAAAACCTCAACTGTCTATGCTTATTGTGTACTTAAGTTTGTATCTACCCTTCATGAATGAATTTATCCTTAGATGGAGACCTAAAGCACTTCTTGTACGTCGCCATGGATAAGGGCGTCTGCTAAATATTGCAAATGTAAATGTAAATATTATATGTCGGCGGAAGGTGGAAAATCAAGGGAATCTCCGTCAGATGCAAGACAACTATGTGTAATTTCACACAGAAGAAAACATCAAGGGACCCTTGGGTAATCGTAATGTTTTAGGAAACACACCAAAGCATTTGTATTTATGTAAATGTGTAAATTCAAAATTAGGAAAGTGTGCCTCATAAATGCCCAAATAATTCCCAATCATTTCAAGAGGTACCTCTCCCTCACCCTACAGTATAGTCTAATGAAGTTGGACATAGCAATTTGTCACGAGTAAACAGAATAATGTCTGTACACGAACTAATAGATTAAATATCGCGACTATATTATAGTGAGATTGGGTTGAATAATGGCATAAAGGTGACAAGCTAACACTAGCTAGATTTTGCTGATTATAAGACCTTTGAGACCACTCACAATAGCTTGGTCATTACTACACTAACAGGAAAAAGGTCCTATAAAAGCATTTTTCCATCATTATGTAGGTTACTTATTACCCAGTGACAGAGCTAGACAAATTTGTGTTTTTTTTAGTACAATACAATAGCTGGATAGCAAATTGTAGCTCATTTAGGGCATAAAGATTTAAAAACTTTTCTTAACAATGTAAAATCAATATGCCTGCAGATCAAAATAATTATAACATAGCATTGTAAATAATAATGAAAGCTTGCAATGTTTCCATGGTTACAACATTGGGCTACCGATTAGTGGATTACATTTTTTTTTTATTCTAATGTTCATTTTTGTTTAGACTGTTCTGATGATAATTGTTGGTGATGATACTGGTTTCTTCATTTTATTCCAGTCCTGCATTCATTTTATGAGGCTGCATTGCATGCTGGGAGACTACATTCATAGATATAATTTCTGAGCCATTTCTAAGCAATTGATCTTTGTCTTAATCTTCTAAAACTACAACATGGTTGTGATTAAATGTCAAAATGTCACTTGGCAGCTTTTTTTTTTTCATCTTCAAAGTCTGCAAAGTAGATTCACCAGACTGGGGTACCAATTCACCCAGTTCCATGCTGGTTAAATCTGCATCTAATACAGGGATAGTTCTCATTATGGTATTACAATATAAATTATAAATAAACATAGATAATTAGCGCCCTTGTGCCTATTAACATTGCATGTAGTGTTTTAACTGATACAAAAAGTGAAACATTCCTTAGTCTGTTTCCTGGCATTTGAAAGGCATATGCTTGCTGAAATGACTATTGTAAAGCTACCGCTAAAAGCTTTTGACTTTATTTTCTCTGTGCATGCAAGTAGGAGCAGCTATTATTAAAAACTATGAAGCAAAGAACCTTGCAAATTAAAATGGGACTGTGAAGGTTATAATGGAGACAGATGCTGTTATGACAGATGTGCCTGAGCAAGGTCAGCTTTCCGTAGCAGAGTTTGCACAAGAGAGCAAGGGCCTCAATATACTGAAGTTTTCACAAAATTATATGCGAGAGCTGAGTAACGTTGATCAGATTGTGGAGCTTGAACTCTAACATTTGAGCAAGAAAACGTCAGCATGTCAATAAAATGTCACCTGATGCTGATGTGACAGGACCAATGGTAAACATTAACAGTAAAGATCCATCCCATTTCAGAAGGCTTATAATGAAAGCAGTGACCCCTGTAACTAGTGAGGCAGTGCTGATTGACAGTTACCGATTGGTCAGGATCCAGAAAGCAGAGTTGAGGCATTCACTAACATCTCAAAATGGGCAGCCACATCTGCAAGAAAGGTGGTCTGTAAAAGGTGTTTGTAAAGACCTAACTACTAACAGCTGATGGTGGGAAAATGGCAAATAATACACATTAAGGATGATATTAAAAACACTGCTACTGTATATACAAGGAAGCTCATATTAACCATTTGATCAATTATTTTTATTTACAATAAGTTAAATTGTTCACAAACATGTCAATTATGAAATATCTGACTGAAATTCGACTGAAGTTTTTCTGACTGACATAGCACTGACATTAAGTGTTCGTTAAGCCAGCAAATTCACCTATTCTACAACATTGTTATACAAGATAATTGGAATTCCAGGGTTTGAACTTGGCCTCAGAGGCCTTTGTTGGCCTTTGTTTGTTTATTCTAACTAGTTTAAAGTACTTTTTAAAGCGTCTACCCTGGTATTACATCCCTCCTTGGGGCTTTAGTACAAAAAAATGTCATGCAGTAGTTAACTGTCTCAGATTGCTCACCGAAGACCAGATAAGAGCTCAGTGGGAGGACAGCTTTCACAAAAAAAAATGACAGCAGATCATGTTGAATTGAATGTCAATATTTTTTGCATTATTCCATTACATTACTCCGAGGGAGATTTTGGTAGAAGGATGAGTGGCTAATCCACCCTCAATAGGGTAAAATATATATTACCCCAAGTGACATCTTAGCACATTAGAATATGAAAACCATCAGTCGATCAGTACATGTAGTCTGGTTTTGTTATGGGCGCATGTTTTACATTTTGCCTTTATGTATTTTTGGTTTAAAATTGAATACAAGTGTTCTTATTAAAAATTATATTACTATCTATATATCTATATATATCTATATATATCTATCTATATATATATATATATATATATATATATATATATATATATATATTCACTAGAGTACGTTTTTATAAATTTTCATGCAGAGACAGAGAGAGAGAGAGAGAGAGAATTCTATCAACACAACAATTTTCATCACAAATAATTTTACTGACAGCAATTTAAGTTTTAAGTGTTAACCTAATTTCATTAATTCATTCATTCATCATCTACCCCTCTATATCTGATCTTCCCTCGGGTCATGAGGAGCCTGTACTAATCTAAGGCGTCTATGGGCATTAAGGCAGGATAGACCCTGGATGGAATGTCAACCCATCAGGGCATGCAGGAATGCAGGGCACACACACACACTCACATTCACACACACATTCATACACTAGGGACAATTTGTCAAGGTGCCAATCAACCTACTGTGCATGTTTTTGGACCGGGGAAACCGGAGAACCAGGAGAAAAAAAACCCTAAGGCACCTAAGGCACGGGTGAAGGGAAGGCACGGGGAGAACATGCAAACTCCACACACACATGGACGGGAATCGAACCCAGTCGCTGTCGGTGTGAGGCGAACGTGCTAAACACTAAGCCACCGTGCCCCATGACCTAATTTCAGAGTTTTCGTAATGTTTAGTATGTCATTAATGATAATCAATCATTATCACAGGTTTATTCGAAATCTTAATCTTAATTTTAGGTCAAATCACTTACAACATCTTCTGAACAGGTTCTTCAGAGATGAATCATGAGAAAAATGTTCTCCTTTGTACAAAGCATTTAACATGTACAAACGCCATAAACATGCTTACATTATTTTCTATGACCATCACTCCCTTTTTTTCATATCATTGCCCGGTATTTACCCAAAGGAAATGTCTCAAAGAGTATATTTATTATACGGCAATGAACTAGAAGTCTGCAATTTCAGAGGCACAAGCCATTGTTATGTCAGTGTGATTTATTGTTCTGACATTCTCCAAAGCATTAAACTAAGAGGTTATGGCATGTTGGTCTTCAATAAGTCTTTATGGCTGAAAATACAACCACTGTCCCTATCCAAAAAGTTACACCAGTGATAAGGGATTTTAGTATACATTTTCGAATTACAAATGGGACCAATTTAAAAATTAGTTCAGGATGCATTTAATATTGTTTGTTAACGAATCCACAGCTCATCAGAATGTTTTCCATATGCTAACTAAGAATGTTACTGATGAAATCTCATAACCTGGCAAATTCCAAAATAATAGCATGCATACCCCAAACAACAGCTATATATAAAAGTATTAGGGTGTGATTGAGATTGAAAGATTATTATTTTGCCCTGTTACATGTACTGGTTAGTAATAATATGATTTTCTAACCCAACATTCATACAAGGAGAAAAACATCTGAAGGCTTTCTATATTTGTCAGACAAACCTCCCATGTATTTGTAGTTTAGAATAGTGTCTGATTATTTTAATACCGCAGAGACTTTAAACTGGACAGTCACATATTTTAGTTTCTGCAGGAACATCAAACCTAGACATGAGGAATGGAAATGGTAAATGTTTTTGCTGAAGGTGCTGAGAAATAACACTCCTCTACAACAGGGCCCAGTTGTGCTTCAACTGCACTTTTAATAAAACAGACATTTCATCTTCACAACAGCAATGTCTGGAGATGGAGAGGAAGGGGGAAAGTGGGTCAGGGCTCTTTCTGCTGCCAGGCTAGATGCACTCATTTAACTAGAGAGTCTTTTAAAATGAGACAAGTAAAGGTTATTGGACAGAGTCAAAAAAAAAGAAAAGAAAAAAAGACAAGACAAGGCAAGTGTTGAAGAGATCAGTCATATTCAGTACAGCACAAAAAGCCCTGGCCACTCACAGGTTACCCTCCCTCTCCTTTATTTACAGATAAAATTAAATACATTCATTTATTTCACTAAGAAACAAATCTGTCAATCATTATTTTACAGAGATGTTTTCACCAAGTCAAACAATTCATATACTTCAGCCATCAGACTTTTTATTTTCGACACTCCATTACTCTATTTCCCTGACACATAATTTATTATTCATTCTAACATTCCCTAACCCTGTGTTGACTTAAGTCCCATAAAACAATATGTAGAACTATTTACATGAGCAATCATTTGAAATATGCTGTCACAAAACCACAATCATCATCCCTTTCCTATCCCGTATGTTTTTCTAAATCCATTCCAATGAAACAAACAACCAAAATTAGAGAATGACGTGATGCAGTTCAGTCTCGCTGCCCAATTTAACACTGTATGCATGTGTTTTGCTTCACCCCCACCAACTTTAAAAGTGCATGCCTAGATTGAATAAAAAAAGACCTGTACAGAAAAAAGTCACCAACAACAACACCATCTCCACCAACCCACAACCTACCCCTCCCTGAACACCCAATGAACAAAGAGTGTGGATAAAAGTTATGATTTCTTTCTTCGTGTGTTTCAGTTTGGAATTCCATTTGGATTCT
This sequence comes from Kryptopterus vitreolus, assembly GCA_030449085.1. Classification (NCBI taxonomy): domain Eukaryota; kingdom Metazoa; phylum Chordata; class Actinopteri; order Siluriformes; family Siluridae; genus Kryptopterus; species Kryptopterus vitreolus. The sequence goes on along the minus strand of JACRUU010000030.1, from coordinate 12,558,469 downwards.
CGAATATTGAATTGCAACAAATGGCTGTAGAAAGTCAAAATGGTGGTTTGGATGTAGTGGGACTGTTGAAGAGGGTCTCTGAGGCAGCATTTAGTAATGGGGCAGTTAAGTATGATTCAGAGTCAAAGGTGACGGGGACTGGGATGACCGTTATGATAAAGCTTTTGCTTGATATGCACCATATTTCCACTGGAGTCTTCCAGCTGTCTTAACTGTGTACGTCTACGGAGATCCCGCAAGTTGCAGAACTGTGGGAGCCAGGACCAGGAAGGTGTATCTGTGAAAGAAAGGGGAAAAAAAGATTAACATGCAGTGAAATAGTCTTCTAAACATTACAATACATGGAAAGCAATATTTGTTTACCAATGTGGCCTTTAAGCCTCATGTTGGTGTTCCTAGCTCTTACAACACAACAGGGGCCTTCAACTAAAATTGCTTGAGGTCCAGTAAATGAACCCTGCTCTCCAGCTAGTCTGGAAAATATGTATTTATATATGTATATATACATACATATAAACATATGTATGTTTATATATGTTAAACACGAGGGTAAGTGTCTATGATTAGTTTCGTGAATGCCGTTTAATGTTTTCACTTTTAACAACTCCACTAGACTCCGAGCAAATGAGACACACAAGCTTCTATGACGGAATGCATATTTTCCCACTCATTTATCTCAAAAGGACACAGTTTTCAGCATCTACTTTTCTTATTTCTGAGAAGACCTTTGTTTTTCTCTCAGTGAAAGTTTAATCTGTACATTGCTCTCCGCTGTCTTTATTGCATGCACACCTGCTTGTCTGACTGTAGTAACGGTGAGCAGAGTAACTGTTGTAGTGACCAGTTTTGCTGGAGGATGCAAACGGCTCTGCTGACCTTGATGTGCCTGATATAAATTAGATTATATTACAAAATAGCGTTTTGTATACATTCATTTATTATGCAAAAAGACTCTGCGGTTAGGGACTCAGTTAGCGACCATGGTCTTACAAATAAAACTTAAGGGTACTCTGTAAGAATCTTAACCAAGTGTGAATATTACCAGGACTCCTACCAAGAATGTGTACCATTAACTTAAAAAAACCTTAAAACTTAAAAAAGCCTTTTTTCTCCCCTAGACAATTAAAAGTGATTCCGAATTGCACAGACTAAATTAGAAATTAAATGTTTTGTGCAAATGTTTATGTAACCCAAACAATACTACAATATAGACAAGTTTTATAAACACTGACCTTCATTAGATTTTCTGAAAATTATAGTTTTTCTGGCAGGGAAATGCATTTCTAACACAGCCATTTATATAGGTAAGCATTTTTTTGCTCAAAACACAAAGGTTACACAGTGCTTCGAAGAATAATGAAGAAAACCACAAATCAAATATAACTTATCTGTAGGTCAAATGCACTAACTGCTAGAGGCATGAAATGAACTATGATCTGAGGGTTAAAATCTGAAATAGAAGTAACTTTTACTCAAATCTACTGTAATAAAAATATTTATCAACATTATTTATAATATTCATACTAAAAAACTTTTCCTAAAATGTTATCAGCTGAGGAAAAGCATAACAAAATACAACAAAATACTCCACACTCTGTTTATATGGCAGCATTTATTGGTTATGATTGTCTTACTATATAGTGTTTGTGTTGGCTCCTGCACTTCACTTTTCATACACTTTAATTGATGCCAGTAATTTTTACAATGTTATACCTGACCTAGTGATGATTTTATGATAGGGACTATAAAGCACTTCTGTAGGTCACCCTGGGCATAAGGCATCTACTAAATGCTCTAAAAGTAATAAAAAGGAATCGATAATCACATTCTTTTAATTTTATGAGATTTTCATATCTATACAGTTTTCATATCATATCATGTATAAACATTTATACATCACAAAAATCCAATCATTTCCCACTGGATAAATTTCGTCAATTAAACAAGTGAACATAGCAACCAAGAATATGGAACAAATTTAACTGTATGCTCATAAACCTTATATGAATAGTAAATGCACAGTTCATTTTTTTACCAACCTAAATATGATACTGTGCAGTGCCTCAGAAGAAGATGTTTTTTTTTTTACAATTATTGGAGCCATGGTAAAACATTCAGAACATTTAGGGGGTTGAGGGGGTGATGACTTATTATTGATTACTTCATTCATTCATTCATTCATTCATTCATCTTCTACTGCTATATCCGATCTTCCCTCGGGTCACGGGGAGCCTGTACCTATCTCAGGCGTCTATAGGTATTAAGGCAGGATACACCCTGGATGGAATGCCAACCCATCGCAGGGCACACACACACTAACATTCACACACACATTCACACACTAGGGACAATTTTCCAAGGTGTCAATCAACCTACCGTGCATGTTTTTGGACCGGGGGAAACCGAAGAACCTGGAGAAAAATCCCCTGAGGCACGGGTAGAACACGCAAACTCCACACACACATGGCCAAGACGGGAATCGAACCCGGACCCTGGCGGTGTGAGGCGAACATGCTAACCACTAAGCCACCGTACGATTCTCGTTAGGGTTCGATTCTCGTCTCGTGTGTGAAGTTTGCATGTTGTCCCCGTGCCTCAGGGGTTTTTTATCCTGGTTCTCCGGGTTCTCCGGTTTCCCCTGGTCCAAAAACATGCACGGTAGGTTGATTGGCACCTTGGAAAATTGTCGCGTGTGTGTGAATGTGAGTGTGTCTTTGCCCTGAGATGGGTTGACATTCCATCCAGGGTGTATCTGCCTTAATGCCCATAGATGCCTGAGATAGGCACAGACTCCCCGTGACCCGAGGGAAGATCGGATAAAGCGGTAGAAGATGAATGAATGAATGAATATACATTTATTTAAAATTGACACAACCTGTGTGACCATGTTTATTTCACCATACTTTACACCGTACTTTATAAACCACTTCACAACATTGTCATACGCAATACATGTTCATGATTCCTACAGATTGCAACATGATCGCTTGCATTATAATGAAATCATTCATTCATAGGAGTATCCTGGCCAGAGTCACCGTGAATCAGGAGGTTGTCCCTGGAACACAGGGAGAGAGCTTGGAATACACACTGGATGGATTGGAAGTCTATAGCGGATGCACTTACACATTTGCAACTACAGTACATGTATTTTAATAGCATAGCCAATTCATTTATTTGCCTGTTGCCTTTTTGAAGGTTATTGATTGAGTAGACTTTTTAAGTGTTGTCTACTGTCATATTTCATTTTGTCTTAACTGGAGAACAGCATCTAATTGACAACAACATACTCATATGTGATACACAAGTAACAAATGAAGAGAGACAGAAAGGGAAAGAGCAACAGAGAGAGAGAGAGAGAGAGAGAGAGAGAGAGAGATCAGTCTGCCGTGCTGGAAGGAGGGGGTAGTTATTTATAGCAATCTAAGGAAGCTAAGGGTATGCCATCCACAAGGACTGTTGTGAAGGGTATCCAGCAGAAACAAGTAAATAAAGGATCATTTAAAATCAGAATTTGTAATAAAATATCAGGCTACAATCAACACATATTTCATTCGAATCTCATTGATAATGTAGAGTCCAAAAAAAATAGTCAGGGATAAACTGGGACAGGGGATATCAGGGGCTAAAACACTGACCAATGCTTTAATTCATAATAATACTCACAATATAAAATTAAATCTCAAAATAGTGAATGGATTTATAAGTGAAAGGCAGAGAGTAGAGGAATGGGTGGGGGAGGATTGGATTTTGAGAATGGGATAACTGGATAAAAAAAAAAAAAACGACCCATCCCACTCTATGCTGTGTGCATGTGTATGTGTGTGTGTGCATGTGGGGGTGGGGTGGGGGGATTGTGGAGGGTGCTCACTCACACATGTCTCCCTGTTGCTTGCCTTCTCTTTCCAGCTGCTCTCTTTCTATTTATAGCTCTCACGAAGCAGGAGCGTGCAGAGGGACCGAAGGGAGGGAAAATGTGTATGTATGTGTGTGTGTGTGTGTGTGTGTGTGTGTGTGTGTGTGTGTGTGTGTGTGTGTGTGTGTGTGTGTGTGTGTGTGTGTGTGTGTGTGTGTATGTACGTGTGTGTGTGTGTGTTTGTGTTTATGAACGGGAGTGGGGATATGACCGTGCCATTCCCCCTCTCCTTTCAAGCCTCACCTTCACTCCCCATCTCCAAGAGGGTAAATGAGGTTGACCTGCCATCAGCATCACAGAAATCCTTGGAGAGCTCCACTACAGGGGCATCCCCACTACATTTTATTAGCTTCAACCATTTATAAACATATTTTTCCATTCTCTAGAGACAGAAATGTCATCCAATCATACATGCTGCTGTTTTAAGCCAATGATAATTATCCATGTACAAATGCTATAGAACTGCACAGGCTTCCACCTGCCAAGTAAATCTTTATCAATGTCAGTAGTATTAATTGTGAAATATCATATATCTCACTGCAGTATTGCGCTGTTGGGTCATTTAGCTCATTTTGGTGCACAGCCCAGTGTGAGTGAAAAAATCTGGAGAAGCTTATAAATGTCGAGGTTTAATTGAATTTTATGGCAGATTGAAATAAACTTTGTTTTAATGGAACAAAGGAATCTAACAGTAATGTGTCATTCTGGGTCACACCCACGGTTTCACTGGGAGACAGTCAGCGTGTGGGTTGGTAGGTTTTGCTTAGAAAAATATGCAAAATATCTCTATGTTCACTGGGCAGCATGCTTTATGTACCTTGTTATAATTTCTGTTTGTAAATAAATTGTAAGTAATAGGTTATACTCAATTATTTGATTATTATTGTTTTCATTTAAATTAATTAAACCTGTGCCCTAATCACAACTTTACTAGGCATTTATCAGCTTAGTTGTACCTGATATGAAAGACACTGCTAATGTCATTGACCAGATCTTTTTTATTCCCATACTACATGATCTACCAACAGCAGTGCTTTAAATTAAAAAAAAATAATTTTTTTTTAATTATTTTAAATACCACCATCCACCACTCATAGTTACATCTCTTTATTTTCTATTCAGGCTATGCTGCTCACTACAATATGGTTTTTTTTTAGTCTGATTTCATTAAATTCATTTATGTTCAGTACGATTACTAGGGTTTAATTGGATTACATGTCTCACAAATTAAGTTATAATAATGGTACAAACATAAACTCTATTCCTAACCTGAGTCTTCTGAGAACGTCATATGAAGTGAGTCATACAAATTGCTCAGTGATTTAAAAAAAAATAAAAAACATTATACATTGCTCATCTCTGCCCCTTGTGTCTTTTTCTTCTTTGGGAAAGCATCTTTACATTTCACCCTTCAAAGACTGTATATCATATAAGGGAAAGTAGAAGATAGTATATGGAATAGTTATATAAGATTGCTAGCCATTGCAACAAAATGCTTTCTTTTTGTTTTCCTACAGTTCTGTACTACCATTGATACATGATAGCTTATGAAAGATGAAAGTGAAAAAGCTTTTTCTTTTGAAAGCAGCACTTCCATTTCAACTCAGTACATACACTATAAATCTCTGTTCCCCAGCCAAACAGGTGACTAAAAGACTGAAACAGTATTGTTCACTACAACCGCCTAACCTTCAAACTATTACTATGACTGCAGTATAGAAAAGATATTCTATCCTACAGTATATAGTCTATGTACATGTCATAACAGGACACTAATATGCTAATATGCTTGATTCTGATTGGCTGGAAAGTGTAATTTTAAGTTTTTGAACCAACCTAGTTTCGATCAGTTTGATCAGCATTGTAAATCAGTGCATTATAAACTACTGTAAAAATATTAATATACAATTACAGTTGGATACGGAGTGAAACAAGATGATTTAATGCATGATATGGATACAGATAACACCCAGATAAAAAGAAATATGGTTGTGTCTGTGTCATGTCATGTATATATAAATATAATATATATATATATATATATATATATATATATATATATATATATATAGGACTATAGTCAATAGATTAAAATATTTTATCATGATTAATCACACAATTGCTTGCTTGAGTTAACTTGTGATTAATCGCACATTTTTTGTGAATACTACTTACGAATGTTACTATTACTCTATTACTAATTGTAAGATATTTTATAAATATATACATTTCACTCAAAATATCTCCCATTAATAAATTACTAATTATTTTAATATTAATTTCTTGTTCATTTCAACGTAAATTGAAGTTTCTTCTCTAGTATCTTTATTGTTCAACATGATGCATGATGCGTTAATCGGGCATTCATTATAAAATTAGTGCCATTAAAGCAAATATACATATACATTTTACATATATACATATTTGAGCCACAGTAGCTCATCTGTCGGATTGGACCGCATGGGGTAGTCTTTCCTCTGCACATGCGTCAATGAACCTTAGCACCCCATGACCTGTCCCTGGTTCACCACTCTTCATCTGTTAAACCACTTTTGACAGATTCTGACTACTGCAGACTGGGAACGACCTCCAAGGCCTGCACTTTGCAGATGCTCCGACAAACTCGACTAGCCATTACAATTGTCAAACTCTCTCACATCATTACGTTTGTCCATTTTTCCTGACTGTAACACATCAAACACAACTTTGAGGACAAAATGTTCACCCCACCACTAACAGGTGCCATGATTAAGAGATATTCAGTGTTATTCACCTCATGGGTCATAATGTTATAACACCAAGGGATTGTCAAGGTATTCACAATAGATCGTATTTTTAAAATGCTTCGTCCATTACATTTACAGCATGCCACTTTCATAGCAGAATGCCCCAGGAAAAATAATATATATTCTGTACATTCACTTGGTACCTGGAGAAAACTCTGCCAGAGACCCAAAGGAAGACAACAGAATCAGAAGACATGTTTCACAAAGTCTACAGCTTGGGTGATAGGCAGCTGGTTGAATTAAGCAAGTCTCAGTTACAACATGGAAGACTTGAGCTGACGGTTTGACAGATCGAGTGGCAGCAAGAAAGCCTTTGCTAAAATGGTTTGCCTGGGCCATTAAGCACTGCCAGTGAACTACTAATGATTGGAATAAGTCTTATCGATCGATTAATCAAAATTTTTGCATAGGTTTTTTTGTGTGCCAGAACATATGTGAGAGAATTGTTCCTCTGTGTGTTGCAATAGCTGTCAAAAATTTAAAAAAACTTGATAGTTTGGCCCAAAATGACCAAAAACCTACCTCCAGGTGAGGTTTTAAGAAAGAAAAAAACAAGATAGTAGGCTTCAACCCCTATTAACATGAGAATTAAATAGGCAGAAGGGTGAATGGAAAGTAATATAAAAAGGCAAGACTTCTGTAGGAACGTCTGCAAAAGATGTTGGGAAAAACTTTCCAAAAAATATTGGCTTGTGTAAGGCCCCAGTGTCAGGAATCGTACCCAGTGAGCAATGAAAATACACCACTGGAACCAAAACTGGCATATGAACTTTAATATATATTTAAAACGTATTGCAAATGATGTTTGAAATTCCAGTAAGATATAAATAGCATCATTAAGAAACATTCAGATAATTTTTATATGTGTTTTTATAAAAAGAAAATGAAGTAAAACAAGGAAAAATAAATGTAACTATGACAGCCTTCTCTCTACAGGTAAAATAAAAAATCCAGTGCTTTTGAGAAATAGGTCACTGAAGAACACTGCCTGTTTCTCATACAGTACTGCACAAATTGTCTTAAACATTAGTCCATCCACCAAAACTGCAGCAAAATTTCTCGTTGTAAAATTACAGAATGCCTAATGACATTTACTCACCCATTCTCCTAATCATTAGGTCTACTCATTATACTACAGTAACGATGAGTAATAGAAATCTTTTGCTTTCTGATGCTCTTAGGACTTCATTAATCGTAAAACTGGACATAAGGGGTGCCCGTTTTGAGCTTTCAAATTATTCCCTAATCAGAAGAGGTGTTAGAGTGAATCACTGCTTGCATAAATGAATGACACATTAAACATCCTACACCACATACATCGATGAACACACTTCCTCAAAATATTGATCGATGTATACAGTACATGGCTCCATTCTACTCACCATAGTAGCGACTGGCTCGCCAGGCTCTCACAGCACAGTGTAACGCTCCATCCAGCCACAACAATAGCCAGCTGATACAGAAGCCCAGCAACAGCCCCAGCATGAGGTCCATCTCCTGCTTGGTCACGCTGTCACTCACAAAGTAGTTTTCTGATGAGTCCACCAATGAATGGTCCCCATCATATGGAATTACATAATGCACATGGTGTCTGAGAAAGAAAGAAAACATGTCAACAAAGTGTGAAGTCTGAAGGGTCCGCTGCTGAACGAGTCACCCAAGTATGAAAAATAAGAATAAATTATTAAGTAATTAATAAGTAAGAATTGAAAGTGGTAAAATAGATACATTGGATTGTGCAAAAAAATTTCATAGACTATGGGCCCTACTTTAGAAGACATACAATAGGTAATATAACTAGGTTTATCATAGGGATGTTTTGTGCAGGTTACGATTCATGTGGAGTTTCTTTGCATGTTCTTTCTGTATCAACATTCATTTCACTTGGTTTTCCCCAACCTTACAAAAACATGCCAGGAGTTTGTCTGACTGCACTAAATTGCCCATTATTAACTGTTATATGAGTTTTTTCATTTTGCCCTGCAAAAGACTTTTCATTTCATTTCATTACCTTCTTTATAAATCAGCACTAGGTGACCCTGACCAGAATAAAATGATTGCTCAAAATAAACGAATTAATAAATGCGTGAAAGATCTCGACTTAACTAATTATTGGCTATTAAATATGTATGCCTAAATAGGTGCTTTTAATTCTTTATAAGACATTCATTCACCTTCTCTCAGTAATTTATCATGGTTAGGGTCTCAGATGAATCGAGGTGTCCCAGGAAACATTGGTGATAATGAGGATACACACATATGTATATATATATAAATTATATATGTTCATGGACATATACATTTGGAATAAGTGATTTGCATTTATCCATTTATAAATACAGATTTTCATTTCAAAGTATTGTAGTCATTAGTCATGATTCAGTGACTGCAAAGACTGAACCCACTGCTAAGAGAGTTCAAGGTTGGAGAAATCATTCTTTGATTAGGTGTGTATGTGAGAAAAATTTACTATTTTATATATTTTACTTAAGTTGGCTAATAAATGATCCACAATTATATTGATGTCAATTAGTTAAAATTGATTTTTCATTGCATCATAAAGGAAATTTTAATCTTACAGCTCCGATTTCACAAATGAGGTAAAAATGTTATCATTACTACATTGTATTTTTAAGAATATACTTTTATATGCATAGTTACTTCCAGAGTATGTGTAGGCTTCTTATTTGTTCTCCAGTTTCCTCCTATCTCACAAACACAAGCCAATAGATGTTCTAGTGTCAGATTAGGCTCTGGAGCCTGAACAAAATAAAGTGCTTAAGAAGAATAAATAATTTAAAAAAATGTTGAAAATTAGAGTTGGAAAACTTAAATTGTACACACGTTCACCATACAAGAAAACCGACTGCAATCTCAAGTCTCATTATTTTTTACTATTTAATACCCCTCAATCTATTCACATGAACTGTTTCTGTATTGCTAAAACATTAGTGACATACTGGTATACTCATTTGTGAGCATGAGCTATTATATCAGAATGAAATAAAATATAGAGCATTTGCAGTGATCATGCCTTATATCTCATAATGGATTATACCGTGTATGTGGTATGATTTCAGTCAACAGATTAGCTGTGCTGTTGTGCAGCAAGCACAATTAGCAGGTCAAAGTTGAGAATAATTTTAGGCTGACCTGATTCAGTACCCTTGGGTAGAGAATACGGGGCACTTAACAGCGAATTCTGTCGATTAGTCGACAGAGATAACAGTGCTGTGTAAATGGTCACACTGAATAGAGAATCCCCACTACATGCAAATAACCATTTGGGAATACATTGTAAAACTAAAAGTTTGTGCACATATGACCAACATTGACATATTTTTTAAACATTCAAATCCAGTTTTTATCACCTCTTAAATGTAATAATAACCTCCACACATCACAAAAATCTTCCCATTATTTCATATTTTGGAACATGGTCGAGGGGATAAGCCAATTCAGTGACGGGCACATTAATGAAGTCAGGCTTTCATCCCAAAGGTTAACTGGGGTTGAAGTCAGGGGGCTGTGCAGGCCATTTAAATTTTCTGATTCCAACATTGGCATGCAATGTTTTAATGGGCCTAGTATTGTGCATATGCACACTGTCATGTTAGAAAAGATTTAGTCCTCGCTGTTCCAGATATTCAGTTACAGATTTTTTATTTCTACAAAACATATCCTAATTATTATAAATGTTTTGCGCCTTTCCAAGTACATAACTGTGCATTCTTCATGTTGCTGGGATGAATGCACAGTATATCCCACAAGGATATACAAGGATATACATCTATATCGTAAGTATATATCATTAAATAAAATATATATATATTTGGTACACAACTTTAAAGGCAGCTAAATGTACTCTTTCCATATATATAATTAGATGTGCACTGCATGTACCTAAACTTAGGTGAAAAATACTTGCTACAGGTGCAATCATCTAAAAGAGAAGGGAAAGTCCAGTTAAATATCTTTTTTTGAGAATGTAGTCTGAACATGTCTATTACCACCTTTCTATGGAGGAATCCAAGCCACTGTTGCATCTAGTTGCACTTTCTCAGGAAATTAGATTGTATGCAGTATAATGCGAAATAATAAAGCCACTGATTAGGAAAGAAAGAAAGAAAGAAAGAAAAGAGAAGAAGAACAGAAAGAAAAAGAAAGAAAAAGAAAGAAACAAAGAAAGAAAGAAAAGAAAGAAAGAAAGAAAGAAAGAAAGAAAGAAAGAAAGAAAGAAAGAAAGAAAGAAAGAAAGAAAGAAAGAAAGAAAATGCATTGAACGGCATTAGCGGTTAATTCAGTGAGAATGATCAAGCCTGCACGCTCCGCATTGTGGCGCACGGGAACGCACCAGGCCGTTAAAGGAACTACGTAGCCTACTATGTATCATATGGTTGTGCTTTGGAGAAGAACACGCACACACACACACACAAACCTTGAGACGCAGAAACCAAGAAACCCCCCACGCACACACAAAACGCCACCGACACTGATAGATAGCAGCTCAGTCCTGGTAATATTGCCAATGAATCGTTAAATCACAGTGCAACCAGATCAGACGAAGACGAGGCCTATAAGCTTCCATGCAACCATGTATGGATATACGGGTTCTATAAAGATTGATGAGGGTACAATTAGTCTTTTGGAGGGATGAGAAATGTTAGTCAGGGCAAGGAATCCTCACAGGCCCCTGCACTGTTTTAATGCATAAGAAGTCGATTAATAACAATGCTTCCGTAATACAGTAAATCATTAATGAGCTTCGGTTTAATTTCCCTTACCTTCCACAGTTGCAGTGGCAGACGCGGTCCTCCCCTCGTAAATGCGGTAGGATGTAGTTGTGAAAGCGGTCCAGCAGCGCGTTCATGTCCATTAGACACGCTATCGCCTGCATAGAAGCATTCGAGTCAACCTGGACATCATGACAACCATACAGCACAAATCTGCCACTATGATCCGGATCTCTATATAGTCTACAACTGAATAAACATTTTCACAAGCAATCTCGACCTGTTCATTTACCATTCCTCCTTATAATGGTTGTGCATTGATCATGGATGTGAATGGACTTTTCTGCCTGTGCTCTTCTACTTTCTGCTGTTCTCAAACCATTTCTCTTGCCCTCAACTTAACTGACATTGTTCATGGAGATGCCGGTGCGTATTTCTTACCATTACAACGGAAGCACCAAGGATCATAAAAATCATGGTGGTTGTGATCATATGCATCCAAACTTCCAAATGCGCCGCGCTCCCTTTCTCTCGCTCTCTTTCAACCCAATGGGGAGGCTGTCTTTTCAACAGAGCTGTATGTTTAAAACACTAAACATACAGTGCTAAAAGAGTCTGTCCCAAGAGAAGACGCTCATGGATGCGCCTTTACTGCACCTGCCTCTCAGTCCTGAGCGCGGATCGGCGCATAAGATATAGAGTGGCCCGGTCTCACCAAACCCCCTATATCATCCACGGTTTTATTGTCCTCTCCATTTAGCGCTGCGCTGAATCTGAGCCTTGAAATGTGTTCGAGGTTCCAGCACTGACGTTGCGCAAAGAGTCCAGCTCTATCTGTATAGCTCCTGATGCTCTTTCTCCGCTGCGTTCCAGCACGGCTGAATATTTTTTCCCAGCGACGATTAGCGAAGATCAGGGAGAGCTCTAGAGGTTCTCTCTCTCCCCCACACACATACATACATACATACAGATCTGGCTTGGAGTGCCGCTTCTTAAGAAACGGTCGGGTTGATTCGACGTCTAGTAATCCTGGTAATCCATGGTCGTCTTTCGCACCTTATCACAGGCAAGTTGATCAAGTTGTGGCGGAAAAGCTTATCGATGCGCCAGTGATTCCGGCCCAGCATTGATCTTCAGCTTGCTAAGACAGGCGACACTAAGACAAAACGGGTCTTGAGTCAGCCTTCCCTCACTTCCACGGCATCTGCATCATCCACACATTCGGAGCCACACACATGGTTATAATACAGTCCTATTTGAGCCGTCGTGGTAGCCAGGGGCATTTTAGCGTTATGACTGACTGTGCGGGTGCGTTTGTGGGTGCGTGCGAGTGTGTGTGTGTGTGTGTGTGTGTGTATGTGTGTGTGTGTTTGTGTGTGTGTGTGTGTGTTTGAGAGAGAGAGAGCGAGAGAGAGAGGGAGAGAGAAAGGCGTGGGGGACGTGTGAGTAGCCTACAGAGGTGACTAAGAGGTGGCAAATATATCTTATTCATTTTCTTCGCTCGGACTCACAAATCACAAATAATGCCACGGTTTGTATGGGGTTTTTGGCTATAAAACATGATCTACAGAAAGACCACACAGCAATAACCTGCTCCATCCGCCCACTGGCTCGCGCTGCAGTTCATATTGCGCCATTTCAGTCGGTCTGTAGTGGAGCGTGTGTAGCCTCGCCTCCTTTGCTCTGACGGTATTCAGCAAGACCGCTGCATAGGACGCTCGGGGTTTCAGTGACTATCCACAGAAACGTAGATGTCAGAGATTTACTGTTTCAATCCTCTACAATGACAAGGGGTGGTGCTGGCTCAGATTGCGTGCTGCGAAATTGCATTACCTGCAGACCGTTTTCAACACTCTTCTATAGCAGTATTAAATTGGTTTTCATTTATTAATGCCCAAACCTAATTTCTTGAAGATAGGTGAGTCTGCATGCAATATCACGACCACTTGCATTTCAGCACCGTGGATAGCAGCTACTATAGATTTACTGCATGATGTTGTAACCTTTCTTCTCTCTTCTCTCTCTCTCTCTCTCTCTCTCTCCTCTCTCTCTCTTTTTTCCTCTCTCTGCCTATCTCCTTCTCTCTCACGCTACCTATCTATCTATCATCTATCTATCTATCTATCTATCTATCTATCTATCTATCTATATATATATCTATATATATATATATATATATATATATATATATATATATATATATATCGCTCACCAAAAAGTACTAATAGACTGCATTCATGTTTTGTTCACCTATACCCATAACTTTCACATAGGAATTTTCAATTTCAATCTGTCACATTAGGAACATCAACCATTCTATGAATCTGTGTAAAGTTCTCTGTTGATATTTTATTTTTCATTACTAAATAAAAGAATAGCATTTATTTGCCATATATACAGGCTTCATCTGATCTGGTTCACTGTGATTTAACAATTTATTGGTAATATTATATGAATGTTCAAGCTTGTTTGGAGGTTGTGGTCAGAGTGCAGGGTTAGCCACGATACACCGTCCCTGGAGCACAGAGGGATAAAGGCCTAGGGCAGGATAAAGGGTGGCAGCTTGGCGATACCAGGGCTCGATTCTCAGACCTTCCAATCAGTAGCCCAGTGCATTAAATATATCCTTTGATGTTAAGTTTTTGACCAATTGTAATATCTGAAAGATTTTTTTTATCAGTAACAGCTTGAGCTTATAATATGCTCACATTTGTTGATGTAACTGGGGAATTGTGTGGCAGCAATCTACCTGCCACACTTAGCTACCATAGTTATGACTGCCAAGAGTAAAAACTGTCTAAGAATATTGGTTACTGACCAGAAGGTTGCAGTTCAAGGCTCAGTATAGCCAAGCTGCCATACATTCATTCATTCATTCATTCATTCATCTTCTACCGCTATATCCGATCTTCCCTCGGGTTATGGGGAGCCTGTGCCTATCTCAGGCGTCTATGGGCATTAAGGCAGGATACACCCTGGATGGAATGCCAACCCATCGCAGGGCACACACACACACACACACACACACACACATTCATACACTAGGGACAATTTTCCAAGGTGCCAATCAACCTACCGTGCATGTTTTTGGACCGGGAGGAAACCAGAGAACCCGGAGAAAAACCCCCTGAGGCACGGGGAGAACATGCAAACTCCACACACACATGGCCGAGATGGGAATCGAACCCGGATCCTGGCGGTGTGAGCCGAACGTGCTAACCACTAAGCCACCGTGCCCCCTAGCTGCCATACATTCATTTATTTATTCATTCATTCATCTTCTACCGCTATATCCGATCTTCCCTCGGGTCACAGGAAGCCTGTGCCTATCTCAGGCGTCTATGGGTATTAAGGCAGGATACACCCTGGATGGAATGCCAATCCACACACACTCACATTCACACACACATTCATACACTAGGGACAATTTTCCAAGGTGCCAATCAACCTACCGTGCATGTTTTTGAACTGGGGGTAACCGGATAACCTGGAGAAAACCCCCCTGGTGAGAACATGCAAACTCCACACACACACATAGCTGAGACGGGAATCGAACCCGGACTTGAGGCGAACTTGCTAACCACTAAGCCACCGTTCCCCTCGCTGCCATACATGGGGCCCTTAAACAAGGCTCTAATCCTCTGTGCTCAAAGGGGACTGTGTAACAGCCTTCCTAGTGCTCAGACCCCAGCCAACTATTCTTCGAGGAATGCAGTATAAAAAGAAAGAATTTCACTGTGCTGTAATGTACACGTGAAAGGTATAAGGCAGCTTTACCGTTTTTTAAGAACATAATCATAGCCAAACACAAAATTAAATTGTCCATGATGCATAAAACCATTTAGGCTGGAAAGGGCGATATGCAGTGGATAATATCTGTATACTACAAATGTCTGCAAATGATATCTGTATACTACAAATGTCTGCAAATGTGTCTGCTTCTTGTTTGAAGTATGTCAGAAAAATTTACTGTAGTTTCTTGGTATTTATAATATTTGTTGTCACTTAATATCTGTATATTTCACTTTCAATACTTGTATATTGAATCAACTGAGTAATTATATTGATAATTTAAATGGATTAAATAGAATTAAATTGATTGATTTTTGCCATTTGGGAAATACAGATGTGTATATAAGGGTGTTTTCAATTTAATAATATATGTTCTAAAGGCATATTCAACTTTAATTTATTTAAAGTTCAACTTTAAATTCAACTTTATTACAGACCATTACATTACCATATATTAAAGACCACAGACCACATACAGGCCATTTAAAGCAATAAAAACAAGGATTAACAAACTGACAAGAATTAACAAACCAGCAATCATACCAAAAAGCATAACAAACATTCATTCAATGTATTTAGTCACAGAATATATATTGAATATATGTCTACTTTTAATGGAATTTATTGAAGATTATTGAATGAAAAAGAATCCTTTTATTATATACTGTATATAAAAAAACATAATAAATTAAATTAGTGCAATACATTTTTACTATATTGATTCAATTGTGTAGTTAATTAAATTGGGACAAATTAGTTTACTAATATTACAGAAAATATTTTCCCATCTCACTTGCATGCATAGTACAAATTGTGTTTCCGGTATGATTAGTACCACTCCTTATACTAGCAGGGTATCCTACACCCTTTTATTTATTCATTTATTTATTAATTTTTTTTATTTTCAATAACTGACAAAATCAACAACTAACAAGAAAAAAGAAATGCAGAAAAAGAAAAAATAATAAATGCAAAAGGAAAAATTAAAAAAAGGAAAAGGGGTATACATATGTGTATATATTAGGGCTGTCAATTGATTAAAATATTTAATCGCGATTAATCATGTGTTTTCAATGTCATAAATAACTTTCTAATACTAATCAAATTAACCATAAATTAATACATTTCATACATTTTTCTAATAGCCTGTGCCTCTAACTGTAACAGATGTCGCATCGCAGGCTTCACACACACACACACACAGCACACACACACACATTCTTATACACACTATTCATACAATAGGGACAATTATAATGTATGTTTTTTCATTCATTCGAACCCGGAAAAAAACCCAGGAATCGGTGCCATGGAGGTGTGAGGCGAACGTGCTAACCACTACGCCACCGTGCCCCTCTATAATGTATTCAATAATTCAATAATATATTATAAATATAATAAAATATATCTCTCCCTCTTTTAAGCTCTCCATATATATATATATTTCAATATTCTTAGAAATTATTCTTTTAATATTATTTTCTTGTTAATTAATTAATTAATTTCTTGTAATATATGGTACTTGGCTCCTTTAAGTTAATATAATGGCTCTTTAAGAATTCTTCTACCGCTTTATCCGATCTTCCCTCGGGTCACGGGGAGCGGGGAGTCTGTGCCTATCTCAGGCGTCTATGGGCATTAAGGCAGGATACACCCTGGATGGAATGCCAACCCATCGCATGGCACACACACACACTTTACACACACACACATTCATACACTAGGGACAATTTTCCAAGGTGCCAATCAACCTACCGTGCATGTTTTTGGACCGGGAGGAAACCGGAAACCGGAGAAAAAACCCGGGGAGAAATGCAAACTCCCACACCCTGGCCGAGAGGAATCGAACCCGGATCCTGGCGGTGTGAGGCAAAACGTGCTAACCACTAAGCCACCGTGCCCCCGAATAGGTATCAATATTATAATAATTAAGCCCTTTAATATAATATAATATATATTTATATTTATTTTATTCTTTTAATATTATATTTTAATATTTATTAATTTCTTAATATATACGTGGCTCCTTTAAGAATATTCTATCTAACCGCTTTATCCGATATATCTATCTATGAGGCAGGATACACCCTATGAATGCCAACCCATGGGCCAACCCACACAGGACACACACATTCACACACACATATATAGGGACAATCAAGACAATAACCAATGATAGATTTTTTTGGACCGGAGGAAACCGGGAACCCGGAGAAAAACCCCCTGAGGCGGTATGAGGCAAACGTGCTAACCATAACATATCCTATATGTATATATATATATATATATATTATATATATATAAAAATATATCATGAATATATATATATATATATATATATATATATTCATGAATATATTTATTTTTTCTTACTCGAATGTTAATTGTATATATATATCATAACAATCTCATGCATCATGTTCATGTTCATCTCATACAGATAAGCACACCTGCGGTGTGCATAAAGTTTGAATAAAGGTTTGACAAAATCCAGGTGCTGGTTTGTATGCTGAATGGCTGTGTACTGTCAACTTTTATCTGCCTATTAAATGGTTACTCTTTAAAAAGTAAGCATGAATCTTAGGAATATTCTGTCTCTGGGAAGTGAGGAAACGCAGTCAGTCTGTTATCAATGTCAGACTACGCACAGCAGCAGAGAGTGAGTCACAAGTGCAAAAAGCTAGAAGCAGACATAAAGCTTCATAACGAATCGGTTTGTATGGTGAGAGGAGTCACTGGAGGAGAAATGTGTCAGCATCACATCTGAAAAAGGAGTGCACATACAGGTCAAATACAGACACACACACACACACACACACACACACACACACACACACACACACACACACACACACACAGACCTCTTATGTCTTTTAATAGTTAATTATAAACTAGTGAGAATGAAACCAATTAAATCAATGAATAGGATAGATTATTTTTCTTTTCTAGATAGATAGATAGATAGATAGATAGATAGATAGATAGATAGATAGATAGATAGATAGATAGATAATAGACATTATATTACTTCTATTCATTTATTTATGACTCTTATATTTACTCTTATGTTTATAAACGAACCTGAAACAGACACGCCGTGTGGTTGTAAGATATCTCGTTGCGTAAATCATTTCGCATCGAGCGTCTAAAATGGTCCATTAAGGCCACCGTAGATTAGGAAGTAGGAGTCAGTGCGTAGGTAAATAACTAGCCGATCGTTATTGTTTTAATAAAACAAACAAACAAACAGAACGGCTCTAAGGAGCGACAGGTTTACTTTCTCAGCAATGTGAGTATGACATCGTATAGAGTTGTTGTTAAAATCGTTCCAAAGCATTGCATTCATGTAGTTTTACCTCTCTGCCTTCCTTAGCTACAGTTGCCATGCGCTGCCTCAGCGGCTAAAGCTGCATGAACTCTGTTGAGCGCAGTTTTTATTAAAAATAACACTTGTTGTTCGAGAGATAGTTTTAGCAGTTATACATATTGTTCTCTGGGATGAGTAGCATTCATTCTATTTGCGTTTTTACTTTAACCGAGTACAAAAGTCTTGGTATTGACTGTCGCAAAGTTGCTGGTCAGGTATTAGTTACGCATAAAGCAATCCAAAGTAAGTCAGTTTGTTATGCCGCGAGTTTGAAGCGCATTTGTGATAGAATTGTTTACAGATAATGTACGTTTTCTATGAAAGGATCGAGCTTAGTTATCCCCATATGACTAAACACAGTGTAGCTCTGATCGTCTTCCTCTTTTGTCCTCTTCATTTCTGTTTCGATTCCCAGGCCATAAGATATATCTAAGTTGATTTGGAAAGTCTCGAAGCCACTGAAAATTATGTCTAGAAAGCAGTCAGGAAAGCCTGTACGCGGGAATAGGAAGTGTGAGCTGGAGAGAAAGAGGGATGAACGTGCAGCCCGTAGGGCTCTGGTCAAAGATCGAAAAAATCGGCCCCCAGAGGAAGATGAAGGAGAGGAATTTGTCAATTTCTCTAACCAACTTGAAGCACTTGGTCTCAAGCTGAGAGAAGTCCAAGGAGATGGGTATGTACAGCATTTACAGTCACAGTGAATCCCTCAACGTTCACATTCAAAACCTCAAAACACAAGGTGGTTTCTGTGCACGCCACCATTCACAAACACGAGAAAAACACTACCATGAGGCAGAATACTCGTACACATTTGTGCCTCTAGTACAGGGGTCACCAACGTGGTGCCACATGAGTAGCTCTCAGGCCTGTTCTAAAAACTCATCAGTGAGATGCATCTAAAATGTTAGTTAACTCATTGTGAACTCACAATAGTTAACTCACAATACTTATTGTGAGAAATCATCAGTGTCATTAATTATAATATATAAATAAAGGCAAATGTGTTATTTCAGAAGAGCGTGCGTCAAACTGGTAGCCCTTTGTATGACTCAGTGTCCATGAAGTAGCTCTCAGGTTCAAAAAGGTTGGTGACCCCTGCTCTAGTATATATTCCCCCCCTCCCCTCTTAATCTGAAAAGGGGGATCTGTTATGATCTATGTAAATATCATAGATGTCCACTAAGTCAAAGGGGACAGTGTTTATCTAAGTGTATGCCATTCACATTTAAGGCATTTAACAGACGCTCTTATCCAGAGCAACTTTTTTTTCTTATCCAGAGCAGTTGAGGGTTAAGAGCATTGTTCAAAAGCCCAGCAATGGCATCTTAGGTTTGCTGGGATTTAAACTCTGATCAGTCACCTAAACTTGTGTTGATATTTTACATGATTCTTAATGACATATTATTATTGGATACCAGCATTTTTGCTCTTGTTGGCCTTTTAGAAACTGCTTGTTCAGAGCTCTGGCAGATCAGCTGGAGGGACGCCCGCAAGATCACTTACGTTTACGACAGGAGACTGTTCAGTACATGACATCTCACCGACTGGACTTCGAACCTTTCGTTGAGGACAATGTGCCATTCACAAAACATGGTGAGAAATGGGCCTTGGGGTACACTAATTCTACTTTGGGGGGGGTGGGGGTTTGAACATAGTCATTAGTTCTGTATAAGCCTGTTCTGTAGTCTTGCTTCACCTGCGAACACAACATCACCTAATTCCTTTTGGCCATAAAGACTAAATTACCTGAAAATTGATGGATAATTACCCTTTTTGTTAAAATACCCAATGTGACAGGCCTCCCTTGAGTATAATTACAGAGAACAATTATCTCTAGCATGAGTTATTACCCTGTACAATCTTTTTTTAATGACATGTGCTGTCGAATGCTACTGCAGTGTATTCTGCATATTTATCCCCACCCTGCTGAGAAATGTCAGGACTGTCATACAAGTTGCAAAAGTGCTTGGAAATATTTGTATATATTTTTAGAAATAAAAACACAGTATATATTTTTAATGAAAATGTTTCAGATATATGCTGTAAAAGAATTTTCTTCTCATCCTCAGTGTCAGACCTTGCAGAGCCAGGCACTTTTGCCGGCAACGATGCAATAGTGGCCTTTGCTCGTAGTCAGCAAGTGAAAGTAGTCATCCATCAGTTGAATGCTCCATTGTGGGAGGTAATGTAAAGCTTTATATGACTTATTTTATCTCTTGTGTTAGATTTTTATTAGTAGAATTTGAATGATTTTGGTGCTTTTTGATGTGCTTTGTGTTTTGGTGCAAATTGTAGGTGGTGTAAAAAAAAAAAAAAAAAAAAAAAAAAAAACAACGTTAATGTGGTTTCATCAGATAAATGGATCGGAGAAGCCGTTATGTCAGGAGCTTCACATAGCATACCGTTACGGGGACCATTACGACAGCGTTCGGCATATTGCAGACAACTCCGAAAGCCCAGCACGTCTACGCATAACGGTTTGTAAATGATTTAATCTTTTATTACGCAGGTTCCCATTGAAGAATTGATGTTTATTAGTTGATTAGGTTAATGTGGTGCAGAAAAAACACTAAAATATCAGGAATTAGATATAAGATTTTGTGATATGTACAGGAAACGGTACACTGTACAATGAGATTCATACTCTGTGAAGCAGTCTGTGACCTAAAATGACGAAAAAATAGAACAGAAATTTAAAATGTCAAATTAAAATCAAGCTGTACAAGGATGTGTTGCACGTTGTGTATTAAAGATAGTACAGATTATAGACTGATTTTGCACATGATGTTCCTAGAATCTAAATAGTTCAAGACTGTTTGGTGATGTTGAGAAGGACAGACGAAAAGCCCCCTCCACAAGCCACACACACTCTGATGACGAAGATGTTATCCTTAATTCCCTGAAGACAAAATACCCAAGCAGTAAGCGACAGTTATTTTCTCCTTCATATACTTACTGTCCATATACTTATGATCCTGATTTGTCTTTTTTTTTTTTTTTTTTTTTTTTTTTTAAATAGGTCAAGAATTAAATCTGTGCCAATCAAGCGTCGCCTCACAGATGTGCCATGCCGAATGGCTCGAATCTAACCTGAACCAAAAATCATCCTGTAGCTACAGAACGGAGAAACACGCTCAAAGTAAACCTCAAAAAAGCATTTGTTCATCTGGGGACAGTACCACACCGAAACCTAAGGTTAATGCTGGTTATATTATCTGGTTTTAAGAACAATATATGGATTTTATTGTTGATTGATCAATCTCATTGGTATTCCTTTTATTTTGTTTCTTAGTTGCCTAATAAGCAAAAGAGAGAGCAACAGCGTCTAGAGAAGAAGAAGAAACAAGAGGAAAGGCACAGACAGAAGGTTCTTCAAGGCAGAGGTTCACATGAACTGAATCAGAATCTGCCTGAGCAGGTTAAGCTTGTGCCAGCGCTCAACACTTTAAGCATATAAAAAAGCGTCTTGGACAAACCATTTTAAAGAGTGACTCTGCTGCTTTTATTTAGTTTATTCTAGTATGGCAAGAAAGTGACAGGTTACATGTTGTGTGTGTATATATATTGGAAATAAATGCATAGAAAGGTTGTGGCCTAAACACTATCATAATGCCAATAACAGGAAGTTCTCTCTTTGGGGTAACGGTAATATATATATATATATATATATATATATATATTTTTTTTTTAATTTAGTTCACTATATTATTTAGACCCCAAAACATGTCCGAATTGTAATTTGGCAGTATGGAATGAGCATTACATTCTGGCTGAATAAAGGTGAACTCATTTTTGCCCTCGCTTACAGAGGACCTGCCCAAGTAAACATTTTTGAGCCGTAATGACATATCGATGATATCGGCATGCGTTCAGTATTTCCTATGAGAAATCGTTTGCACAATCATACTCTGATGACTTGTTCTGTAATTCTAGACAGTTTTACTGTGTTCTTGTTACACAAATGGAGTGAGTATTACACTTTTATACAGAAATGAAAATTTATTTATTTAAATATAATAAACTTTGGGGAGTCTTGTACAGTTGTGTATATAATTCAATATTTACAGGCATGTGTTTGTAAAACAGCGAGCTGCTGAGTCTTGAGTAGTTTGTCAAACAGTAGGCTGTAGCTAAAAGAAAGTGCTAAATTCGGAGTCATCTTATGTACACGTATATTAACCCTTTTTAAAACAACTCTTCTTAATATGGACATTTATTCAAATAGTTCATCAGGAAAGATATGCATTATGCGTGATGAGCCACAAAAGTCAGCAATATCTCTGATTAATCCACAAGGAGGCAGTAGAGAGCTTCCTTGGCCGCATCTCATTGTAAATGTGCAAAGCGAAAAACCGTTTCGAAAGAATTATGGCAGAAAAAGACCTATCGTAATGTACATTCATAAGTAGATGTGTGTGGGTTGTGCCTCGTACATTTTCTGGAAGCTGTTTAAAGCCGCCTTCTGACCACAAAACATTTGGTGCACCCTCTCATCAGCAGTTACAAGGCACTTCAAATCTGTTCCTTATTTTCACCCACCTTAAAATCTTGCGATGTAATTATGGTGGTTTAAACGAGTACTTTCTACCCTGATCCATTTAAGACCAGTATCCTACATCTATTCTACGCTCTAACACACCCATATCAACACAGGAAGGGTATGTTATTCATTACTAGACTGTTTGAAATTGGGAAAACAACACTATGTGTGAGGCAGGAAGACTCCAGGAACATGTTTACTAGCCACCGGAATAAGTGGCTTTAATCCTGCTTTAATAATACATCTCTTAATTTCAGGCAGTTTTTTAGATGTGACACTTTAATTAGGCATATGTCCTTAACTAATTACTCAAATATTTAACCTTGTTAAATATATTTATTTAACAAATATTCCCTTGTTCCCATTTCAAAGTATTAAATTGAATTCACTTCCAGTACTATATATGTGTGTGTGTGTGTGTGTGTGTGTGTGTGTGTGTGTGTGTGTGTGTGTATACATACGCATACAATGGGTAACTATAAACTTTTGATTTATGTTCTCATTAGACTTTTATCTTTCTTCACCCGTTTATTGTATTTGTATGTAATTTATACTACTAGCTTTTTCATTCTTGTTTGTTTAAGATGCATGCATAGCGTGTTTACAAATTTAAACAACGTCCGTTTATCTATTCAGTGCAGTTATTGCACTTTGTGCAATATTGTGTATTGCTGTATAGCACCTCCCTGTGGGTAAAAAACGCTATAACACTAAAACTGTTGGTTATAACTACTACTCTTCCCTCTTTTTCCATCTGTGGTAAGGCTTGCAGCTCTCGGTCCATCTGTCTGGCAGGGCTACAAGTTGTGGCTCCAAGTAAATGCAGCTGTAGGAAAAGTTGATTATGAAAACTGTGATGATGAATGCTCAGCAGGCATTAAAACTTCATGCGTCCAGAAAAAAGTGCGTGCTATTAAAATTTGAAAAAAACAAACAAATATTTTTAAAAGTAATACAACTCTGGAATATAGACGTGGAGTTAAAAATGTACTAGTACCAACCTGAGTGAAAGTTAGCCGTACAACAAAGGCCTTCTCCCCGAGCTGATTTGTAAACAGGGGAGACACAGACACGGGCATTACGGGGTACGTGGGTAAGTGTTGTAGAGACAAGATGGGGCGGAAGATACAAAGTGGAACGCTGCTTAGAGGATCGCACAGAATCGTCTTCCCATGTCACCCAGTAACCGCGTAAACCTTCGGCACCTCCTTTCCACTTGACCAGCAATGAGTCATTTCCTGCCGTGCTGAGGTGCAGATCTGCTAGAGCTGGCAACACTGACACGAGGAGAGAAAATGTAAGTTATAATGTAAGAAGGAAATGACTTCAAAGAATTCGACCTCAAAAGAATTTATAATATAGAATTATTTGGCTTTTCAGTAATATATGCTTCAACCTTGACATAGTAGCACTTGCCTTCTTGAGTGCACACTTTGACAGACATGGCTTTCTCTTTGCCAGAGATGTAGCTGGCGCTCACTGTGACCAGATACTGTGTCCCAGGCTGCAGGTTTCGTCAGTACTGTCGAGTTCTGCCTGTTATTAACTGTGAGCACATGGAGTTTTCCTGTTGGAAGGGTGGAGTACTCCACCTGGTAACTTTGTATAGAATCCGGCTGCAGCGGCCCCCAGCTCACTCTCACACTGGTCATCGTCGAGTCGGAAACCGCCACTTGCGCCGGGCTCCGGATCTCTGTGGGGGTGGACAAGAGAGGAAATCTAAACAATTACTGCACAGATACGATTTATCTCTGTTTGTAAACAGTCGCTTAAAACAATGTCTTTGTTTTGACTGAAATTAAATTGCCCATACACTGACACAATGCAACAATACATACAGTTATGTGGTGACCAAGACACATGTACATGCTTGGAATGTTGTCAAGCTGCTTCCTGAGGAAGTTTCTCCCAGGAAAGCTTTTCACAAATTAAAAGAGGACTCTTTGTTGTCTTCTGCTTCTGCTTTTTATTAGTCTGGGCTTTTTGCGAGGACCATACAGATTGGATCTTTTATCCTCAGGATATATGGGTTTTTTATGATTAGTGGTCAGATTCAAAAACTAAAATGCAAAATAATGTACTGTAAGATGGACAGTATAAATACTTTAGTCTAGTCTTGTTCTGTGATTGGAGAAAGACTCTCGATAGTTAATATATATTCACACACTAATGTAATTTGCACAATATTTCCTTATTTGGATTATTTTTTGTGAGGGTATATGATATTTGTTATACAGGCAAATGTTCCCCTGGATATAGTTTCTGAATCCCTTCTCTACTTTTTAACGACCATCAACCATAGTGTAAATCCCTACTTTCTGTTCTACGCAGTGCAGTTAATCAGGGTTCTAAAGCCAAAACGCATGTCTTTTCCACAGCAATAATATTGAGGGAACTTGTGGCCTGCATTATTATATAAGTGTCCCATATTGTAATGAAGTCATGGCTATGGTAGAATCTGGAGCATAACCATGGGTTTGTTGGTTTTCATGAACCGTGTACATGAAGATTCTAGGCAAAATGTCACATACTAAAACCTACTGGTAAGAAATGTGTATATATATATATATAGACACATATATATATATATTTCTAGAGAGAGAGAGAGAGGGAGATGTATATATAGATATGATGTATATGGGTGTATGGGCATTATGTTGACTATTTACATTAACATTTTAACACAGCATATGAACATAATGAACACCAGTGTTGTTCTCACCTGGTTGTGTTGTAAATGTAGTATGTAGGGCGTTAAAGATGTCTAAGTTGGATTGTGGGATCAGTGTGACATTGTATTTTGTGTCCGGACGTAGGCCACTCAGCTTTACAGAGCTCGAGTCACCAGGGCGGGTGATTCTCCGATAGTGGTCAGCAGCAGTGGTTTGTCCAGTACCAATGCTGGTTATACTCTCTTCTTCGCGTCGTGTAACAATTGGCCCGAACCGGATGTCATAGTAGCCAGTAGCTGCAAGCACGGGCCTCCAGTGTAACACTGCGCTAGTCGAGGTGATGTCTTGTACCTGCAGCCTTTTAGCATGAATGATTTCTGGGTAATGAGAGGAAGAGTGAGAGGCATAAATAAGCAGAAAGGTAACGAGAGAACAGAGATTGACGAGAAGTAAGCCCAGAGGAATGTCTCTTAAAATAGAATAGCTCAGTCAGAGGATGTTGGCATGACAAATAGCAACGTCATGCAAGTATGGGTGAGACGGTGTATCTGGCTAACTCTATTAGGGCAGAATGCCATGCCGTATTTGATTTGCCTAACCTGATCTGTATATCATGCTTATGCTCTGTGTATGATGCATGTGTAATGGTCTAAAACTGGACACTTACGTGACACTTAATCAGTAAAGAAGATTACTTGCTATTAATACCTGAAGGCTCTGCGAAGGCGCCCGGGACGGACAGAAAGGGCAAAATAAATAATCTTTATAATTAGCCCCTCTCTCCCATTACAGTGTATATTGCTCTGTCCCCTTGCCTTGTAGACTTTTGTCGCTGTCTGAATCTATTTGTGTCCCCAAGTTGTCTGGCCACAGAGTCTAGATTTCTACAGCATGATATTGTGTCCACACCCATACACTGTTTGTCTGTCAACTCTTTTTTATTCTATTCTTTTTTCCCCCAGATCTATATTGAGAGGTAAATCAGCATTGACTGACTTAAGTAACTGTTTCTTTTTTTATTATTTCGCAGATTAAAAAAAGGTCATTGTCAAGTCTTGACACATGTTCCTTTTTCTATATGTTTAAACTACAGAAAATCTAAATAAAAATTGCAATATGCTCATACCAATGATGGCATTCCTCAAGTCCTCAGTGATGATACTCATGTCTTCAATATCCACAAAGTGCAGGTGATCCTCAGCAGGTGGACTCACTACATCCCTTAATATTTGGTAGTTTCCTTGGCCAGTGGACACAACCAGCACATAGACTCCCTCATCCCGAAGGTCAGACATGAATTTCTGCACATCTCCAGGATCCACGCCATCGGTAAGCCACACCAGGACTCTTGGCAGTCCTTCTCTGGCTCCACCCGGAATGCCCTGCTTTAACACCTCTTCCTTGGCGAGTAGAAGAGCTTCTTCTGTATTGGTGTCGCCTCCCAGTTTCTGAGTCCTCTGCAGGGCTTCCTGGAGATCCTGCTGCCTGCTGTAAGCCTCAAAGCCAAACTCCAGGTTAGGCATGGTGCTGACCTGTAGTAGTGCGATCCTCACCTGCTCATGTCCCAGAGAAAAAGGTTGCACGAGCTCTGACAGGAACTCCAGCATGTGCGAAAACTCAAACATCGACACACTGCCTGAGGAATCCAGTAGGAACAAGACATCGCCTTCACAGCAGTTCGAAGCTGTGGGGGGTAAAAAGATCAGAGGTATATGATAAAGTTTAGATGATGCAATAATAGCTCAGGAATGGGTTTAGAATATCAAATTTAATCAAACTTAACATCAATTAGTGGAAAAAATGGAGGAATTTCCATCCATCCATAATGAGAGCATATGAACATGTGGCGGGTAAGACAATTACTTCAAAAAGATTTGAAATTTTTGAAGATTTTAGTTCTGGCAATATGTCATATTCTCAAAAGCACTACTATGCACAGAAGTTGTATTAATATGTTTCAGGAAAACTTGAGCTATAATTCCGTCATTAACTAGTTTACCTTGAGATAAAACAGTAACCCAAAGTACAAAATAAAATGTTTCCAAATAAGGAGCACACAACAACCAGTCTATATTCTCACTTGTATCATTTCTCCCCTCCCACTGTACTTTCCAGGGCTTTCCTTCCATGCTCCCACGCACTCCTCTAACACTCACACAAACAAATGTATGCTACTGCACAAAATCTTCATTCCACTGCTTCCCTGCCTTTTTGGAACAACAGAGTCACCCAGTTATTAAAGTTTCACTCAAAGCAATAAAAATGAATCAAACGCAAACGCTTAAACAGAAAGTCAAGGAAGAATAGGGGGAAAAAAATCCTCACAGTAGAAAAGACCCTAATAAAGTTACATAGAAAGTGTCAGAGTGGGAAAAGGGTTTGTTCAAAATATTTTGACAGAGCCAGAACGGCAATAATGATCTGCCAGCATTTATGGATTTCCTGGCAGCAAACAGCTCCGTAAATTAGAGTTGAAAAATAAACATAAACAGATGGTGAGTGGTAGCAGCAGGACTACTGGATACCATAAGGGTTGGGGGGTGTTTAAGGAGCAGTAAGAGGGAGAAACAGACAGTAAAGGGGGAGGTGAGGGTAGTGAACCTCATAAGAATGAAAGGAAGGAATGCACGTTCTTTTCCAGAGACCAGAGTATCAAGAAAGAATAAAAGCTGTGTATATGAGGGCGATATATAATGAGAGCAGATGAACATGTGACCGGTAAGACAATGCTCTAACTAATCAAAAGACCTTCTAATGCCTGCAAGCGAATCAGCCGTTTGTATTCAGACCATTTCATAAACAGGCATTCTCTGATGCCCACTTTGTACCAAAAGTCTTGAACAAAGCCTCATTTTAGTGTCACAATACAACAGTTCAATAGTTTGCACTACACTTGACAGCACTACGGGACAGTCAGTCTGACCAGTGACTCTTAAAGAATTCCCAAAAACATTCAGCCGTCTTGGAAATTCAGTTATAAAAGCGACCTCTGTGTAGATGAGCAATACGATCATCTACAAGTGCACTCGTACAGTATAGCTAAACCACAGTGGCTTGGTTTGAATTATAGTGTGTGTCTCCATCTCTGAGTTTCAATTAATGGATCAGAGCCCAGGTTATTCATAAAACAAAGAAATGTCCAAAGCAGACATTTTGACACGATTAAACACAGTCTGTCACATAGATCACTGACTTCCAGAAGTGATGTAGGTAATAAAAAGCATATATATCTTTCTAGACAAAATGCGTGATCACACACTCACTTGGTGTTTCTGTCTCCACACAAATCTGTACATCTTGCAGAAAATGTAGTTAGACAACTATGCACCTAAAATTAAAATGTGTACCGAGTGACTTTCGTGACACGGAGGATTGAGTTAAATATTCAGTAACAAAAGCCTATTTTACATTTACGGCATTTGGCAGAAATCCTTATTCAGAGCAACTTACAACTGATCAGTAAAGGGTTAAGGACCTTTCTGAAGTGGTGCTGGTATTTGAACCTGCAACCTTCTGTTTGAAAGCCCAATACATTAACCACCAAGCTACCACCTCTCACATTTGAAAGCTCCATTAGAAATGCCTGGAAATCCATGCTAGATCTTACCAGCTGACATTTCACAGTTTGCCATTAAATCTACATGATGGCATCCTGATACCTACAGAATTATTCCCATGAAAACCTATACCATAAAAAAGGTCTTTTACTAATTTTTACAAAAAGGAGCAAAGCTAAAAGTTTCCACTGGAAATTTTTCTTTGGAAGCCAGGACTAGGCATGCATTAATAATTTTTTTATTGTATCACAGTCCAGAATGCAAAGTAAATGTAAGGGGGAGGGTATAAAAGTAAAGTAGGGTGTCAAATTCATAGAATGAGTTCATTGACTGATGATTGATGTTGCTGGTCGGAGTAATGACGCATCTTGAGTTTCCCGGAACGTTGGACATGTGCCAAGAATACACCCCGAATGTAACCACACACACACACCTTCATATAGTAAATCATCAAATCAATACTTCAAACTTTTAAAACTACGTGAAATGTTGGTGGGTGGTTTAACAATACGGACAGCTTTAAAGAACTTGTTAATAGTCTGTTCTTCATGCTGAGATGTACAGTAGGTCTATATTGATGTTAAGTGGGTTTAGGGAGATGGATGGCTGGGTACGGGGCAGGTACTTAGACCTTAGGGCCAATTGGGGCAAAAGGGAGCCTGCTATCTAAGACATATTTTTTAGTATTTCTGAATACAACACAAAATAACTTGCCCAAGGGCTTTTTCTCAGAAGACATTTTAATTCAAACCTGGATTAAACCTCTGCAGATCCTTTGTGAAAAGGTTCATAATGGCTGCAGTGTACGCCTTAAAGGGAGCACTAAAGTGCAAGAAAAAAGTTCTAATATGATAGTGTAATATGAGTAACCTGCATAACTCACCTGAACCGGAGCTCGAACTCTGCGACTGTCCCGTGCACAGGTGAAAGCTGAAAAGCAGGCACGTGAGCACAAGCCAAAACTCCATTGTGCACTTCTTTACTCAGGCTTGAAATATTATATGAGCCTAGTGAAGACTGTCACATCCACCACAGGTAATAACCATGTTTCGCCCCTCAGGTTTTGCCCCAGCAGTCAACCTTTATAATGCTGACAGATTACCGCTTTGTCACACGACTTCTTTCTCACAAAAGTATACAATAAGTGCACACCTGTTAAATACAATTTACGTCGACTGACTCAGACGAAGTGCTATGTCTTGCGGCAGGCTACAACCACAAACAGATTGAGACTGAGAGAGAGAGAGAGCTACTGAATTTGCCCAGCTCCCTCCCTCCTTCTCTCCCTCCCTTCTTTTCTTTCGTTCCCTCCCTACTTTTTAGTCGTGCTCTTGCCGACTGACCAGCTTTCAACGGCTTGGAGCTAGTCCCAGCTTTTCCTCAGTCATCTTTCCCTCCAAATGTAACCGATGCCCATGCAGCTTTCCCTCTACAAACAAATCAGATTAGTTCTTTTAACTGCCTTATGATAGTAGATATACAATAATAGACAATTGTGTACAATAAATAAATCAATGCAAATATCATTTGTAAACACATGTCCCACCTACACATAAACGCCCATAGACAGATAATCTTTTTGTTCATTTATTTATTTTTTGTCACTGTGTTTAATTTATTTACAGAAATTTTCTGTAGAAGTTCTAAGGTCACTTCTGGACTGCACATACCCAGATTTGTGTGTAGCGTTTGTTAAAAAAAAAAGTCACAATTCACCTTAGTGAACTTGAACAAGGGGTGACGTGGGCCAACACACCCAGTAAGCAAATACATTCTAGTTGTGAAAGCCCAGGTTAGCATATACTGTCCTCAATTTTCAACTGTACTAGCCTATAACAATTAATGACTGACTCTATTTCGCACTATTCTCTTGCAAAAATTACAGTGGCTTGTATATTGTGTGTGGTGAGTCCAGCATACGCTATAAATCAACACCTGTGCACCTGCTACAACTGTGTCATGGAATGTGTATAGCTGTAGGATATGCATGTTAGTATGCACAGTTTAGACAAGATAACTTGGAGCAGTTTGCAATCTGAATAACTGCAGTCAGTTATATCAACATAAATAGCCATGCTAGCCAAATATATATTTTAGGAATTGAAACACAAGCTGCATCAGGGGCACCGTACTACACATACAACTGGATCAAATATCAGGTATCTACAAACACTAATATTCTCTTTGGTCCTTCCAAAGCTGTATGGGTTTTTGTGTACCAATTTAGAGACAGGTATGGACCTGCCACTGAGATGAGATAAAAAAAAATCCAACACCACAAACTACGAGAACGAAGCAGTCATTCACATTTCACCATAGAGATATATTGTGTTTTACACAGAAAACATGATGTAATGGCATCAGATAGATATGATGCAATTACATTCCAGAAACAACTACGAGTGGAAATCAGAAAATCCCAGAAGCATGAAGGCAAGAAGACATGTTTGGCAAAGAAATGCTGCCATGCAAATCAAATGTCATTAAAAAATAATTATTTTATAGTTTGGTCTAGTATAGAATAGTATTGTATATTATAGTATAGTATAATACAGTATACTATAATAACAGAATTATCACATAGAATTATCAAGTTAAGTTAGCTAAGAACTATCTATCTATCTATCTATCTATCTTCGTTAGTTTCATTGGTTTTATATTCAGTAGCAATACAACACTAGAACTTTGAAACAAATTTTAAATAAATAACCTTCTTTAATAAAACCACAATGATATTTATTTACTTATTTCAGCCCAGATGAAGAACTCATTCACACCTAGGACCTTTTTAGCTTCGAAAATCCATGTGGTTGCATGTTTTTGAATGGTGGGTTGTAACTGGAGAACCTAAAGGGAACCACAGAGTCACTGGGAGGCAAAAAAACAAAACACACACAGACTGTAACCTGAGGTCAGGATCAAATCTCTAGCTACCCAAGGCTTAGCTGACTTCTTTGTAAACCCTAAGTTAAAACAACCCTTTCTGTGAAGACGACTATTTATAACTAAATTACAAATATTTCATTACTAATATCAAACCAAAAAAATGCATTTACTGCCTAAAAATCCAATGCAGTTGCATTACTGAAGATATTGTAGCAACATTCTAAACTGAATATAAATATAATCTCACCTGTCAGTCTTATGGAACAGTGTCAATGAAACATGATAGAAGTATTGGCATAGATGGCATTGGGCACAGTAGCAGAAAGCCCAGTTCAGCATTCCTGGCACATTAGAATGGAAATACATTATTGCACAACATGAACCTAAAGATTACCATAAAGCTTTGGATACTTTGCATACCATTGGACATTCAAAGAGTTCTACTAGACTATCAAATATTTCTTATTGATCTTCTACCACTTTATCCGACTTGTCTCCCGGGTCGTGGGGAACCTGTGCCTATCTTAAGCGTCTTTGGCCATCCAGGCAGTACACACCCTGTATGGAATGCCAACCCATTGCAGTGCTCACACACATTTACATTCACACACAAGGTGCCAATCAACCTACCGTGCATGTTTTTGGCTCTGGGGAAACCGGAGAACCAGGAGAAAAACTCCCAGAGGCATGAACATGACGGGAATCGAACCTCCAATCCTGGAGGTGTGAGGTGATCGTGCTAACCACTAAGTCACCGTGCGCCCCACCATCATATATTAATTTACACAATTACATAATATAGCTATAATTCTATGGGAAATTATTTAGATTTCTTATACATTCGTGCACAATTATATCACAATTCACATCAATTAAACAAGCAAATGAGTACAATGAGAAAATAAAACAGGGGACAACCAGCTATATTTGTAGCACAGGGTAACTCCAAGAGATGGAAAAAGTTAATGATGCACTGGGTATTTAGACCTTTTGTTATTTAATTTTTACTGAGGGTTGGACAGAATAAATAAATAATTAACATCCTCCTAATACCAAAATACTCCGGAAAACTCAAGCAGATTGTCCAGGCTTCCATCCTGTGTTTGTTATGAATTGTCTGAATGCCCCTTGTCTTCCTGAACTTAAGTACAATTTATCGATACCTGCGTCACAATTATTTCCACTCACTCCAGTGTTTTTGTCAGCCCTGACTTCCACTTCTCCCTTCTTAAGCACTGCATTCCTTCTGCCAGGAATACTTCATGGATTCCTTTCTGGCCCCCATCTGTTGGTATGCAAGCTTTGATTTATCAGGTAATGTTGTTTCCACTGGCTGTGAGCAGTGGGATTCACTGCATTAACGTGCATTTACTTCAAATATATCTTTAGTTAACCAACATTTTTCTACATAGAAATATTTAAATATACAACAGCAATTGGCAGATGCTTAAGATGCTAAAGATCATTATATTATGGTATCTATAAAGATCTATAATGTAAATTCTCATTGTAAATTGGCAATATCAGTAAAAAATCATTTAAAAGCAATTAGATTCCATTTTACAATGAATTTAATTTACCGCCACTCTTTGAAGTCCATGAAGCAGTAAAAAAAGGTCCATCTGTCTACATCTCTGCAACAGTTATTAGCATTTAGCCTTCAGACATCAGGCTTTGAATGGAAACAGCTGTACATGAGAAAAAACATCCTAAAATGTCTAATGCAAGGCATCGGATTAAGGTTTTTAAAGGAGTTTATTGCTCTTCAAAAAAAGTACTCTCATTACTGTGCTCCCCTTTATCCAAAGGTAATTGCAGTATCTTTTTCCCCGCTTATTATTTTTGAACTTTTTATCCCTTTTGTTATAAAACTAAAAAGAATTTCAGTCTTTTAAAATTTTAGGGTTCATACTTTCCTAGCTGTCAGGAACCAACACCCATTTTATAAGCTTTCCACTGAGATATCCCATGATGTCTCTGGCAAACAAAATCTATGCATCTCTTAACATATTTCTTCTTTGAAAGCCAATGTGACAATGTTTAATTTTTTTTAATAAAATAAGGATTTCTTCCATAAGAAAGACCAGCCGAGATATTTACAAGGAATACCTATAACATTTCGTAGGCTACACAAAAATGCAATAAAGAAGGAATACCCACAAATTATAGTACTGTTTAATAATCGTTGTTATTTATAAGCATTGTAGCTGCATAACGACCTGTAAGATAAGGGTGAACTGATTCATTTCCTGCTCCTTTTCTATATTTAATTATAACCACTGGTCTGGGTCACCAAAAGGGAGTGGTGTATTCAAGAACTGTTTGTCTTATGAGTAAGCTTACTTAAAGGTCGCTGACGTAATTGTGTATCAGTTCATTATACTATGAGAAAAATATAGCAAACACTGCTGAATCAAGTCATGTTCGATGGGGCAGAAAATCTCCTTTCCACTTCATCTATCAATAGATGTATAGGTCATCAGGTC
Source organism: Kryptopterus vitreolus (assembly GCA_030449085.1). Taxonomy (NCBI): domain Eukaryota; kingdom Metazoa; phylum Chordata; class Actinopteri; order Siluriformes; family Siluridae; genus Kryptopterus; species Kryptopterus vitreolus. The sequence continues at coordinate 12,523,734 of JACRUU010000030.1, read as the reverse complement.
ATTAGATATTTAACGTCATAATTTGGAATTATTTGGCACGTGTACAGTAGTTTCACATCTTTTCTCTTGCATTCCTAAACAAGAATAACAGCATTATATATAATGGAATGTTACATTTCTTATTGAAAATCCTTTAAACATTGGTACTTGTTTCTTCCTTGCCTCCTTATGTAGCTCTTGAAATTATATCACTCTTTTGGTGAGGGTTAATTGCTGAAAAGAGGAAAAGAGTCACTGTGCAAATGTCTGTCATGTTGCTTTAATTTTTCTTTGTTGAAATTGGCAAGAAATGAATACAGCTGCTCTCTCTTCTTTGGTTTCTTCTCCAGTTGTTTTAAGGCCTATAGTCACATCCTGCCAATCCAATGATTCCCTCATCTGTCCAGCTGATTTCTACCCATGGCAACATAATATAAATGCTGTGTCCATTCTTCTGTATATACGATGCAAAAATGAGCACATGAGGGACAAAAAAATGGTTAGTGATTAATGGTTCAGAAAGTTTCGTGGAGTTTTATGCTTTCCTGTGTAAGCGTGTGTTTCTGTGTGCAGTCTCCTTTAGGTGTTTACTTTGACTGAATAGGTGGATGTCAAAGAGACGTTTTTATTATATTCTGCCTTTGATCAAATGCCAAAATGTCTGAGAATAGCCCCTTGTAGGGAGGACTTGTCCTGACAGATCCTTGCACGGATGTACTGTGCAAAAACACACACCTTAGCCCTGCCTGGCATAAATATCCGAACAATGGCAATGTGATTGCCCTAGTAAATAGGAAAGAAATTCAATAAAGTTCAATAAAGAAAAAGTAAAGGAACATGACAGACATTTGCACATTGAAGAGCTTGTTTCCTCTTTTCGACAATGAATTATATATACATTTATATTTATATTTATATTTATATATTATATTTATATATATATGAATTATATATACATTATATTTATGTTATATATATATATATATATGTGTGTATGTATGTATGTATGTATAATTCTTTGTTGAAAAGAGAAAACAAGCTCCTCAATGTGCAAATGTTCCTTTAATATTTCTTTATCGAACTTGCCAAGAAATATATATGTATGCGTGTGTGTATTACCTATACATGTTCAGTATTTATTATATGCACAATTTATTTGTCCATTTATTATTATTGTTATTATTATTATTTGTTTATTTATTTGCTTGTTTAAATATCTTTTTGTTATAAGCCTTGACCTTGCTTAATGTAAGGACTATAGGAATGGCAGTGAGTCCCTAAACCATGTTATGCTCATGCTCTAAATCATGTTCAATGTTCTGCTAATCAACGTTTGTTTGATGTGACTACATTGAACATAATAATTCATTATTTTTGCATATGACTTAAATCTTCAAAATCCCATACATCCATCGTTTTTCTTATCTTCGTCTGGGGTTTAAACTTCCACATTTCTAGTGTTATCTGGTTTTAACACTAATCCTTTCACAGACTTGTCTTTCCTTGTATCTAGTCTGTACCTGCCTGCCTGACACTGCCATCATTACACACCACACTGAGTCAACACCAATCTGCTCATTGTTAGACTACATTATATGTGATCTGTTTCATATAATTATCAATGTGATAAAATAAGCCAAGTTACTGTTGTATATCAGCAGCAGTTTTGCACCATGATACAAAATCCTCTTAAGGGGATAAAATATCCTAAGAAAAAAAAATTCCCTAAGGCAATGAAAACCCAGCTTGTGTGAAAGTTCATTGTGTGAAAAAAGAATAGGAATACATTTCAGGAATGTAGCTTAAATTCCCCAGTCGTCTGTCATAATATTTGTTGCAATTCGTCATGCTTATTGCAGTTGCAGAGCATGCAGATTGATTATCAGTATGATGGCATAACAGCAACCAGATTTCAACATACTTTTGTCGAACTTATCAGAGATAAATCCTGAGAAGGCACACCCAAATACTCTATTATTAAAAGCAATTAAAAGTGTTAATGGTGAATTATTAAAAGATGCATTTATATTTTGCCCTGACTGAAGTGAACTGCAATTACTGTCATATACTGACACCTATACAAAAGGAATGTTATAGAATATTAAAAATCCATTATCCTATAAGAAGTATGGGAAATACCACTTCGCATAACTACATTTTTCAGTGTAAGGAAAGATGTAGAAATGCATTTGTAGGGTCATGCAGTTTACAGCCCATCAGTGAAGACTGTGACAAGTGATGATGGTGAACTGCCTTTGCAATCTTGTAGCAGCATGTACAAAAACGAGAGCTACATAGCAAAAGAACTGATGAGAAAGCAGGCCATAACTATATTCATAACAAGCTACTACTGCTACTACTGCTGCTAATACTACTACTACTACTACTACTACTACTACTACTGCTAATAATAATAATAATAATAATAAAAATATTACAATATTTAAAATGTCAAGGTAAAATGTCTCATTTAAAATGTCAATAAGACAGCACTGGATCTTTCATCTATGCTTGGATCATAGTCTGTGAGTCACTGTATTGCATTGCTATTGCACTTTATTTTATTCTGTGTTGCATTGCAATTCTGAATATAACAGTTAACAATAACTCTTACATAAGCACGGTTATTTTTAAACATATGTGATATACCATTACAGTATGAAAAACAAATTTGAGTTTGTAGCAGATATCAAACTGTCTTGGATTTCCTTGCTTTTTATTCACTTCATCTAAATTTCCTAACATAATATATGTGCTTTACATTTAACAGTATGGATTAATGGTACCAGGCAGGAAAGGGAGAGATAAGAGAGAGAGAGAGAGAGAGAGAGAGAGAGAAGGTATTATCCTCCCACTTGTTACAGTGTCCTTACCTGATTAAATTTTTATCCAAATACTGTACATGATGAGTCATCTGCCCTGTACAGTCTTTTTTGTGTAATTCTCTTTTGTGGTTAAATTCATGCTCACATTTGTTAAAGCAATTCTGATCTACAAGACCAAATTTGTCACTAAGAGGATAAGCATGCTTTGTCAAATCCAGTATTTGTGAATAGTGCCAAAGGCAATGACAAGTCTATTGTGGGCCAAAAGGGGCCCAAGTGTTTGCTGGCACATTTAATGTTTGACACAGTATTAGAGTCTGGGCCAAAATGTCATAAAAGCAGTCAACCATACTTAATGCCTGTGCAGAGCATTCTGCCTTTTAAAAGTTGATTTTGGGTAGTTTAGTTGTTCTGGCAGCCAGATTTTAGATAAAACATTTATCCTAAATTCTGTGACAGCATGTAGGCCAGATGAAACGACTGGTTAATGCGCTCCGATATAAACCCCCATGCTCCATTTTATAGTATCAATTTCTTTTTGAAGTGTATTTGTTATTCCGGTTTAATTTAACACTGACAATATTCAATTGCTCCTAGGTGTAAATTTGTTTGATTGTAAAGGTGTCTCTGCATTGCAATCCCATCCAGGGTGCATTCCCACCTCACATAGAGTGTTCACAGGGCAGATTTCCTTTCTTTTGCACCGAAATGCTTTACACAGTTGCACTGCTCAGTGAATCATTCGTTATCGCATTAAACCAATTTGTTCAGATAAAAACCGCATTTGACTGTAATTCAAGACCAATACTGGGAATAAAATCTTTGGGTCACTACTGCCCCCTTTCGCCAAACACGTGTATTACACTTTCACATATGTGTGCGTGTCTGCGTGTGTTTTTAAGTGCGGTTCCGCATTGTCCTTTATATATATGACAGCCGTTGTCTGTCATAAGAACCACTGGGATTCGTTTTGCAATGAATTCTGTGCTCGTGTAAAGCTAAAAATGGTTTAAACTAGTTTGCAGAAGGTTTGTATAGGACACGTATACGGGGGAGGAAACGCGACGTGTTGAAAAGCTGAACTTTGAGTTTGACTCGTAAGTACATGGAAGGAATGGAAATGGAGTGAGACACCGAGGCTAAAGAAGCAGCCTTGGCGATTATGGCCTCAGCAGATGGAGAAAGTTCAGGCTTAGATGTCGGTAAGTTCTACGTGGTAACGTAACGGATAGTATTCATAATATTAATCACACTATCCAACAGACATTAAAATAAGACATAATATGGCCACAGTTTTGATCAAAATACGCCATGTTTCATCCAGTACCGATATTCTGTGTCATGTCTAAAGTTACTTCATTTTAGCATTAGTGGTATCTGAAAGTTTTGGAATGGGGAAATAATGGAGTTATTGTTTTATTTCCTCATATCTGTTACACAAGTAAGTTTGAACAGGCGGCGATTTGAATGCGTTAGTTTGGGATCGATTGCTTATGCCTCGATTCACTTTCTCAGACGATTTGACGAGAGTTCGATCAAACGAGTAAATATTCTTATTGATGAAACGTCACAAAATCACTCGTGATCATTTCTCCCTGTTTTTTTTTTTTTATTCGGTTTGGAGATAAATAGAATGGTTTCTAAAATGGGTTTGAATGTATGTGTTTGCAACACAAAGTTAGTATGTAGACCGCTTGTGAACTTGAGTTGTAAAGTGTGGTTAATACACCATAATTACGAGGATATAAGACGACGAAAATGATGTTTTTCTCGAGGTGTTACAAGTAACCTTTGTTAGCAGCCTGAAAACCGTCCAGACAACATGTTCAGCAAACCAGCATCAGCCTAGTGCAGCAATGAGGGATTTGATGGTGAAGCATAAAGTATCAATTACTGCATTTACACTACAAATGTCAAATTCTAAGAACTGTCTGGACAGTGGCATTTAAAGAAAAGTAAACAACAGGGAGCCCAGAGTGATCTCACGTTTCATAGCTGTTGAATAAAAATGAAAAAACATCTCTATCTATCTATCTATCTATCTATCTATCTATCTATCTATCTATATATGTGGTTATATAAGGGCTGGTTGTCATGATCATTATACACAAACTAAAGTAAAAAAGCCTACTTATACTAAAACGGAATACAAAACAGCAATTGCTATCAAAGCAGTGTATGCAGAAATGATTAGAATGCAAGGACACTTTTATTCAAAGTATAATCTGAGGTAGAAACCGTGATTTGATGCCCAATGCAAAACTAAATCTTCTCATGAAATGTTTTGTCTCTTTGATGCCACTAAAAGTGTGCTACCAGTTTGTTTTCCTAAGTACAGATTGCTTCAATTGTTAGAATAATTGTGCTATCTCTAAAGCCTGCTTAATTTTTTTTTTTCATGTGTGCAAGTATATACTACTTTTTAGATTTGTTTTTTGTTGTTGTTTTCTTTTTTAGACTCGGGAGGAAAAAAATCCAAACAAAATGGGAAAGTTAAGTCAGCAGCAGAATTGGTGATCGGAAGGCAGCTCGGTGAACCAGGCCGATTTGCCTACGCTGCGTTGTGTGCTGTTTCTCTCGGTCACCTTTTCCCAGGATTCAGAGCAAAGGTAGCAGAACAAATCAGCGTCATATCTGATCCTTTATTTGTGTGTCGTTGCACAACATTAAGGATATTTTATTCCTGCAGATCATTTCGGGAACAGTATCTGGAAGGCTTAGTACAGTGGCTGGGTCTCGATGAGTCTGTAATGCCAGTGATGCAAGCCTTCCTAGCTGGGCTTGGGTATGAAGGCAGTGACACCTTCCTGTCTGTACTCCAAGCGGAGCCGCTACTCAGCATTGGAGCGTTGCCCATTACACAGGTGTGTGAATGCACGCACTTTATCAGCCCACAGTATTGCTTGCAAAAACATAACACCGCTCGCATAGTAACAGCCTGTTCTGCTCTTTTTTTTGCTGTTTTAAATTCTTCCTCAGGATCTTTTATCCTTCTCACTCAAAGATGGTGAGGGACTTTTTAATTTTTTTGACTGTGATTCATGTTGAGAAAAAAAACAGTGTTTTGATCACGTCCCTGCTCTCCTCCAGGTGAGTACGACGCTAGGGCTCGCGTTCTGATCCGACATGTAAGCTGCCTACTGCGCATCTGTCCTCAGCAGATAGAAGATTTTGAAGAGACACTTGGAGAACGTTTGAGAGAGGGTGGGGAGGAGAGCAAGTAAGAGACAAATCTGCTTACTTTGATAGTTTTAATATAGACGAAAAATATTCGAACAGCACTAAGTTATTGCTAAGTGCGGTTTTCATCTCGTATAATTCAGCATTACACAGTTTTTCTCTAATGCAAATATGACCAAAGATATTTGCCTAATGCAAATTTTTTAAAGACCTTTATAACTCATTATCTACAGATCTACAGTAACCTTGTAGTGCCGGTAATATATATATATATATATATATATATATATATATATATATATATATATATATATATATATATATATATATATATATATACATATATATACACACACACACACATATATATATATATTACATAAGATGCAATATTCTGTCTGGAATCAAAGTCAGAATGATTCAGTGGATTGCTGTCCACCATGGAGTAACATTTGTTTGTGAACAGTCCCAATAAATATCAAGTAAATAACTTTTGTTATGTTTTTGTGTCATATTGCTTTCAATCTGGATTTCTTATGAGAGTAAGTATAAGGTTTTGTTTTCATCCGCTTTTCTCATGGCCCCATATAATAATTATTTTTCATTATACACTTTTTCTTACACGCATCTGTTACAGGGAATACCAAGGGGTTTAAATTTCAGTTGTTGTAGTTTTACTTTTTAATAAATTAATAGCAATAAAACCTTGTACAATGTTTCTATTCTGTGCTATTTCAGAAAGTCTCTTTAATGAATCATGGCATTTGTTCAAACCACGTTACATCACACCTGTTATATTTCCAAGCATATCACAATTTGGAGCATTGCATTTAATTTTATTGTTTTGTGTAAATAAAGTTCTTGGAATGTGTTTACAGAGAAGAGTCGTCAAAAAGACGGAAGAAAGAAAGAGGTCGTGCCCTGCGGCGCTACTTGCTGATAGGTCTTGCCACTGTCGGTGGAGGCACAGTACTGGGTCTGTTCACACACTTACTAATTCTTTTGAATGCGAACACTACTGCAAGGTGCATGTACACTGTTTGACCAAAAGTGTGTGGACATCACACAAAGCACAATAAATATTGTAATAGTGAATAAAATACACTGTATAGGCAAAATTGACTGACCATTCAGATGTATATGTACCTTTTAACATCCCGTTCCATATTTAGTCTTTATTTACTAAAACAATAGTCACTTCTGAGAAGATTCAAGAACAAGATTGTGAAACTTGTTAGGGAAGATTTGCTTTTGGTCTCTTAGTTCAAATACAGTTTAATACTGCTGCATTTGACATCCTGCATTTTACATTTACATACTTTATTGATCCCGTAAAGGAACTTCTTTTCTTCACATATCCCAGTTTGTTTGGAAGCTGGAGTCAGAGATCAGGGTTAGCCATTATATGGCGCCTAACTGTTAGTTATATAGTAATAATAGTTATACAGTTCCTCCACAGGAAGACATTTAATAGAAAATAAATGCATCAAACTTCAAAAACAAAAACAAAAGTCAAACTTAAGATCTAGTTTTATCCATTATATTTAGGAATGTATCTCAGTGGCTGTATCTATTCTTGTAGTGCCTTTTAGCTGAGAGAACCTTAAGGAGCATAAATACGTTTGTTCTTTGTTAGGTTTGACAGGGGGTCTGGCTGCACCCTTAGTGGCTGCGGGAGCAGGAGCAGTTCTAGGTGCAGGTGGAGCTGCTGTTCTGGGCTCAGCTACTGGTATTGCCATCATGGCCTCCCTGTTTGGTGCTGCAGGAGCTGGATTAACTGGTGAGCTGATAGGAACAGCCATATTGTATTTTACTTTATTACATAGCAGGCATTTTTCCAAAACAACTTTCAGCTGTAATTGGAGAGAATGCAAACATAATAGTTCCGTTGAAGGTTAAAAGCTTTGTTCTGGAGAGACTGACGTTTGAGCTCACAGTCTATCTAATCAAAAGTTTATTTGTTGCTGTACTTACACAAACTTTTACAACGTTTGACTTTGTCAGCACCGATAATTATTATTTTATTTTTGTACTCTCCCAGGCTATAAGATGAACAAACGAGTGGGCGCAATCGAGGAGTTCGAGTTCCTTCCTTTGAACTCAGGGAAGCATCTTCATGTAACAGTAGCTGTAACAGGATGGCTCTGCAGTGGAAAATACAGTCAGTATTCATTCCATCTTTATTCTTTATTAACCTATTACATGATAATTACAGACTTGCAGGCATTTTTAGAAAAACATGTTTGATGATCTGCTGGAGCGCCCCCGAACGGGAGCAGCTGAAAGATTTACATAAGAAATATATAGGCCACCCTGTTTCATTTTCAAATGTAAATGTAGAGACATTGTTTAAATTGATCCATCTTTGGGCTGTTGCAGGTTCCTTTCAGGCTCCATGGCGTAGTCTGGGTGCTTGTGGAGAGAAGTACTGTCTGAAATGGGAGTCCCGCTACCTCCTGGATCTCGGCTCTGTACTGGACACACTGTGGGATGGTCTGGTCAGCATCGTGGCCCAGGAGGCACTCAAATACACAGTATTATCAGGTGAGTTGTTTATTTATGTAATTGAGAATTGCTTTATTGTCATTTTTTGAATGCACTGAATCCAGTAACTTCTTTATAAACTGATAATGTGTACATATTATTTTATGTATTTATTTGTTATATTCAGAGATATTTACTATCTAATTTGGCAGTAAAGGATTTCCTGATTTTTACCTGTCATAGAAATAAACATATTATGATAAGACCTTATGTGTTCTAGTCACTAAATTAATCAGATGAACTATTATTCATTTAAAAAATGTAAAACTAAATATTTATAAGTAAATTAAACAGTAAGGGCAGGTATCGTGAGTCAGATGTCTGGGTTTGGTTGAAATTGATCTTCCTCACACAGATTAAAATTGTGCTTTAATGACAGTGTCTGATTTTAATGTACATAAATCTGAACAGTTTATAATCGGATCGGATCTATCATCGATCAGAATGTTTACAATGTAATTAAGATTATATTACACAATATAATAGAATACACAAATTAAGTGACTTTTGCAGAGTACTGTAATGTATAAGGAATAAAGAAAATGTCTAAAGTTTCCTCAGAATTTCACATTTTACATGGTGTATTTGACAGGAATACAGAGCATTTCAACATGGTTAGCATGTTCGCCTCAAACCGCCAGGGTCCGGGTTCGATTCCCGTCTCGGCCATGTGTGTGTGGAGTTTGCATGTTCTCCCTGTGCCTCAGGGGTTTTTTTTCTCCGGGTTCTCCGGTTTCCCCTCGGTCCAAAAACATGCATGGTAGGTTGATTGGCACCTTGGAAAATTGTCCCTAGTGTATGAATGTGTGTGTGTGTGCCCTGCGATGGGTTGGCATTCCATCCAGGGTGTATCCTGCCTTAATGCCCATAGACGCCTGAGATAGGCACAGGCTCCCCGTGACCCGAGGGAAGATTGGATATAGCGGTAGAAGATGAATGAATGAATCCTCATGTAACACTACCACTACCAAAAGTTTGGACATACCTTCTCATTTAATGGTTTTCTTTATTTTCATGACTATTTACATTGTAGATTATCACTGAAGGCATCAAAACTGTGAATGAACACATAAAAAAGTATGTTTACTACATAATTCCATGTGTTTATTGATAGTTTTGATGCCTTCATTGAGAATCTATTATGTAAATAGTCATGAAAATAAAGAAAAAAACATTAAACGGGAAGGTGTGTCCAAACTTTTGACTGGTAGTATACAACAGTACAAACGTTATTGGTAACTTTTTAACCAATTTAGGATCCATGATGTAGACTTTAAATACAAGACAGCACAAAAAAAACTGCATTAGGGAGCGATGGCACTGTTCACAACGTGAAGTATGGCATCAATGTATATAGTATAAAATGGCATAAATGCTTCTAAGCATTATTCTGTAGTTGAATTACATATTGGAAACTATATTTTTTAAAAAAGTAACTCGTTTTAGTGACATCAACTGATTTAATGACTATAATATCGTTCATGCATAGGGTTCTTCCCTAATAAAAATAACCAAAATGTAAATGGAAGTTAGAAGTTGGAAAATATCGGTATTTCTGGTCTTCCCCATACACAGGTATCGTTGCCGCACTCACCTGGCCTGCGTCGTTGCTGGCGGTGGCGAGCGTAATTGATAACCCATGGGGAGTATGTCTGAGTCGCTCAGCAGAGGTTGGAAAGCATCTGGCTCAAGTTCTCCGGAGCAGGCAACAGGTTCGTGAGTTGTTAGATAAGAGATCTTTTTACTTTATATTTACTGGGCTTCTCTGTTCAGCTCTTCACGTTCGTACAGACTGTACAGCTAATTAGTCCTCTGTGCTCAGTTTTTCCTTTATCTCTGTCTGAACAAAGGGGAAGCGACCTGTCAGTCTGATTGGTTTTAGCCTTGGAGCTAGAGTAATTTATTTCTGTTTGGAAGAACTTGCCAATGATCAAGGTATTTCTTTCTTTTTCGTTTCTCGTGCATGATAGAAAGGTCGAAATATCAATTTGTAGTGCGTGACTGCACTTGTGAGCCTTATCTTCTTCTGCACATTAAAAGACATGCCATGTCTCATTAACGGCCCAGGTAGTGAAGGTGTCATAGAGGACGTCGTTCTGCTCGGAGCGCCTGTTGATGGATCAGAAAAAACGTGGGCACGGCTCTCGAAGGTTGTTGCTGGGAAGATTGTCAATGGTTATTGCAGGTTAGCAAAATCTAGATTTTCTATTAGGTAATTTTTAAGAATATATTACAATTGTTTGTTTGTTTGTTTGTTTGTTTTAGAGGAGACTGGCTTCTTGGGTTTGTTTATAGAAGTTCATCTGTTCAGCTGTCTGTGGCAGGGCTCCAGCCAATCAGCTCAAACAATCGCCAGATAATTAACGTGGATCTTTCATCGGTGGTGAGTAAATGGCCTACATGGGGTTACAAGATTTAGAGGAGGACATAGAAGCGCATTCTTTCTAATGAATAAACATCAGCATCTATTCTTAGAACGTTATGGGACTGATGCATCCCCAGTTTAATCACGGGATCAAAATATGCACAGCTGTACTAAATATTTCACAGGGGCTTTGTAGTTAAGTACGCTAACCTGGCTTTCAAAAGTATTCCAAAAAGTAGAGCCATACACAAATAATTAATTTCATATAACACAGGAGTCGTGCTGATATATAGTGAGAATGGCAGTTTAAAAATGCATTGGATACATTCACATGAAAATGCATTTGAATAAACATTCTCAATAAACATGAATAAAGATGTTCAAATGTGGTTTATTTTCGGTTGCACACCAACAACATTTTTCCATTTCATCCTCGTTTTGTTGCAATGTAGTGAGCGGTCACCCTGTTCCGCCTTATTGACTAGCACATGAAACAAGGGTCGATGTGGCCGAAAGTAAATAAAGGATTATGTGATAACAGAAACCCATTCATGGGGCATTGATTAAAAGCTGCAGCAGAACCCTGGTCAATCAGCAACAGAGTAATAATCAGGAGGGAGATGCCAATCTCTATAGATTAAGGGGCACACAGCATCAGGAACATAGCAGAAAGGTTTACTTAGAGGTGTGAAACTTACAGACCTCAGTATTACTAGTGATGTGTTTTGTGCATCTTCTGCATGGTCTGTTGTTACCTGCTATTTTGCTATTTTAATTTAGGATATTATTGCTATTCCGTTATGACAAATTGACATTTTTTTCATTCTGTACAATGAGTGCAGGTCAAACACTAGGGCAAAATTTTGCAGTAATTGTAGCATACCGTTACGTGGTGAAATCTTTGAATATTTTCTTCTGGACTATTTCTCTTTGTCCGAAGTAAAGCTATGTAGAAAATACATCATAGTTCTGGGCAAAGAATTAATCTCATGCCCAAGACTGTGTTCATTTCCTATCCACATGTCCTGAAATGTGCTATTACTCTCATACTACAATCTGATGTCTAAACAATTAATGTGGCACGTTGTGGCACATTTTCAAAACAATTTCCTCTTACTACTTATTTTGTAATTGTAGCAACTCTTTTAGCAGCCTACATTTTTTCCCTCTCTTCCTTGAAGTTAATAAGATAGAAAAAAATGCAGTTCATGATGTTATCACGTCACTGGAAAGCGCAATATGTTATCATCTATTACAATGCACACTCAAGGAGCCGTACAAGTTCCTGTGAATGAGTTGATGCAGAAACGATAATGTATTAAAATGAGCGCAGTTATATAAACCTGTGATTTGAATTGCAGCCAGCACTATTATCAGAGCTCCTGTTAAAGTTTACCTCGATCAGGGGGTGGCTCAAAATGAAAATAGCATTCAAAGATTCTGTGAAAGGCACCAACGCACTGATGGACAGTTAATCTGAAGAAATTTTGAAATAAAACAAAAATTATAAATGTGAAAATTACTTGATTTACCAGAAATTATTCGATGATTATAGCTGTTTCTGTAGCAGAATTTATAATACAGGCGAGTTTTACATTTACAAGCTTTCTTACAGTTAGAAATTATACTGTTGAAAAAACCTGTGCCTGTTTTCCAGAATTCAGAGTGTATATATAATGCACGCAGTCATTAAATATAAATGAATCCAGGGAGATCTTTTATTTTATAAATGAATTTTGGATGAAATAAAATGCTAATGACCCTCCAGTCCTTTCTTTTTTTACTGCACACATTGTTTTTGAGATCATAAAGAGATCAGAATTCCAGATGTAATTTACTGATATTTACATTAGACATGCGTAATTGCATTACAATACTTTCGGAAGGGACTGCAATTGTATCGGAATTCCTTAAAAATGTAGAATCTTCAGCGTAGCATTTCTTTTAACATTCATTTTGATCTTTCCCAGGTCAAAGGGCACTTGGACTACATGCGTCAGATGGACACTATCCTTGTAGCAGTTGGCGTTCCGACCATGGACGTAGCAGGAGCAACACTTGGTCGTTCTCAGTCGGTGGTGATAAGTGATGAGAAAGTGACCAAGCCAGAGGCTCAGCCCGACAAAGAGTATGGACAACAAAAGGAAGAACGTCTAGAGGCTTCCAAAAGTGAGGAGACTGATGTGAGGAATGAATTGACAGGGGATGACGTAGATCACAACGCTGGGAGAGAGCAGGAGAAATGGCTGGGATATTCCAGACATTTCTGACTTGCTAGACTCATTAAGTGTCTCCGAGACAGAACAAAAAGACAGTGTGTTTTTCACTGGCACAGAGGTCATTGAAGGCGCTGCGCATCAGTGCACACATGAGGAGGAATGTCAAAGTGACCCAGACACTGCGGGCGATTCCTGGGAATGGGACATCAAACACTGGACTACCGAACATACGATCACACGCCACACTGAAAGAACTGAGTGTCCCAGGCAGGATGAAGTAGCCAAAGGCAAACAGCTTTCTTCTGCAACACTGCCTACACAGTCACTTCATAACCCGGTCACTGCACACACAACGTCAGCGCACATGCATTCGGATGAGACTAAAGGTTGAATCAGTGCCTCGTGGTACTTGGTACTGGAGTACCAATTTTGCTGCTTTTAAGTGTGCTTATTTGCTGTAAAGCACCTGATACATCTTGACTGCTAATAATAAAAGGCTTTCAAGAGTTGAATCAAGTGCCTTATGGCAGTCACATCATTCAAGTAAATGAAGCTGTGGTGCATACTGGAATCAAACAAACTGGAATTTTATTTAAGCCGGAATTGCCATGTCAATTCGTTTCGTTTAAAGATGTAAACCTGAAACCTTTATTATTTTGCAAACTCTTTTCTGGGTTTTATGGTAGCTCTAGGCATTGTTTGTTATTAACATAAATTAACATATAATATGAAAACATTGCTTTTGAAGAAGCCTGAGACATTAAAATGAGTCCTTAGCATGTTTTTTTTGCCATGTCCTGTGGTCATTCTGAGTAGTCCTAATGTTTCCTTTCTGTTCGTTAAATCACATTCTTTCTTTCTTTCTTTCTTTCTTAATGCAGATTTAGTCTGCCTCGTCGAAATCGCTTGCTGAAAACCAGCATAAAGTCTTCATTAAAAAACTTGTTATGGCTTAACCAACAACCACTTGACATTATAGTGGCTATTGGTTCATTTCTTTCACTCTCATCTTGTCTTTTATCCGCTCTTGTGGTTGTTATGGCAATGCTGGTAGCAATAGATTCGTTGCTGGCTGGGTAATTCTGTTTTAAATGCATCTCAGACTGCGTGCATGCTTATCCTCACATTGTGGTGCTGTCTTGGTTTGGTTGTCTTAACACCGCCCCCTCACAAGGGTGATGATTTCAAAAGTGCGTCCTTAAGCGGAGCGTTAACACTTACGGCCCGTGTTTTCTTCCTGTCTTAGTTGAGTTTGTGAGTAAGCCGTATATGTTCGTAAGTCCACAGTGTGTCATTAGGTTATTTCTCCACTTAGCAGGAACGACCTCAGTCCAGCGTATCTACCTGGTTGGGTAGAAGTAGAGGCAGGTGAATCTCTGCGTGTTCGGCGTCGAGCAGATTTACAGCGTCCGTGGCAGTAGCGGGAGGCTGCGGCGGCTCGGAAGCCGTCGATGGCGGCTCTATCTGTAACTGAGGCTCTCCTGAATTGCGCAGAGAAAGCGAGAGTGGAGGAGACGGACGTCTTGGAACGTGAGAAGAACAGCAACAGGGCAACAGTCGCCCCAAAGCTCTCTTAAAGTCCCGCATGAACAGTGGGTAGATAATAGGGTTCATGGTGCTGTTACAGTAGCCGAGCCAAGTAATGGCATCAAATAGAGACGGAGGCACACACTCGCACACTGCCTAAACAAACAACACACAAAGGTCATCCTGAGGAGGAAGAAGGGGGTCAAAGCAGGCTAGAAGAATGAAAAAGGTCACTGATGTCTAGCACGTGCAGAAAAAAAGGTGAAGAGGAGGCTTGAGGGAAGATGAAAAGGGTAAGAAAGTGTGTGTGTGTGAGAGAGAGAGGGAGAGATTCACACACCATATTGAGTGTGAAGGAGGGAAAGAGACAGACGGGGCCCAAAAGCGCTCCATGTCGGCGGTGTTTTCTGTGGGCGAAGAGTGTCAGTGTAGATGGAGGCGGGGGGGTGTGTGAGCTGGTGGATTAGTGAATGTAAAATGGCTCTAATTACAGATTTAAATAGGGCAGTTTATTTGACTCTTCTACATCAGGTCATCGTGCATCATTTATGGGGCGGCTTCCATGTGTGTAATTACGCATAATTAGAAAAAACCGATGTGCCGTTCAAGCAAACTGATAAAAGGTCAAAAAATCTGAAACGGAACAAATGGCAAGACAATTTTTAATCAACGAATGGGTCGGGGATGCTTACCTGTGCCATATTGGTGATGAAGAAGGGTAGCCATGCACTGAAGAACAGTCCCAAGAGCACTCCCAGAGTCAGGCTAGCCTTCAGTGCCTTCTTTCCTTGTCTGTGCGCCAGACGCCGCTCGCTGTTTACCGACAGCTGTGAGAGGGAAGGCCAGATGCAGTCAAATTATTCTTTTACCTTGAATAACACATAAATAAGTTGGTGGTAAAGGTTTGTTGAACTTGCTGTTTCTCAGAAAATTATTTCATGTATTCTAAAAGCGTTTTTTTCTTTTTTTAAAGAAGCAACTTCAAGGCCCTGTTTCACAGTTTTTCTTTCACTATATGAAGGACATGAATGCAAGTATTTGAAATTTCAGTAGAATAGAGAAAAGACAAGGTTACATCAAGGGGCATTTAATCACATAATTTGCTTGAACATTAAAAAAAATGTGAATTACAATCTGCATTAATGTTGCCTTATTTGGCCTGTTACCATTCCAAGCATTCCTACTCTTCACTTCCTCAATATACCCTGCTGTGTAGTCTCACCGGAGCCTGGCGCATCACAGGAGCATCCTGGTGGCTGAATTCGTCGACTTCTTGAGCAGCGTGTCCAAGTGACGGAGGACGGGATGGTTCTCCAGGTGAATGTTGTGGGTACGGAGGATATGTTAGAGCTTCTACTTGGCGTGCCTGCCTCCTTGCGGCCAGCAGGATGCGGCAGTAAGTGAAACAAATGGCGGTCGATGGAAGAAAGAATGTGAGGAACGTGGCGACCAAGGCAAATGGCAGAGTGACTCGCAGGCGGCATTGTAAGGCCAATGTGCCAGGGTTAGAGAGCTGGAAGTAGGATGCTGGGTAGTACGAACTCAACCATGGAACTGTGGTGTTGATCATGCCATGCCCAGAATGGTCCTGCATACGGCCTAGACTGTGCCAGTCCATCTCGATTGGCAAGAAAGAAGTTAGTGCTGCCAATCCCCAGGCGCCACCCACGAGAAGCAGAGCCCGGGGAGGGGTCATACGCTGCTTGTATCGTAATGGAGAGATGATGAGGAGATAGCGGTCCAGGCTGATCACACACAAGTTCAGGATGGAGGCGCTGCAGCACATGACATCAAAGCAAAGCCAGACGGGGCAGAATCCAGGAGAGAGCACCCAAGTCCCCCAGAGCACATTCAGCATAGCAGGTGGCATCACCACCAGAGCTACCATCAAGTCGGATAGAAAGAGCGACACGAGGAAACAGTTTGATGTACAGCGCAATGAGCGGTGAGCGAACACCAGAGCTATTAACAGGATGTTTCCACAAGCTGTCAACAGAATAATGAGAGACATTATGACCTGCTAGGAGCCATGGACCACTTCCACCGATGCTCCACACGTTGTTGGTCGGGATGCCGGTCCGATTAAGGTTACGCTCCACACCTTCTGCCAAAGAATAAGTGGAATCACTCATCGTACAAACCAACTTGTGGCGTCTGGTCTCATCCGTTGTCTTTCAGCCACATGGAGGTAAAGTGCCAGAACAAATATTCACCTGGATCAGAAAGTCTGCAGGTCGCATACCTCTTAAGTGAGCACGGATATCATCCTGGATTTGTAGGACTCCCCTCCAGCATCTCTCTTCTAGCATGCTCAGATCAGTTTCCCGACGGTGCATATCCAGAAGCTGAAAAATCTCAGCTCAAAGAAAAGCTGAGTGGTAAAATTGCACATTGTCCTGTCTACGTCTGGCTTCTTCCAAGCTTAGCATCAGTGTGAGTAATCCCGTGCTTGTCAAATGTGTTTCAAAGCAGCGTGTCATGATGACACACGTTGGGGGAGGGCAAGCAAGAGGTGGGCTTCATTGTGAGCGTGTGTAAAAGAAAGAGAGAGAGAGAGAGAGAGAGAGAGAGAGAGAGAGAGAGAGAGAGAGAGAGAGAGAGACTCAGCGCTGCCACAGCACAAAAATCCATGGTTTTAGACATTCGGCACCTGTTAGGTAACTGAAAGTATAATGGAAAGCAATTTGTTGGTATTAAAGCAACCATTAGTGCGTATGTGCATTTGTGTTGTGGAATTGTCGACGGGTGCACTACAGGTTTGTGTGTTTGCACACTCCTTCTCGCTCTTAATCCCTATGTCTTCCACTCCAGTGTGCCTCCGAACTGAGCATGCTGCTACCGAGACCGAAACGTGTCTGAGCATCACACTCTTATGCACACTTATGCACTTTCACAGTTGATGCTAATTCCGAATTAATGAAGAGCGGCCTTTTTTTTTATTACTAAAGACTCTTTTAGAAATATGTATGCAGAGTATTTTTCATGTACATCACTATAACCATTTTATATCCTTGCTATTATCTCTAAATTGAGAATCTGGATAAATTAAAATGGGGGCATGGGAGCAATGAGAAATTAGATAATTGAACTGATCTAAGCAGAGGTGCTTCAGGATAATTAAACTCTTAAACACATGCAAATGTCTAAAAAAAATCCTTCTCCTGACAGTGATGTTAACACTCACAAGAAACAAACACACACACACACACACACACACACTATATACTATATATATATATATATATATATATATATATATATATATATATATATATATATATATATATATATATATATATATATATATATGTATATTTTGTTAGGCGGTTGTTTAGGCATGGTCTTTGGGATTTGTAATCTTCAACATTTTCAAAAGTAACTGTAATTTAATTACATGTTTTTCCTCCAGTAACTGTAACCCATTACTGATACTTTCATTTTGTAATTAAATTACGTTACAACGCCGTTACATGTAACTAGTCACTCCCCAACACTGTGTATATATATATATATATATATATATATATATATATATATATATATATATATATATACATACACACATATCTATTAATATGTTTAATAGCGATTAAATATTTTGAATTGATTGACAGCTCTCTCTCTCTCTCTCTCTCTCTCTCTCTCTCTCTCTCTCTCTCTATCTATATATATATATATATATATATATATATATATATATATATATATATATATATATATATATATATATATATATAGAGGACTGTCAATCCTAATATTTCCAAATATTTAATTGCTATTAATCGTACAATGGCCATGAGTTAACTCATGATTAATCGCGCATTAATCGCATGTTTTCAATGGATGGATGGATGGATGGATCTTGTTCAATTCCAATGTAAAATATGGGATGTGGCTCCTTTAAGAATTATGTATTCCATATAGACTGGTGACACTTTTAGGTTATGGATGGATGGATGGATGGATGGAATAAATAAAATAAAATACCAGTTCCTTACTCACCAATAATACTCAACAATAATAACAATGTGCACCTAAACAATAAAATAAGTAGGTTATGAACATGTCGACTTTGTAAGTTCCCCTTTAATCACGTAAGATAGAATAGTCGACCTCCGGGTAGTTTGCGCCTGCGCGCCGTAATGCTGGGCCCTATATAGCCAAGAAGTTGGCTAGGGCTTGGGTTTGGCCGGCAGGTTATAGAATATACAGCGTGCGTGGCAGCAACACCGAGGAAGAAATTTCATTTTCCTTTTGTTTAACAATATACATGACCAGTCATGGGGGCACGGTGGCTTAGTGGTTAGCACGTTCGCCTCACACCGCCAGGATCCGGGTTCGATTCCCGTCTCGGCCATGTGTGTGTGGAGTTTGCATGTTCTCCCCGTTTTTCTCCGGTTTCCTCCCGGTCCAAAAACATGCACGGTAGGTTGATTGGACACCTTGGAAAATTGTCCCGTGTGTATGAATGTGTGTGTGAATGTGTGTGTGTGTGCCCTGTGATGGGTTGGCATTCCGTCCAGGGTGTATCCTGCCTTAATGCCCATAGACGCCTGAGATAGGCACAGGCTCCCCGTGACCCGAGAAGTTCGGATATAGCGGTAGAAGATGAATGAATGAATGAATGAATGAATGAATGACCAGTCTTTTGGTTAGTCCGGTATGCTAATAGTACAAGAAACGGAGGGTGAAAGGGGAAAGTTGCGGTGTTTGTGCTTTTGTAACAAAAAATGATCTCTTATCTCTAAAATTGTCATTTATCTAAAATTCTCTAAAATTCGTTGTGTAGAGTTCCGGTGACCGCTAAGAACGTTGGTATATGTATGTGTATATAGCAACGGGTAGTGACATTCTTTTTGGTGAGTTTAGTACTGAAAAAGGGGTTCGGATTGAAAACGTGGCTGCGTTTAATTTGAGATATTTTGTGGAAAATCCTAGTTATGACGCTCCCGAGACTTGTGAGAAAGGGGAATTAATTGTAATAGCTGGCCGCTTCAACATCCCGACTTCATGGGCTATGTTAAAGATAGAAATTCGAAAGCTCGTTTTGGAGCATTTAGTGGATTTGGGACTTCTGCTTGTGCAGCCGGTTGTGCATATAACCAGTGAGTCGGTGGCGGACGAGACTGTTGAGCCAGATGCTTCTTCGGATGCAAGAGCCTCGTTGCCTCAATTTGATCCTCTCTCTTCCAGATCGGAAGTATCCGCTGGGATTTCGGCAAATAGCCGCTGCCGAAGAGAGAGCTGAGATTCGGCACGCCGAGGCGGAGTTGAAACTGGCATGTTGTTACAGTGCACGTTGGTTCCAGTTCATCGCTCGCGGAAGGTCTTCGGTATGATGTGGTTAAGAATACAAGTTTACGGGCTTATGAACGTTTTCCAGAGGCATACCGGCAGAATTTTCGGAACTTAAAGAAATCGCATTCTCAGACATTTGTGGAATTTGTGCGTGAGAAGGGTATTATCTATGATAAATGGTGTAGCGCGAATAAGGTGAATGATTATGCATCACTACTGATAGTGGATTTAGTGGATAGCGGCTTGATGTTTCTACACTCTCAGTCTTCATCATTAAACGCAGTAGAAACGAAAGTATAAGTGAAAAATACCTAAACCCGTTTAGCAGCTCGGTCGTTTAACTTGTGTATTGGTTTTCGAGCGCTTCGTTCTGCGGGTCTCGTGCTGTTTGTTATGGAATGGGGATGGAAGATGTAAAAGCACCCTTACATGAATTGTTGTTATTTACGGAATTACTTTCGGGTAGATTTAGGTTTGCCGTGTGCTCAGTTTGTGAGATAGGTAAAATCTCGGAAATAGTTTTTCCCATTTTAGAAGTCATGGGTTCCACAGCTTTTAAACAATTCCCCGATGTTTTTCCAGCGTGTGTCTTTATTAGAGCACAAGCACGTAAGTTTGAAAATGTTATTGTTCACACTGAATTTTTATGTGTTCTCCCGAGTTACCAGGAAAAAAAGTTCTCTGTCCCATTACTTATGAACAGCAGGAAATAAAGCACCCATGTATTGCGCTCGTATCGGCCCTGTCTTTGGTGTGTTGGACGGCTGCCTTCTACGGTAAGTAAATTCTTATTATTATCCGAAAGTGACTGGGTTTCATTTTTATGATTTTATTGATTAATGTTTATTGCGCTTGTTAGTGATGTCTCGTCTCTGTGTGGTTTTTTTTAGTCGGGCTTTGGAAATGCTGGCTTGTAGCGGAGCACCGGCACCTGAACAACACTGCTGTTTTATTCTATGGATTTCAGTCTGTTTTTGTTCTTGTGGATCTTGGAGTTGTTTTACATTGTTAATTCATTTGTGTTTTTTCTGTGAGACAGATTTTTGTTTCGATTCCAATTATTTTCCTGATTGTTCCCCCCCCCCTTTTTTTTGTACATCTGTTTCTTTTCTTTTTTTGTTTTTCTGTTATTTGAGTTGAGTTCATTTTTGTTTCATTTCATTGGTTATTTGTACTTTCTATTCGTTTGTATTTTTACTTATTTGTGAAATTGTCAATTGTTTATGTATTGTTACAAGAGCTGTGTGTCTAGAGCCAGGTAGGCCATTCTTTCTCCACTCCTTGAATTGTAGTGCTTCGTTCACAGGGTGCTGTGATCACCATCGTAATTTCACTGGGCATGAGTGAGTATGAGGTGGTGTGTGCACCTACAGTTTGAGTATTTAGATTTATATCTTGGCCTACCCTGTGCTAGTTAGTCACAGCCCTGTTATATTGTTAATTTGGTTGTCTTTATTTTGGAGAAACCAGTGTGAAGGAGTGTGGATGAAGTTTGCCATTTATTCAGGACTTTTACCTTTGTATCAATAAATAATTATATTTTTATACCCATGTCTCTTGCTTGATCTATTGTAGAACGAACCTGTGACCTTTAGCAACATTTAATGTCTTTAATAGTTCCTGGGTGTAACCTCCGGGTGGCGTAGTCGGGTTTTATTCAATTTATTTTATGTTCTCCCACCACTCTGCCACACTATTATTCCAACGACTTTGACACGCATCTGAATTACTCCACTATCGAAATCTTTATTTTGTTTGTTTTATTACAATATAAATTTGTCTATTATTCTTTTGCAGGGGCACGGTGGCGTAGTGGTTAGACTTTGACAATGGTTCCCGGGCATCCGTCTCATGTGTGTGTGAGTTTGCATTAGGGGGTTTTTTTTCTCCGGGTTCTCCGGTTTCCCCCCGGTCCAAAAACATGCACGGTAGGTTATGGCACCGAAATCTGTGTATGAAGTGTGTGTGTTTATTTTGTTTGTTTTATTACAATATAAATAGGCACAGGCTTGTCGGATATAGCGGTAGAAGATGAATGAATGATATATTGCTCTTTTTTGCGGTTGGAGATCTACCACGCCCTCACCGAATCTGACGTCACCGATTTGAGGCGGGGCTTCGACGATTTAAACTCCAAAGCGAAGTTGGAGAAAGGATGAAGATAGCAGAAGCGTGAACCAGATGTTTTGTCACTTTGTCGTTGTGCAGCGACCGCTCTAAAAACTTTGGTATATGTATTACTTATGCTTCCGACTTCCCATTGTTAATTCTGCTACTACCAGTCCAGAACGCGCCTGTGATGAACAGGTAGTTTGGCCCTCTACATTCCCGTACGTAGGAATAGTTCTGTTTATATACACTAGTGTTAGAGGCGCCACACTGTATTTTTCGGCAGGTCAGCTTGTGTATAGGTAGGGAAGTTGTTTTGTTTGGCGCCGTCATCGAGTCTACTTGCTTTCAACTGAGCACATGTAGAAGATGAGGATGTAAAAAAAAAGTTAAAAAAATTTTTTTTAACCATTCTTTATCATGGTGTGTCTAGGCCTGGTTAAATCTTCAAAGATCTGAATTGAACAAAAGGTGTGCAACACCCTTTTTTGGGCTGACAACAGTTTGTAAGATTACAGAACTGGTCAAATTAAGTTAACATATTAGAATTAATACATGCATTTTGTAATGTAAATTTGAACTCTAAGATCTTCATAATATTACAGGATAATACTATAGTAGCACATGCAAGGTATTGAAGTTGCCAAAAAAGCTAAATAAACAAACTCAGTCAAGCATAAAACAAATTGCTCTCTGTACTGGCTTTCCACAACATATAAGTTTCTAAGATGTTCATTATCCTGTTGTTTGTATGCAACCCGGTGTGGTTACTAGAGCCCAAGCTTGATAAGGAGGGGCTTTCTATCTTCTTTGAAGTAGGCAAAATCATTGGCTATATCCTTTGAGAGTTCACCCTCTTAATTTCCTTAGTATTATTTAAAAAAAAAAAAAAAAAAAAAATCAACCCTTCAGGCACTTTTGGTTACAAAAAGAATGGAAATGGAACATTTCCAAGCAAATGGAGTCATTTTGTTATATTACAAAATAAATGAATAAATCAATCACTGGACACAAAGAGGTCATAAAATAGCATTTTATAAGTGCATAAGCGCCATAGAATGTCATTCCCAAATCCAAATGATCCAACAATAACATTATAAATAATATGATTAAATGACGTTGGACTTTCTTATTCAGGCACACAGTATTTTATTCCAGCCAACTTTCAAATAACCAACAAAAAAACAAAACAAAGATGAAATCCTGGACCGGTCCCATGCTACTCCTCCTGCAACAAAACAAAAAAGTTAGTTGTTAGAAAAAAATCCTACAATCCTGCCTTTTTCAAAACAGAAGGATATTAAAGAAACAAACTGCAGTTCTTATCCCTTCTGTAAGGAAGAAAAATTAGTGTTTATTCAAAAAATACCAGCCGCTTGACCTGCACAACGTGACATTGTATTGATTCTATTCTTCCAGACGATCAATTTAAATCATGAGAGTTTTGAGAGATGTGTTTGATTCACTGCTCAGAGTGAGGCGCAGAAATATTGCTTTTGATTGTTACTACATTTTCATTACTCCCAGGAGCTAGAAGTCGTTTTAAAAAGGGAAATGATAGTAAAGGTGAGGCAACAATTTGAAATCCAGTGAAATGAGAAAAGATACACAAGGAACAAGAAGTTGATATATAACCAAATATACAGCACTCGAAGTGTTTACTCCAAGTGTTGAAAACAGACTGAAACAGCTGCACACTAGAGCAAGCTTAATAGGTGCCGGGGAGTAGCGAGACCTCTAGGTGGTGACTGGTTGGATTTTGAAGACTATGTTATTATATTTCATGCAAATGTCCCAAATATTACACACACACACACCAATTGATTAATTTGATTCACTCATACACATAAAACATAACATACAGTATGTACTTGTTTGAATGTAGAAACCTGCTTGTGCGTCTACAATACACGTGTTGTCATGTTTGGGCAATGCACTGTTTTTTTTTGTTTGTTTGATTCAAAATACAACATATGAATATGTTTGTGTACAATTGTACAATACTGAAGCTATTTAGTTTCTAAATACAACAAAAATGTTTTAATATAGAAATAGACAAATTGGGTGTCTTAAAGTGCACAAATACAACATAATGGCTCTTATATTGCTGTTATGTCATCGCTCATATTACAAGCAATACCTCTCTGGCCCTTCATTTGGGATGCTTGTTATGAACTGGCCCCCATGACACAATGAATAGCCCTGGTGTAAATTCATATGATGATAAAATGCTGATAAAATAAGTGTGGCTTTTTGGAGAATTCACTAAACAGAGCAAAAATAATGTGTGCCTACACTCTCAATAACAAAATATACTAATATATTGTGTGATTACAATGAACGTACAATAAATTATGGCTGACCTGATATTCAGTCTAACCACACTTTTGCTTATTTGATAATGGGATTCTTTTCTAAATTCTTGTTTCCCACTAAATCGGACAAAGTTTTAGGCCTTTAACTATTTTGTTTAACTACTCCGCACTTTAAAATAAAATAAGGCTTCGGTCTCTTTTCTCTACCAGTAAGTGTACAGACCTTACAAGCACTGCTCTGCAGGACATATGGAGACTTCAGGTTATTCTGGCAATTGGAATAAGCCATACCCAGGCCGACTCCTGTAGCAAATGCGATTGGAAACGTCCTACCTGCAATCACAGGTCAAATTCTGTCACACTGTTTATCAATAATGCAGGTTCATTATTATGCATCATCACTCACGTTTGAAGAGAGCCACAGAGAAGACGATGCCTAAACCAAGGCCAGCACCTACAGAGAGGGGAATGGAGAGACACTAGGTTATCATTATTATTAATGGTTCAAGCACATGGTGCTGAAACGTTGGGAATCGACTCTAAGCGAAGACATTCCTCATTGACGGTTTAAGTCTCCAAAGCTTGCTTTTTCTGTAAAAAATTGGTGATGTTAAAAACTTACTGGAGGAGATAGCCATGCAGCTTTAATATTTGCAAAGTGCACTGACGTCACAGAGAGCACAGATTTTCCTCAGAGTCCAAAAACTCTGCCCTTGTGTCTTTCGATGCCTCAATTCGCATATATATATATATATATATATATATATATATATATATATATATATATAATAATAACTAATAATAATTACTATTATTAAAAAGAAGCATGAGTCACATAACCACCTTATACTTGTGTTTATTACAGGCAACTTTAAAATCAGTATCGAAAGTTCCGCTTGTAGTAACTTGAAAAAAAATTAATTAAATACTAAATAGTATTAAATACATTAAACTAAATGTAACCTTGATCTAAATCACCTTTTTCATTCACTTCATCCTCGCTTTAGAACGCACAGGAATAGACTCCCATAGCAGTCAAGCTAACCCAGCACCGCTAAACAGCTAGCATAACCCTTCCTCAATATAACTATGATTCAGTACTATATGCTAGTTCATAATGACTGCAGGACACTCTTACCAACTTTGACGGCGCAGTCTGCAGCACAACGGTCCCATTTCTGCCCTAATTGTTTCTCAGACATGTTGAATTCGATAACGTTTGCAGCTGGGGGTCAAAATGACTTGAATCCGACGGCTAAACTGTCATTTTTCCACGAGTGTGAGTTTATATACACAACACATCACTACTGCCCCCTGCTGTATAGGCGCTTTATAACGTTCTCCCCCACAGATCAGGCGGAACATTATGACCACCTGCCTAAAGTTACGTTGGTCAACTTTTTGCGGAAAAAACAGTCCACACCCGTGGAGCATTTTCCTTTTCCAGAGCAATGTAAAACTGAGCGTTAAGAGCCTTGCTCAAGTCCAATGCCTTTAACCACTGAGCTACCACTTACTTTCATGTATAAGGGCATCACTGAGATAAATGATATTTTTTGCAATGATTATTAAGTTACACTTGAACTTTATTTCTGATCTTTCTTTTTTTTATTGAAGAAAAAAACCCAGACAATGAAATGCACAAGCTAAATAGTATAAGGACATTTACAGAAGCAACAGCATCATTGTTGACCTTGGAAAGTTCTTTAGTTCATACTCACGGTTACAAATGAACCAGAATCTGTACAATCAGCACCATATATCAATGCAAGTCCATCTTATGGATTACAATTGAAACGTTTATACATTTATTATAATAGAGAGGGAGAGAGAGAAGAAGAGTGTGCACTGATAGATACAAGCAAACACTGATACAAAACTTTGTTCAGGAATTGAGGTGGTTAATTTATTTGATGAATAGCTACTGCTGGCTAATCAGACACAAGGTTACATAATAAAAAAAAAACGAAAGGGAAAAGTTGACTGGTGCCTGACAAAAGTATTTAACCACAATTATTTAATAATTTTTTAACAAAAATATATAGACAAATACTCAAGGGTATGCTGAATTCAAATGTATCAAACTGAACAATACAGACTGCAAGCATATTCAATCCTCTGGGAAGTGGGCGTTTCCGTAAGCTTTTTAAATATTGTATAGCAAGTTGTGCCTGGTTCATTGCTATCGCAGGTCACTCACCTCATTATTGTCCTGTGTCTCATTACAAAACTGTATACTTCTCTCTGTTCCTTTTCTTAAACATGAATAACACACGGTGTGGGTGGAATAATGGATGCATAGTTATTTAATTCATTCTCATTTAAATGCCAACCGAGTATCAAGTGTGCGCTGAAAAGAATCAATCAGCGGGTTAATCAAAAAAAATTTTTTTAACTATTTAATTTTTTAAATCAGCACAATCACTTTTGTTTCCATGTCAACCCAGCATACTGTTCAAGAGGTTCAAATACTTTTGCAAGGAGGTTAAAAGGCCTACATAAACATGTTTGCATGAGTCTTTAAACTCATTAACAGAAAATCTGTCTTTAAGGCTTTCCTGAGAGAAGCAAAAACACAATATTCCCCTCTGTTACTTTACTCGGAAGGTAAGAGGGGGCCAGGTTATACTGAGAACAGTCATCAACACCAAAAACAACAAATACACATGTACGCCAACAGGACCTGAGAGGATTCGAGAGGACATTGCACTGAACTGAAGAAATACAGCAGAACAGCATTTTCTGTCTTCAGATTACTCTTTGTCAGTAATGTCGGGTGTGGGGTCGGGCGTGGGCTCGGTACCTGGGTGGCTCGTGTCTTCTCGTTGTGGTTTCAACATATTTTTACTTATGGCCAAGAGGTCATGCAGCTCCTTGTTCTCAATCTGATGAAAATGGAGCAAGAACAAACAATAGTTTGTGGAATAAACAAATTTTCAATGCAATGCATTTCAGCAACATTTCCATTTTCAGTGAAAGAACCACATTAAATTCTGCTTCACAGTTGGTACTTTTGATTTAAAGGGCACAAAACCAGTGAGTCAATGAATATCTAATATTTCTCAAACTCAATTTTTTAAATCAGGATTGAGACAAGCTATTTGTACAACAAACAATGCAAACAGCTCAAAACATGGAATTACAACCGCCTTCATAACTTTGCAATACATCTCTGTGGTTTGGTGAATATACAAATCATTAAGTTGTTCAGAAATTGTATGGGACCTGTTCATAACATTCTCCCTAACCTCTAGAACAGGGATCACCAACCTTTCAGAAATTGTGACCTGTTCATAACATTCTCCCTACCTCTAGAACAGGGATCAAATCATTACCTACTGAGAGTACATGGACACCGAGTCATATAAAGGGCTACCAGTTTGAAATACTCCTCTGAAATAACAAATTTACCTTTGTTAAATATTATTATTATTATTATTATTAATATTATTTATTATGAAATACACTTGACAGTGACTATCAACAACGAATTTAACTACATTTTATGTTGACATTAGATACGCATCTCATTATAGACGCACTGATGAGTTGTGCACTTTTTATAGCAAGCCTGAGAGCTACTCATGTGCTCCTTGGGGGCTACCTGGTGCCCACGGGCACCACGTTGGTGACCCCTGCTCTAGAACATCAATGGAATTGTGATTCAGGGACATGTATTACCTCCAGCTGAGCAAGCCTCTCTTTCACAGAGCAGTAGTGCTGATCGTCTACCTGTACCGCTCTGCGCATCACCTGGCCCATCTCACAAATTCGTTCCAGTTGGCTTTGTACCTCCTAAGCAAAAATGACAAATCAATTTAGTGAGTTTCTGTTGTAAGGTCTTATTAGAAATATATAGCCAATGAATTTGTGCAAAAGCATAGCGACAAACATATTTCTATTATACCTAAAACAGAAAAACATCTTACAACTATAAACCAAATACAGAAAACAGGAACAAGAAAAATGTCAGAATTGAGGTGGAGGAAATAAGCTTCTCCTCACTGTTTTTTCCCCCGTTCCCTGTCTGTGTTTACCTGTCCATAGCGTTCCAGAGCTTAATAATAATTGTCCATGGGAATTTAATGGACTAAATGAATCATCAAAGAAAATTTATTTGCCTCGAAGAATCATTCCAGTCCGAGTACCTTGGCATGATCCTCATGAAGGATTGAGCACAGGCCTGGTATCCAGCTCCTTCTTTTCCATCATAAGCTGCAGCATTTGTTTTCGATATCGGCCCATGATCAACTCCAGCGCATACTGGTGCTCTTCTAAAGACAGCCAAAGCTCTGTGGGAGACACGGATATGGGGAAAACTAAGTAAATTGCTCATGAAGTGTATCGGGAAAGTGTGACGTGTAAAGTGTAAAAGAAAAATGTGATCAGCATTGTAAACTATAGATCTGGGGATTAGTAACCATGCCTTTGTTCTCTTGCTGAAGTTCTTTGATTTGGGTGTTCTCCTGAGTGAGGAGAATATGTGGCTTGGATTTGGACAGCTCCTGATATCCTGGACTTGTCTCCATGTACTGGAAAAGAAGAGAAAGGGCTGTTAGTTGCAATGCATTGTTCATGTGGTTCAGACAGGGAGGATGAAAGTGTAAATATGAGTATTAAATACCATTTTAATAAGAACACAAAGTCCAAAATTAAAAGAAGGTATATACATTCAAAGCATAAGAGCATCACCCACAAGAGCATTGTGGGTTGATAAGGTAAACTAGTAAACAGTGAATAGGGCAGAAAAACCCATGGCTTCAGAACATGGGTTAATTTGAGACGAATTCTGGACATGCATAACGATCTGTAGTGTCACACCTCTGTGATTACAACGATAACAAATCAGCGTAAAATTCAAGCTCACCTTGTCAGGAAGAGCATTTCCGACTTCTTTCATGCAGTGTATTCTCTGGTTGAGAGTACTAGACTGCTCGATAAGACTCTCGGCTGCAGTGTCGTGATCTTTTAATCGCTCGAGCAAAGTACGTGCATCAGACAGCACCTTTTCCATCGTGCACGACATTGCTATTTTTTTTTCGATGTATTATAGAATCACGGGGAAATTGTGCCCGTAAAATGTGTATTTTTTTTCTTGCTAGTTGTTGTAAATACTGAGATTAACTTGCTACTGTCTAGATAGCAATTGACAAACAATAAATGAATGGTTCCGAGGTGCAGCTACATATTCCCTACCTTCTTTCCCAGTCGGAATTATATACATGTATATTTCTTTTTCTGAGATTAGCACCTATCAATAGAATAGTAAGAATAATGACTTTAAGCCTAATCTTGCAGGGTTCTAAAACCAAACAACGGCGCACGTTTCTGACGTGTTTCCGTTGTATTTCTCGACGCCGTGTATGTTTCCGGTGTAAAAAAAAAAATAAACAAATAAAGCGAAATTATTACAGATACTAGATTTATGTATTTATTTATGTCTTTTGGTGTTATCACCACATTATGGAGTCATAACTGCTCTCTATAGCTTATCTCAGAGAACCTAAACTCAAAATTGCAAAAGGACATCATTTATACATGTTTTTAAGTTATCTCTTGATATCATGAATCTAATCAAATAAAAATTAAAATAATAAAAATCATATTCAAAACAATGGATTCCAAACTGAAGAGGGAAAATTTTCTGACACAAAGTGGTTACCAATATCGTATATGTCATATAAGTATTCCGTAAAGCTGCTTTGAGAGAATGCACATTGTGAAATATGCTCTATAGAATAATGTAATTTATTCATAAACAAAAAGTAAGAAATCCCAGGGAAGCTCAGTTAGAGAAGGGAATACACTCTGGACCAATTGCTAGTCCTACAGCGGGCAGTTTTCACATTAGGGAAAGTTTACTTTAAAACATGTCTTAGGTGTGCAGATGAATCCAGGAGAAACCTATAAATAACCCTAAAACAAGCACAGTACACATCAGAACCGAGATCCTGGCACTCTTTTGTGTCATGTTTGAGAGGTCCAGTTAAACTACTTGAACTGCTACTGTACCCTTGTCTGTCCCTTCCAAAGTTTGTGTAGTTAATTAAAATGTAAACATATACACAATTAAGGTCTGAAGCACATAAAAAGAAGAAAAAAGCCAATGCTGTTTTAGTGAAATGTACAAAGAATTTATTTACAAAATTTAATACTGTTTTTGAAATTCAATTGACTATTAAGGCTTCTAATAGGATGTGTCATTAGATGTTATATATTTAAATAGTATAAAAATGAACAGAAAGCAAAACATAAATAGCTTTTCTATCTATTGGCTTACATTCTAGTAGTTATACTATGAAAATAGTTCCAAAATAACGGAACATTGAAACATTTAAAATGTATCTGCTCCACCTCTGTAAATTATACTGTCAGCTGTGTACTGGTATCTGTGTATGGTGATGCCACCCATCACTGAGAAAGCAGATTTCCTTTCCCACCAGCTCCTGTGGGACGGAGTTTACAGTGTCCGTGGTTCTGACGAAGGTTGGTGCGAGACACTCGGGCAAAGCAGGAAGATAGGCTTCGAGAGCTGCAGCCACAGGCACCATCCTTGAAGAGAAAATATTGAATGTCAAGCATAAACAGAAGTGAAGCATTTAAAGCAAAAAAGGCAAGTTGGTTAATGTTACTTGCCTCCAGGGTAGCAGGAATAAAACCCTTGTCCTTACTCATGGGTGACTTGGTCTGGTTTTGACACTGACCGTGTATTTGTCCTTGGGTTGGTTGTAGCTCCTCCTTCCTACCCTGTTTCATAAATCTGTGATTAACAATTCTGGTGACACTGTCATTCCTTCCCAGTGGCACTGTGGGAATCCTTGAAGGGGGTCCTTCTGTTTTCTTCAATCTCGCTGAACTTGTCTGATCCTTGCGTACATCTCGTACTTTCTCTCCTGTATTTGGTGAGTTTGGTTTATCTCCACGACCACACACATTGCGAAAAAACTCTTGAACCAGGCCATACTTTTGGATTCCTGCTGTCCTGCGGCCACCAGATTTGTCATTGTTGGCCCCAGATGTTGAGTTGGGTTTTGTGTTGCTAGAACTATACTGATGAGGACCCCATATGCTACGTTCCTTATGGGGCTCCAATTTGGAGGCACTATTCAGAGATGATGAAGTGGACAAAGAGATGAAAGAGGAAGAGGAATTTGTAGTGTTGGAAGGAGAAGAGCTGGAGGAAAAGGGAGATGAGGTAGAGTGCCTTCGCTGTAGTTTGGGTGAAGTTGAGTAAGGTGGAAGGCTTTTCTAATGGGCCAGGCATCCTCTCCATGGAAGATGAAATGTTTTGGGAGCGGGTAGACGCAAATGAAGAGACCCTGGGCGAACGATGTTTGCTTGTTTGATAGATGTCAGTCTGAAGTCCAACACTATTCACTTGTGGCTGGGTATGAGTCTGGGTTCCTATACTGACTACAACAGGGCTGCTACCCGAGATGCTCCTTCTTTTTTCAAGAACACTAGCTGTCATTTCTTTCATGTCATCACTCAGATTTTCTGAGACATCCCATCCTCTGAAGGGCAAACAAGATGAAGATGACACACCCACAGCAGAAGATGAGTTGGATCTAATTACAGCAAATGGATCCTTCTCCGTCACATTCGGATAAGGGAAACTTAAAGAACCCTGCCAGTTATTACAGACATTTGTTTCATTTCTACGTTTAGAGGGTTGACAGCTTGGTTCAGATTTCTCCTGTTTCTTCTTACATTTCCCCTCAATTTCAAATGGAACAGTGTTTTGAAGAATCCTCCGGGATGATGGGGGACTGTAATATATACGAATGGCAGTTTTCTCTGGAGCTGTGTGGTTCTTTTGTTCTGATGTCTGCTTTAGATTCAGACCAAAGAAGCAATTTGGCATGATGGGAGAGTCCCAGGTCTTCCATGGATCTTCTCTGTCCACCAAAGCTGCCTCTTGGCTGAGGTATATCCAATTTTTATTGGCTCTCTGTGTTGATGGACCAGATTGATAAAGATGGGGGCTCTCAAATTCCTTAGATAAAAAAAACAACACATACATACATACAAAAAAAAAAAAAAATATATATATATACACAATAGATATACACAATCAGTTAATTTTCTACATCTTTACCCTTTACCTCAGTGTCCTTGGTTTCCTTTCCCCAGTCCAGTTGGACTTCATTTAGGTATGTTAAAAGCTGTTGAGGCTCACAATTCCAGTTGCTTTCACACATTCTTAGTTGCCTGGTCACATCAATAACTGCAGCATGGGACTCATCTAATAGGTTTTGAAGTTCCTCAAAATAATCCTTCTGCAAAGGCACCTTTGCTTCTGGTGAATCCTTTGTCTCAGATGTTCCCTCTAACTGCACAGAAGTAAACACAAAAATGAAAACTTTCACTTTACTCACCTTGAGACTGAGTTAAATTGTAAATGAATCTACATTGCAAGGTCTGAGCTCAGTGTTCCAGATAACAAGAAAATCCGAAAAGTTATGATTGTGAATTCTTCCTAATTAAAATCTCAAGGTTTTCCAGGGTCACAAAAGTCTAAGGTATGTGTATTTGGAAAATTCTCTGATTCCTTACCTTACTTACAAGGCTCCTGAGCTCTGTGCACTCAACTGTCCACGACGCTTTTGCTTCTGCAAACTGCTGTGCAATGTGCTTTCCAGCGCGGTATTCTGCCTGCAGCTCACAATATAGATCCTGAACTGCTGCCTTTAGATCCGAGAGGAGAACACTGCTTACCTAGAGAAATTTCAATCTTATTAGAAATACCCAATGGTGGACAGTTACAAAGTAAATTTAATTTGTTATTGTACTTAAGCAGCTTTTTCATTTGGAGAGACTTTTCATTTTACTTCATAACATTTCAAAAGCATACCTTATATTTTTACTCTAAATTTGGCAAAATCAGTCATTCGTTTTTAATGGTTAAAAATTCTGCTGGCTGCTTCCTGACAAAGGTAAGCCTGAATTTTAGATACAATAAGGAGGCTTATTTGGTTATGCTCTGTTTGAACTTGTTTTGATTGCCACTAGCTAGGATATACTTACACACAATTCATCATCATTTCAATAGCAAGTATAGTATTTTGAGAGTAATAAATGATGGATAAATCTCCTGACTTTCACTTGCACTATACCCGGTGTCTTATTTGTGTCATTTTTTAAAGTTAAAAAAAAGTTGTTTAACAGATATTAAATGTAAAATCTAATAGATAGCAATCAATGTCTGACTAATTAATGATATTAGTGAAATGTTACCATATTAGTTAATGTTAAAAGTAACATTAAAGACTTTTCATTCAGTCTTTAAAGTCTGAGCTGATTGGCAAAACTGTTAATAGGATATTATATCTATAATAAATTATATTTTGGATACTTACGTACATGTGAAGGCAAATACTTTTGTATTGGAAATACCTGGTGTATCGCACATTCTCAGTAGAAAATATGCATAACACATATTCATATGAGAATTTACATGAATATTGCTCTGATAAAATACCTGATTGTGGTCTGCTTCATGAGGTTTTGCTTCATGAAATGAGTAGCAAGAATTCTTGGTTTCCAGGATATCAGTCTTCATTTCAGGTTTACAATCGTCCTGGAAGTCCATCTTAAACATATACAGATAATATGCAGAATTATTATATGCACAAACTAAGCATCATCTTAACATCTTCATACAAGGAAACTAACAAGGAAACATGTTATTTTCCAAACACTGGACTCACTTTTACCAAATATGGAAATTATTATTTAGAATGTTATAGATATCAGTTGCATAATTAACAGTTATTGCATTCACCTAGCTAAACATATTCTTCTCAATAAATATTACCTTTAACTCAAACAGGTTCTTGTCTTCTACAGATGGTCTCTTGCCTTGACGCCACTGCTGGAGGAACCAGCGGAGTTGTACTGTGAGTAGCTCAAGACTGGCCTTGTTACAAGTCTGCTCCTTGTTGGTGCTGGAATGGCAGGTCTTTTTCTCAGCAGAACATTGTTGTGTTTCTTGGTCAACTGTCTCCATCACTTTTTCTGCTGTTACATCTTGACTAATATCTCTAGGCACAGAATTTGCCATAATATCTAGCTTTGAAACCAGTGTGCTTAACTGGGCCGGTAGAACTTCCAGTCCACTGGTCATGGGGTTCATCATAGGATCCAAAATCCATTGATCATGATGATTCAGGATATGAGAATCATCCTCTTTCTTGAATGGATGGCTAGAGATAGAGGTATGGTTTGATGAGAAACCAATTTTTGTTGTTGGGATTAAGAACTGGATAATTGATCTAACTAGTGCAGCCTGGTCAGGAGTTGAAATCAGTGCTTCAAGTTCTTTCAGATTACCTGTATAACCCTGGGCGATTTCTTCATTCCCATTACACATATTTTGCTCTTGGGGATGGTTTGATACCACTTGCAATGGCTCGTCTGTAAGGATGTAACTTATTGGGCAATTGTCTTGCCCTAATTTACCCACTGACTGTAAATTGTCTTCAGGTCTTTCTTTAGCCTCTATATGCACATAATTTGTGTCACAACTGGCATCTTCTTCTTTCTCTACAGACAAAGACGTATCTGGACACTTCTCTCTGCCCTGGGTAGCATTGTCTTCTTCTTCTTGACCCCATCCCGCTCGTTCTCTCATTTCGTTCATCTCCGATCTCAGTCCGCGGTTCTCCACCTCGAGCTCCACAATCCGCCTGCTCAACAATGTAGCTTCTTCTTCCACCAAACGCAGGTGAACTTTGACCTCTGATTCACGTGAGTGGCCAGAGTTAACTGTCCCTGCTACAGCCTGAGATGCATCAACATCACCATAAAACAGTCTGTACTTGGATAATTCCTCTCGCATGGTCTCGCATTCCTCAGCCATTTTAGTCAGCTTCTTGCACATAAGGGCTGATTCCTCTTTGGCAAAATGTAGCTGACATTTCAGATCTGCACTGTCGTCCTTTTATACCAAGAAATGCATATATTTTATCATTAATAAATATTTAGTTTTGCAATTCTATATTACATTGTACATTATTTTATTACATATAGTATTATATATATTATTTTATGGAATAAATTGCTTTGTATCTCACCTGTGTGGAAATCTTCTTTTCACATTTGTTCGCAGATCTCGAACTTCTTCTCTTTAGGGAATTCTGAATAAATAAATAAATAAATAACACAAAAAACCTATAGTGCAATTTAGTATTTATGCCAGTATTGAATTACAGAATTAAAGGGGAGATAATTCATTCACAGTGCCTGTTTTGCTGCATTGGAAGATTGAACTATGACGTTCTGCTCCACACCGCACTGCATTACTAATAAAAAGCATGCCCTTTTACATAAACACCTCCTAAGTAGGTGCACATGTGTCTAAGCCTGATCATAATTACTTAAAGAACTCCTACTTTGATTTAAGGCAATCCATTCAAAGGATCTTAGCTTGCTAATAAACTAATGAAGATTATGTCATGTTGGGTCCTGGGAATAAAGCCCACAAAATACACCAATTTGCTTCATTTTAAAATGCAAACTACCACAAGCCATTATAAGGGGTTGTCAGTTTTACAGGTATTATACCTCTAACCGTGTTTCTCATGAGTTAAAAGCTTAAAGCCTTGGATTCATTACAGCATGCTAAATATTAATTGTGCTTTAAATATGAAAGGAATTTTATCCATTGTCTCTTTGTTAGTCTCATGTTCTACCTGGCTAGTGTTTACATAATAAATTCATACTAAATAAAAAATTATAGAAGAACAGATAGATTTAATAATGTTTATATCCCAGTGGATATTATACTGTATTGCATATTTTGTCTTTATAAAATAACAAAAATGTTCTTGGCATAAGATGATTCTCTTGATATTCACTTTTACAAAAATCACATGTTTAGTATTAGACAAGCTGTTACAGGAGAATCAACCGACTATAACTATAATCCACTACTCATTTCAATGTTTGCCATTCTGTGCTAATAAGTCATAACCAGATCACAGACATCTTCATTCTGTATGTTTATTGATTGCTTTTGAGTTGACTGTAGATCTGGATAATCTGATTTGCTCAGCTCCTGAGGATCAGAGCAGGGCAGCAGCTGTTTGAGATGAGTGGCCTGAGCTGAGCTGCTTCTATCCACTCCTTAGCACTGAATCCTGGATTAAACTTTGTATCAGTGCTGTTACAATTAATCCATGGCATCTGGATTGTATATATATTTATATATGTCTCATTATAAGACACAGAGGTGACAAAAGTCTTTCAAGCAACATTTTGAAGGTTTAACTCATTTGGTCACCTGCATATCATTATATAACTATGGTGGGACCTGATAACATCAGGACTTCCTTGGCAAATTAATGTATTAAGCAACTGTGTCCGTCTTTCTTGTCTTTCTTTTTTCTATCCTTTCTCAGTTCTGCTCCTATCACTGCACCCACAATTGAGAATGACAGCTGTGCCTCGAATCCAATTCCTCGGTTCTCATGCCTTGCCCCAGAGAGAGTCAGCTGTCACCACACCCTTCATCCACATAATCAGGGTCAAGGCCGGACTGACACCCTAACCTTCTGACAGAGGAGGAGGATGGGTGCACAAACTTAATAAGGAACTTTTAAAACACATGGCAAAGTTCTATATTAAATATATTTCCCAAATCATGTGTATTCAGTCAGAGATGCAATTTTATAGTATTATCTCCCTCTATACCTCTCTAGATTTGCTCATCTCTGTCTGCAAGACCTGCTTTGCCACCTCCAGATTCTGAAGCTGCTCCCGCAGCTCTTCGTTTTCCCACTCCAACCGTAAGCTCTTTTTTTGCACCGCATCTAGCTCAGTGTGCAGTCGCAGGGACACACTTTTTGCTACCTGAAAGAGTACAAAATATATAGGATTAAAAAAGTGATCCATAACAAAAAAGCAAACAAACTTTCCTCTTGCCATGTTGGTTAATAAGGAACACCCTTCAGCTAAAGTATGAATGTGCTCCATTCAATGCAGAATTTCGGTGATCTGTTGTGCACTTAGTGTTATAAAGAGAACTCGTGAAACCTCTCCAATGGCAATACCCAGGGTAAAAGTTTCATGTGACTACTCCTTGATATTTAGTGCAGTCTTCTGCTCTGTGCTAGTGCTTGCAGCTTGAAAAATTTATTGAAATATGTTTTTCATGAAAGATTATTGCATGCTGTTAGAAAGTGTAAATGTTGCAGTTTAAAAGAAGGCCTCTTTAAGGTGAAAGCTGAACTGAAGTACACACACATATATCCAACTGTTCCATATCGCACACAATACATACTGGGGGTATCTATTTCTCCCACATGACTCTAAAATAGACCTCTCACGGGTATGCCCACTGTGAACATCGACAGCTGCCAACAGACTTCCGCCACCAATGCTTGCCTTGACATATATTCTCTTTTTCTGTGTGTGTTCTCTCGATTTCTTTTCTTTTCTCCCAAGTCCTATAGACAAAATTGCATTGTTTCATAAACTCCCTGGTTACTGCGGTAAGTCTTCTGTACAATGTTAAAAAAATGTCGATTCTTGATGAGTTTTCAAAAGATCAAAGATTGCGCGGAAAGAATAAACAGTGTAAAACCAAAATTGTTGCATAGCATGGGGCAGTCTTCAAGGAAAGTGCATACTGTTGTGGACTACCCCTGCTGTGCTGATTAGTTTTTAATGTTCACTGCACTGCTCTCTTCTCCGGATTGGCTGATGAGTTTAAACCAAAAAATGCTTGTGTTGTGAGTGGTCTGCCACAAAACAGCAGCTGGCAAGCAGAACACTCAGGATTTTTCCCTCTATTTTACCGTAAAACATAATTGAACCACATCCAGAAAAGAAAGTCGCCCACTATACACATTACAATGAATTCTCAGGCATGTCTATATAAAAGTGAATAACCCTGTCTTGAAATGTTATCACAGCCATAATCTTCAATATAGCTTTTTGTACTGTGGTTCAACACTCCACATGTTGAAATGAGAGTACACTGACTCACGGAAACCCGATTCATTTGTCAAGGCTTTCAGGGCAACACTTAAGACGGCATTGGATAAAGTTAACACATATCCTGAAATGATGAGTGGTATGGAATGGAATCCTTCATATTGTTGTTTCTTGTGAAAGGAAGTCGTTAGTTAAATTGCAAGTTAATGTGAGGAAAATCCATGAGTGGACCGACTAAATTATAAACTGAATGTAAACAATACAATAAATGGAATGCTTGTTCTTCCCAGAAACATTGATTCATATAATTAAAGAGGAATGCACAAAACAAAGCTATTGGATGCCTCACGTGTTTAATTTATAACAGTCTCTCCTGAAAATACTAACCCGGACATCATGCTCAAGAGAGCGGATAAGCTCGCCATCCACCTGGCCTGTCTGGGCGACGCGCAAACTGCGCCTCTCGGCCTTGCGAAGGCGATACTGCAAGATGCGGCATGTCTTGTTGGCCTGTTCTAGTTGCTGCTTGAGCTCCTGTAGCTGGTAGGTATCCTCCTCCATATAAAGGTCCCTCATCTCCATCATCTCTGAGCGCAGCTCCTCCAATTCATCCTGAATGCAAAGCAAATGTCATTACTGTATACATACTGGCTTCAAATGCTGTCTACACCTGCACATATGTAACTTTGTGTAGCTTTTTGTATAATATGAAACATATAGATTTAGGAATTCATGAATAACCTATTATTTTCCTTCCTCAGCATTCATCATTATGTGCAAATAGATGGTTCATTTAGTATATCCTTATAATATGTAACCTACATCGAACATCAAAGGTAAACAGGTAAAAAGGTAAACAGATAGGTGAGCACAACAAATGATTTTTGTAGACTATGGTAAGAATCTTGTTAAATAAGAGACCAGCATTCTATGGCAGTTTTGTTCAGCCTGAAAATCCTTCAGAGCTGGTAGTGTCTTTTAAAGAGCTTCAACCTAATCTTTTTATTCACCTTCGACTTGAGCTTGTCCTTGTGCTTTAAGTAAGAGATGATGAGAGAGTTAGTAGTAAATGTTAGTTTAAGAAAGAGAGAGAGAAACACACACACACACACACACAGAGAGTATTTGTGTAAATCCTAAATCCTTTAGATGCAATTTGCCTCCAGTCTTTAGCAATTGGTCTTTTCATATTGCCTTAACTTTTAAATTTACTTTTAAATACATGCTGCTGTGCATTCTACATGTATTTGTACATAATTACATAATTATCAACATGTATGTGCACATAATAATACACAAGTATATGTAAAGCTTTCACTGATAAAGGTAAAGTCCATTAAGGAAATCTTAAAGACCACAGTGTTATAATCCAATTTGAAGATTCGAGTTAATTAATTAATTAATTATTACAATAATTACAAGAAATTGGACATATAACTGTGTGCTGCAATTCTTTATATATATTACCAGCTACCTTTAAATATTCATTTTCTGATCGCATGTCGTCGATTTCCCTCAGAAGCTCATCATACGCTCCGTTCCCGCTGAACTCCAACGCTCCAGACGCGCTGATTTTCCATCTGCCGTCCATGGAGGGGAAGGGAGAAATGTTTCTCTCGGCTCTAACTTGTACTGGTGTCAGGGTGTTGTTGGGAATGTCGCATTCGATCATTTCGGTCAGTTGTCCTCCCGAGTCTTCGGTCTTCTCTGTTTCAACTTGACGGTAAGCAGCTGCTCTGATTTCCTCTGAAGTGCAATCAGAAGTCTCTGAGCTGCTGTCTGTCTTTCCACCGGAGTCTTTACTCAAACTATCACCTGAACTGCTGGCTTCTGGAACTGTCTTGCGGCCAGAGGGTTTATTTCGACTTTTTCCTGAGCCTGGAGCCGAACGCTTGACTTTCTCATAACGTTTAACTTCCTTTCGGCTGTCCCGTTTCGGCTTTGAATGCGCGTCTTTAGGTTTGATCTGGTTCATCTTGTGCGCTTCTGCTGTATCTGCGTCGGAGAGCAACGCGTACAGCGGAGAACTACACTCTACTTTTGCTTTCGTCATACGAGACACGCTTAAAAAAATAAAATAAAGAAAAGTAGGAAAAAGATTAACTCGGAGATAGGAAAAAAGTTAAACACTTGAGCTTCTCTCCATGGTTACTGCAGAGGTGGGTAAAACTGGAAGGAGTGATACACCAAATTCAGCACACCCACATAGCATCCGAATTTAACTAGGACCAGGTCCTTTGATGTGTGTGTGTGTGTGTGTGTGTGTGTGTGTGTGTGTGTGTGTGTGTGTGTGTGTGTGCGCAAGCACTTTTGAAAGTAGATCTAC
Source organism: Kryptopterus vitreolus (assembly GCA_030449085.1). Classification (NCBI taxonomy): domain Eukaryota; kingdom Metazoa; phylum Chordata; class Actinopteri; order Siluriformes; family Siluridae; genus Kryptopterus; species Kryptopterus vitreolus. Next base: position 12,483,109 of record JACRUU010000030.1, on the reverse strand, counting down.
CCGCCCCATTCGAGCTCTCCCACCCCACTCACTCATCTCACTCCTATCCTATATATAATATATATATATATATATATATATATATATATATATATATATATATATATATATATATATATATATATATATATATATATATGTGTGTGTGTGTGTGTGTGTGTGTGTGTGTGTGTGTGTGTGTGTATGGGAGAATTAGGAGCTCACTATCTATCTATCTATCTATCTATCTATCTATCTATCTATCTATCTATCTATCTATCTATCTATCTATCTATCTATATATATATATATATATATATATATATATATATATATATATATATATATGTGTGTGTGTGTGTGTGTGTGTGTGTGTGTGTGTGTGTGTGTGTGTGTGTGTGTGTGTTAGGGCTAATCGCGATTAATCGCACGTTTGTCATGGGTTAGCTCGTAATTAATCGCACGTTTTCAATGTACCATAAATGTATACTTTTCATATTTCGAATACTCTAATTGTAACAGACGTTATAATTATCTACATTTAACTTCAAATCTCTCCCTTTAATAAAATGATTGATTATTTAATATTTCCTTTACTCTAGAAATTATTATTTTAATATCAGGTTCTTGTTAATTAATTCATTTATTGTTAACGTCAATACTTTTTTAGTGGTTATTTCAAGTGTAAAATATGGGACATGGTTCCTTTAAGAATTATGTTCCGGTTGCTTTCCATATAAACTGGTGGTAAAAGATAAAAGATAGGTTACATATGGAAGCATAATTGCATTGCACTCACATAAGAACTGAGTTTAGTTAACACTTAGTTAAAGTTAAAAAAAAACAGTCCTACATCATTTCATCATGTAATTGCATCATTTCATAGATTTACCTGGCCTCCACAATCACCCGATTTAAATCCAGTTTAGATGTTTTTGGATTAGAAAAGAGAGTGAAGGAGATGCAACTAACAATCACTCTGTTAAGATAACTCCTTAAGATAAATGGAAAACCATTCATGATACAGACTGAGAAAATGCTAAGGATGTGCAAAGCTTTTATCAAAGAAAAAGGTGGATAAGTTAAACAATTATTTAATTTACCACATAAAATATATTCTAACCTATTTAACACCATAAACTAACTATATAATGATTTATTTGTTCACTTTGTTTCACTTTGTTCTTTGTTTGTTTGCTGAATATCTCAGTGACAAATCATTTTATCATGATCAGATATAAGCTTAGTGCTTCACACTTTTTTTTAGCATCTTGATGGGATACCTGACCCTCAGGGATAGCTGACCATGGCATTGGGTGGATATCAGTCTATTGCAGTGCACTACACCTGCACTCTCTCTCTCTATCTATCTCTCTCTCTCTCACACACACACACACACAGACACACACAGTTTATTTGGTTGGTCTACACACATGAGCACACATATAACAACAGTAATAATAGCATTATGTTTTTGTTGCCTTTTAATGGAAAAAAAATTGTTTCCACCTGCCAGTCCTGGTTTCAGAATTTGATTCCATCATTTCTCACATCCTGGATCTTAATGATATTTAGACTATCGAGGCTATTGTAAGGGGTGGGTAGACATTAGGCGCCCACAAGTGGAAGAGCGCGGTTGCCAAGGGGGATATTTATTACAGAGCGTATAAATAACACATGTCCATACCTTTTTTAGTACCACCCGTTTATGTTGCGTCAAAATCCCGCCTGTTTAGACGCGACCTTTATCCAGGCCTGTCAATCAATACCAAAGCCGCCCACTTTCCTCCAGCCTATAGGCTAGATCACCTGTTAGTCGTCTTGTCCTTGCGCAACAACACCCGCCCCTTTTGTCAGTCTTCCAAAGTGGACGCTTGCTCTCTGTTTACTCCTAGGATAAGAGCGAGGTACTGGGTGACGTAAGACATCATTTTTTGTATGTCTTATTTAATTCGTATTTTTGTAAAAACCGTATTTTAAGGACTTTTTTTCTTCCTCAGGCTGTGTGCATGTAGTCGATTAGCTTAGCTAGTGCTAGCTTGGACGGGCAACGTCAACGTTGCTCACTCACTCCCCAGTCACTCAGCCAGCTCGGCAGATTAGCTGCGGTTTTTTTGAGCAGTTTAAAAACGTTCGAGGCTCGAATTCTAGATGACCAGATACATTAGAAAGAAATTCTTTGTTTGTCAGCTATTCGAGTAGTTATATTCCTAATACTCGGTAAACTTGTCAGCAGTTAGCTGGCTAGCCTGCAGTGTTATTGACGGTGGTTACGCAGGCTGCGGTGTAAAGGTACATGGTTTGGATTTGGGTTTGGGTTATTCTGACCACATAGTTATTTCGCAGAGATTCGTTCACTGAGGTGGGGGCGCAGATTGAGATAAAACTCCGTTATACTAATCAAAGTTAAACTTTTAGGCACTAACATGTATTTAACTGTACATTTTACAACTTCTTAGTTATCTCTGTAAAGCGATGTCCATTGTTCTACAAATGAAACTGAGTCGACTGTACGTAGCCAAATTACGTGTGTATAGTCTAATTTAAATGTATAATAGTTGTCTGATTCATAGGAAAATTACGATTTTATTGTTTTGGCCCAGTTTTGGTCATTCTTAATGTTCGCCCAGGTGTTATTGCAAGACCAATTAAACAGTCCATTCTCTATCCTGAGAGCACTGCTATACTCAGCATTAGGTGTAGAGCAACTTACCTGGACGAGTTCACAAACGTTTGATTTGTTTGTTTAATATCTAATTGTGTAAAATGACCATCCATATAATAACAGTATAGTATTTGCCATATAGTTGAAAAAGATTTGATCAGAAAGATTTAGAACCTGTGTGAAATTCACATCAGCCAGATATGATTAAACTGTAATTTATTCTTACATTTTGTTCTATAATTATTAACACTATCCTATCTGCATTACACAGCTCATCAGCCATCATGTAATGTTAACGAAAAGATCCCATCAAAACCAATTGCTCATTATTGGGGAAAAAAATTGTCTTGTTTTCATTTTGGTTATAGGTTATGCTTTAATGTAAGTTGTTGAACACTAAACTTTAGATCATGGACTAATATTGATTTTACTGGTAGAAATTGATGCTCAGGTCAGCTGTTTTCCAGGAAAGACCTTTGAGTCTTGCATAGTGTTGCATTACCCATGTCTCATTTCGTTAACCTGTTCTCTGACATACATGCACACACCCATACAAGCTACAAGGTCCTTTTGTTGTCAGTGAACACAGACAGAACAATCTGGTTTGTCCATAGTGATAACCTGTTTCTCATTAATAATTAGTGTGTGTGAAAAACAGGTGGTGGTATCTTGGACTGATGTTGTCCTTTTTTTATTTTATTTTTTATTTTTGCAATACATTTTTTTTATTGTTGGTCAGGCCTATATGCCCTATGTGCCTTCCATGCTTAATATATACGTGTGTGTATGATTTTTTTTATATATATATATATATATATATATATATATATATATATATATATATATATATATATATATATATATATATATATATATATATAATGTGTGTGTATGTGTATATACATATACATATACATACACAGTCCACAGAAGTTACTCTGTTAGACAATATTGTAGTTAATTTAATCGTGTGTATATAGTGTACAAGTCTGACTTGGTTGTCTTATTGAAAAAATTAAAGACTGTAATAGCAATTACAGAGAATATCGATTATATATAAAAATAATCTGATATTATATTCCAAACGTTAACATTATTGAGTGTAAGTTGTTATTATCAGCTTTTTCAGTTTTGTTATTTCCTGAAATAAAGTTGCAAAATGCCTGAAAATGTATATTATTTGTGCCAATTGTGAAATTCTCTCATTTTGTTTTGCAAAAAAACTTTTTAAAATGCTGAGCAAAAATTTCTGAATTCACAGTGGCTATAAGGAGTGCTGTTACTTTTTCTTCAAAAAAGTGAAAAATATACATTATTAAAAAAAGCAATTTTGAGAGCTTTTCAATGAGAAAACGTATAGGACATGCAGTTGCAGTACTGCTGTATGATTAGACGCATAAGACTTAAGTTTGACTTTAAAACAAACATTTTACTTTTATATGACAGTTTATACTTGATGCATAACATTGTTTACACACAGAAAAGCAGTGCCAATGCAAGTAGCACTGTTTATAATTTGCATTATTATTTCCTGTGACTGCACTTTATAATTATATTTTAGTTACCTAATGCCTAGCTATGATAAACATACTGTAAAGCTCTGTCTTCTTTTTTAAACTTTCTCCCACCATTGTGATTGTTGTCCTGAGCTCCATCTCAAATTCAAATTCACACCTTAATTCAGAAGCATTTTGTAGATCAACAAAACAATCCAATACACAAATGTGACCATTTAAGATATTAGAGGCATTCATCTGTGTATGAATAAATGTAATTAAAATCTTAATTCTGCTCTAACAGCTCTAATGGTATCCTGCTGGAATGTTTGCAGACAACTTTGGATAAAAGCTTTTACCAAATGAGTACAAATTGTAGGTCCCTGTGTCATGTCATTTGGCTTTTGTATTGCTTTTGACACAATCATAAATGATTTCCTTCCTACTTCAGCTGAAATGTTCAGCATTGTGCCTTACAGCTATCAACATTTCCATGTGATGGCTTTGCATGCTGTATTTCTCTTGAATTGAATATGCCAGCACAGTTCCTTCTTGGTCAACTCATTGTTTCTCTGTGCTTTATTTTTATAGCACTCATTCAGACTTCTGCTTTGGTGGAACGATGCTCTCTCACTGACAATACCATTATTAACTGTCCATCATGAACAGCGAAGAGGAGTTTTATGATGCAGAGACAGGTGGGAATGATGGATTGTACTAAACTATCATTGTATTTCTTTTCTCATCATTGTTTTTATTTTTTCTTTCTTGTCATTCACACAGGTTTGGAATCAGATGACTCTTGTGAAGTTAGTTTTAAAGATGCTCCTGGATATGAGAGCAAACAGACATCTAATGGCTGCGTGCGATCAGAGAATGGAGTGTGGGAACGAAGGTATGTTGTGTCAAGAAGTCAGACTGTGAAGAGGGAATGCATTTCTATTCCATACTTTGAGTGTTTGTTTCCTGTGCAGAACAACCCTCCCTGCCCCCATGTTCTCCAGACACGACTTTAGTATTTGGGGTTTCCTAAAGAAATGCATTGGCATGGTAAGTGCACTGAAACGCCTGAATAAGTACATCATTTAGTTGTTGGCACTGTTTAACCATAGCACTATGACAAATCTTGCAAGTTTTTTTTTTCTTTCTGTGCAGGAGCTGTCCAAGATAACTATGCCTGTGGTTTTTAATGAGCCCCTAAGCTTTCTTCAGAGACTTTCAGAATACATGGAACACACATACCTCATTCATAAAGCTTGCACAATGTCTGATTCGATAGAGCGTATGCAGGTATGCACATTGTCTCACATTTAATTGTAAATTACTTTACAGGGGTGCCTGATCATTTTGGGCTTTGTTTGTTAGCTTGTTGCTGCATTCGCTGTGTCTGCTGTGGCATCACAGTGGGAGAGAACTGGAAAACCTTTTAACCCATTGCTGGGAGAGACCTATGAGCTTATAAGGTAATCCCACGCAAATCATGTATATATGCCTATAGCCTATCGTTTATTTAAAAGTCTAATTGAACCTTGATGTCAACCTTTTTTTTGTTTTTAGGGAAGATGAGGGATACCGGTTGATGTCAGAGCAGGTTAGTCACCATCCCCCAATTAGTGCATTTTACACTGAATCACTGGGCCAGGATTTTCAGTTCCATGGCTCGATTTACCCCAGATTGAAGTTCTGGGGCAAAAGTGTAGAAGCAGAACCCAAAGGAACCATGACACTAGAACTATCCAAGTAAGTAGCCTATACAGTAAGTGTAACAAAGAGCCCATCTGTAACAATAATAATAATAATAATAATAATGACAATAATAATTAACACTGTTTTTTGAAACGCTTGTCTTATGTATAGACACAAAGAGGCATACACTTGGACAAACCCATTTTGCTGTGTGCACAATGTCATCATAGGGAAATTGTGGATTGAACAGTATGGAACAGTAGAAATCATAAACCATAGGTAATGCACACTGTATGTCTCTTAGAGACTGGCCACAGAGGAAACCTATTGTCCTATTTTCAGAACAGTAATTTAATAACTTGAATAATGTTAGTGTTACTAAAATATGCAGATATCTCTTTGCTGTCGATTGCCAAACAGGTTTAGATGTGTCCTTCTGATTATTGATTGACTGGGTGAACATTCACATGGTCTGTTTTTTTTGTTTTGTTTAATTTCTTTGGAAATGCTGAAGCACCGGGGACAAGTGTGTACTCAATTTTAAGCCTTGCGGTATGTTTGGCAAAGAACTGCACCGGGTGGAAGGTCATATCCAGGACAAGAGGTGAGATAACACTGCTATGAAATGTCAGGACATGGTTTTATAACAGTCGTGCTGCATCTGGGCTTCTATTTTTCAATATTTTACATGTAAACTGATATCATATGTGCTAATGACTGCTCACAGAAGAAGGAAGTTATCTCATAGCAATGGCTCATGCTCAGGTCTAGTATACATTTGATACAATATTTGTTTCTGGAAGTAGTATAGAACGCCCATTTTCTTTTCCAACGCATGAACAGATGGGTACATGTGTATGTGGTGATGGCTAATGCATCTAGGATGCATTATGGGAGGAAGCTTAGCGACTGCAGGATGTGTGGGTAGTGTTCTGTTGGAGAAACCATAGAATTGCACATATGAATTTGACACATGTCAATCACATCTTTGGGGACCCGGTACATTCAGGTAGCGATATGTCCTAATCTGATTGAAGATTCCCTGACCTCAATTTAAACATTGAGCGAATGGTTTGAGAAACATGACGAAGAGTTTATGAAGTTGGCCTTTCTTTGAATTCTCAAGAATTTTTTTTCTGATTAAACATCTCTGCTGATCTACATTTGTTTGATCTTACAGCTTACAGGACTTGAAGGATCTGCTACTTAACTCTTATTACCAAACACCCCAAGGTACTATTCTTGAGGAGTCCATGTCTCCAGTCAGACCTGATACATGAAGAGCCGTTGTTGTATCCAGCATATTTACATTTATGACATTTGGCAGATGCTCTTATACAGAAAGACAGTGAAGGTTTAGGGAGGCTTGCTCAAGGGTCCAGCAGTGGCAGCTTGGTGGTGTTGTTATTTGAATTCGTCCAATGTCTTTCCAATATGGTCATAATGTTTAACCTGCAAGAAATAACTATTGTATTATCATTGTTTAATATTTTGTCCATTCATTTGGGTTTTAGTCATAAGTCTTTCTTACATTTTAAATTTTATTTTATTTTGTGTGAGACAGTAAAAAGAAGCGGCGTGTTATCTATGGGAAGTGGACAGAGTGCCTCTACAGTATAGATCCAAAGGTTTATGAAGCAAACAAGAAGGCAGATAAGAAGAGTGGAGATTCTAAGAAACACAAACAGGTAAAAATGATTGATTGCACAATTAAAATGATACATGTAATTAGTAAATAATTTGTTGCTACACACAGAATAGTCTTTTAAAAAATAAAATAAAAAATAACAAAACACTGCAATAGTGTTTTGTAGTAAAGTAAACATTGTTCTGGTATGCATTATGAAACTTTATATAATCATTTTCACAGTTGGACAAATTATTTCCAGTAAATAGTAAATAATTTATAATTTTGCAATACCTTATTATTACATGGTATAAATGGCCCTTTTTTTATCTCTAAGAACAGTATGTATTACTGTAGATCTTTTTTATTTATTTAAATAATGTAGCAGACTAGTGCTTTTCCACGGAGTGCTGTCTGTCATGACACGGAGTGCTGTCTGTCATATATATATATATATATATATATATATATATATATATATATATATATATATATATATATATATATATATATATATATATATATATATATATATAAATGAAATAATTTCTATATAATTGTTTCATAAAGTGTTTAATGAATAAAAGATCTCCAGTAACAGGATCTATATATTTAAAAAAAAAGGTATATTAAAGACTGTCTGCGTCTTCTTTAAGGAACTGAATACTGGTAGTGGCGCTGATGATGCTGATGAAATGCCAGATGTCCAAGAGACGGTCACAATGATTCCTGGCAGTACATTACTGTGGAGAATAACCCCACGACCTCCACACTCAGATCGGGTAACATCATCTAGCTTTTTCTTTTTGTATTTGCAGAGATGTTTGTCATTTATTTTATGTTTTCTGTAAAGTATATATTGTATGTATAGAAATATTCATGGATTAAAAACATTTGAAATTTGAAAGA
>JACRUU010000030.1:12304747-12469747 GCA_030449085.1 Kryptopterus vitreolus | reverse complement strand
GTAACGAATAATTATTACATTTAGCTACGGCCATCAAATGGCCAAGGCTGTGTGTATAGACCTGAACTTAAGTATAACAGTATTACGTAATACAGCTACATTCTGGTATTCTTTTGAAACGTCTTAACAGGCTGACACACACACACACACACACACACCCACACACACACACACACACACACACACACACACACATATATATATCATATATATATCATATATATGAACAGCACAGACCTGAATTGATTTCTGAATGAAAGTCTGTGCAGCAGACTCAAACCGCAACCATGAAAGTGTTCATTGATAAAGTAACATTTTTCGCACAATATTAAAATCAGTGTGGATTAGATGGTAATGCTGTTTTGGTCCTTATTCTGTTTTTTAAATGAAGGTGATTTATATTCTTTGTGTCGTCTCAATACAGATGTCTTCTGGGGCCTTATTTCCAAGTTTGGTGTCTGGATCTCGTGGCTCATCCAGCAAATACCTAGTGGAGTTTCGCGCTGGGAAAATGAGCCTGAAAGGAAGCGTCGTGACCCCTGACAAACGCAAAGGCCAAGTCTATATTCAACAGACCGACGACTCGCTTATTCACTTTTGCTGGAAGGACAGGACATCTGGGAGCGTGGAAGATGTTAGTACTGTGCTCCGAGTGCATTTTTCAAATAGTTATAATGATTACTATTAGATGATAGTTACTAGTAAATAATGTATAGAATTACTATATATCGAAAAACAATTTGACCGCTATCACGTCAACTCACTCACACTGTTACCCTACCCAATATGACTGTATTTATACTATGTAGGATCTGATTATTTTTCCGGATGACTGCGAGTTCAAGAGAGTCAGTCAGTGCACAACAGGCCGTGTCTATGTGCTGAAGTTCAAAGCAGGCTCCAAGCGGCTCTTCTTTTGGATGCAGGTGTGTGATCCTCAAATCATATTTGGGTTTTCTTGTTGCTTATTGTACTGAATTAAATGCTAAGCAAAAACCCAATATGTTTGTTTTCTTTCTTTAAATAGGAACCTAAAACAGACAAAGACGAAGAGTACTGCAGGAAAGTCAACGAATACTTGAACAACCCACCCATCCCTGGTGCACTTGGTGGTGGTGGTAGCAGTCATGAGCTTTCTGCTCTTGGAGGTATTTATTTAAAAATAAACCCATTTCTAATTTTCAGAGTATGACTATTAAATTAGTGATCTGGACCTTTTTTATTTAAGTATATATTTATTAAACATTTTCTTTTTAGTTTTTGTTAGTGGGAAAAGTTCCCCCCAGATTTATTCTACTACATCAGTATACATAGCAGTTAAAAAAACAATATATAATATAAATTTAATTATGATGCAACATAGCTAGAGAACAATTTGTATTCACATGCTCTTCGTTTTTCAGAGCAATAAGTAACTGGTTCTTCATGGGAATGCAAATGTTGTGTTTGATGTAAAATACTGAAGTATGCTGCAATTTGAATAGGGAAATCCATCCCCCTTTTGTCTTCTTTTCAAAAGGTGAAGGTGGCCTGCAGAGCCTCCTGGGTAATATGAGTCATAATCAGTTGATGCAGCTGATTGGACCAACTGGACTTGGTGGGTAAATCACTACTGTACTTATTTTTATCCTGCTCACTAGTATAAGCATTTCTTAAGACCTTTTCGTTTTATGTGCCAGGGGGTCTGGGGGCTTTAGCTGGACCAGGACTTGCCAGTTTGTTGGGAGGGAGTGTTCCAGCAACCAGCAGCTCATCTTCCAGGTACAACGTACAAGGACACGATGGCATTATTTGTGTTATTCCAAATGATTCACTAGCTAATATGAATCCTTCAGTAACCACAAGGGAGCTGATGTAGGCATCGATGTGGAATGTGAGTCATAAGTGGGTTCATAAGGCTTAATGAATTGCAGGCATAAATGCTATTTAAGCATTAAAAGTTAAAGGGTGTTGCAGTCACGGTTATGGATAAACAACATACCGGTCTGTTTGGTACACCCTAGTAATCCATGTGACACATGATTAGTCGCCTCCTTTCAGTTGTTTAACTTTGCATCGGTAGGTAGAGATCCATCCTGTGAACTGTTGTATTAATAAGATTATGTATGTTGCCGTTTTGGATTTCACAAAAAAAAACAAAAAACCTGTCAATCACTTTTCTCTATTTTAGACAGTCATGCTATTGTCAAAATAACTCGGATAACATAACATTAGGGATAATATACTTTAAAAACACTTCAAATTTTTTGTTCAAGCTCCCGCAGCCAATCAACTGCCGTCACTCCTTCCTCCACATCGGCAGCCGTCCGCCACAGCTCCTCTCAAGTTCCCACCACTCCCACTACCCCCTCTGCGGCCACCGGGGCCTCACCTGTGACCACACCTACTACTCCCGCAACCCCTGCTCCCTCTGCTGGGGCTACCAGCCCCACCCAGCCAATCCAGCTCAGTGACCTTCAGAATATCCTGGCAACCATGAATGTTCCTGCAACTGGGCAAGGAGGTAAGGACTGTATAAGTAATTAGTTTTAATTTTAGAGGTACTTCGATTTTGAGCTGCTCAGATGGGGGAAATGCATTAAATACATTGATGGACATCATGACGGACCTCAAAAAAAAAAAAGAGTGAGACGCTTTTGTTTTTGTTCAGTCAATCATAAGCAATATTGTTCTTCCAACAGTTGATCTTGCCAGTGTTTTAACACCGGAGATCATGGCACCCATTCTGGCTAACGCAGAGGTTCAGCAGAGGCTACTTCCCTTTCTTCCATCTGGAGAGTCTCTTCCTCAGAGCACAGATGAACTCCACAACACGCTGACCTCACCACAGTTTCAGCAGGTCAGTGAATCATGTTTTCAAGGAAAAGGCACAAACTATGTTTAGCCAGCAGATAAATAATACTTGATCTTGTCTGGTGACCCAAAGCTTTAGTCAGCTGTATCATAGAACAAATGTGTGCTTTACCTTTAAGAAACAAACTGATGTAAAATCAGTCTTTTTAATCAGTGCTCTCTTTAATGAGCAGCGTGCTTCCTGCTGCATATTAATTAAACGCTCATATGTATCAAGTGCATTTGAATAATTCTTAATTTTTGTAACCCCTAAATATGCCCCCCAAACACTTAATTTAAAACTCTGCTTAATACATTACTCTTAAAAAAAAAAAAAGAAAAGAAATGAATGAATGCAGAGGTAAACCCGTATATTTTACTGTACTGCAGTGAGTCCCAGAGTGTTGGAATGTAAACACAGTAATTTAACAAAATAAACTGTAATAAATGTACAGTAAAATAAAGTCTGTATTTACATGTTATCATTAAAACATGTAAAATATATTTCCATTAATAAAGGCATAAATTCTGGTAAATATTTGGTTTTTGCGTACAATTTTTATTTAGGTTCTAAAGAACTGGCGCCCAAACTCTGAACTTCACCTGTACTTGCTTCAGTCCACTAAAATACTTTCTTTGCCCTGTATGCAGACTCCTGGCCACCTGCTTTTATTTTTATTTTTTGTAGTGCTTATCAAAATTCAGTCAAAATTTGTTTCCTTGTTTTTCACCACAAACACACACACACCAGCTGATCTGCAGTCTGAAGAGATGTTTAATTCTTTTTTTTGCTTATAGTCGATGAGTTTGTTCAGCAGTGCTCTAGCATCAGGGCAATTAGGACCCCTGATGAATCAGTTTGGATTGCCTGCAGAAGCTGTCGATGCTGCCAATAAAGGAGGTAAATATGAATTATTTCCTACCTGAATGATATTTAATACATATGTGTGGGTGTACTGATAGTCAATGTATTTTTTTTTTTTTGCAGATGTAGAAGCATTTGCCAAGGCTATGGAAGGTGAAGCTAAAACTGAGCAAGAAGGAAAGCCTAAAGACAAGAAAGATGACGAGGAGGACATGAGCCTTGATTAGTTCCACTTCGAGATCTGTATATTTTACTTACTTTTAAATTCATTTCCTTTCTAACATTTACCTCCAAAACCCTGATGCATCTCTAGCCAAATCAATTTAGTTATTCTCTTCACTTGTAAATCAGTTCTGGGATAAAATAAATGATCAAATGCAAGTGACAAAATCTCTCATTGCCATCGGGTCTGTTGGGTACATTCTTATAAAAGAAAGGACAAGAGTGATTGCTGATCGTTCAACATATTTAATCATTTGTTTACACAATTTGAAGAGTTAAATATGTATAAAATTTATATCTATACTGAACAAAACATTTTGGCATCATTTATGAAGTGGTAGATTTTTTTTTTCATTCAAAAATGTGTTTTGGCAAAAGATTTAATAACAAAAAACAAACACAGATAGGTGCTCATATCTTATCTCACAGTGTATATTATATTACAGTGGCAGACCATGTGACCAACAACGTTGATCTGTCTGAGACGTTTTACAAGTTCCAAAGCTGTTGACAAAATATTGAGGGTTCGTAGAAACGTATACGCAATAGACGGTTTAATGGCACGGCAGCAAAGTGATCAATGTAATAAACAAGGCACTTAATGCTGCGATTAAAAAAGATCTATGGTAAAAAATAAATAGGTATTTTGAAATGACTAAATAAGAGTCTAAAAATGCTCTTGTTACAAACACGACGTACAGTTCACAAAATCAGAAACCCTGAGATAAAACCGTGTAAGACGACATCCATCACGGACAACTACGTACCTCGAAATACGCTGATTTATAGATAAATAGATAAGAAAATAAATTATAGCAGTTCAGCGGTTAACCTAATCTATTGTGGACTGTATTCATGCCAGATAAAACAGGAGAATACGTACAGGATACAGTACATTAATAGAACGTACACATCGCACCAAATACAGTACAACACAGACAGATAGATCACTGGCTCACAAATTGTACCGGTTACTTAAACCACAGGATCATGAACAGCGGTTTATCTTTTGCTGTGGAGTGTTTAAACTAACCTCCTATTAGTCGGTAGTGATTATATACACACACACACACACACACACACAGCACAGTTTTTTTTTTTTTCCATTTTAGGCTCTTTTGTGCAATTAATTTGTCCGGCAATGCAAATGACGTTTTTAATCTCGTTCCAAACAAACCATTAAATGCTGGTCTGATTAAATTGGCACTCTTGAAATCTAAAGCTACTAAACATTTTAACATCTGAATCATGTGCACTGCTCACACAAACATTTCACTTCACGCTCGATCTACGGACGGACGAGACGTATCCGTACAACTAATGGAACATCTGATAAGTGTGGCACATAGAACGTGCCTGGAATATGTCATCTCTAACGTAGAGTCAACATTGAATATATGCTTTAGAATGTTACACGGACAAAATACACTCCATGGTATCTTACGTTAGGAAAAACACGGTCAGTCTCCACACCTACCACATACTGGTAGAATATATAAAATATACAATTGTATTGATAAATATTGACAAAAAAAAAAGGTTAACATTTGATAATCGTCCAGATCCAAAACAATAAACACACTGTCCATGAGGTTTCAACTACCATGGAAGACTGAAAAGGCTTTTTTGGACTATTGTACTGAAGACCAATGTCAGGGAGAGTCCAGTGTTTAACTGCATTTGTTTAGGGTTCAGCAAAGTCTTCAGTTCTACGCCTGTTGCACCAACCTGCGGTAGTGTGGCATGACCTTACTCTCCGGAAGGTAGAGCGCCATTTCCAGTGCCACCAGGACAGGGAACTCTAGGGGAATGAGTTCTCGGCGACTTATTCGAAAACGCTCCTCCAGCTTCTGCTCGCCAGCGCAACGGCACAGAGAAAAAAAAAAACAAATAATACGATTTTTACTGCGAAAGCCTCAATAAAATACAAATTAAAATATGTTAGTTGGCACAACGTTGTTTATAGAAAAGATACATTTTGCAAAAAGCCCATATTTTAAGCACCTGTATGAAATGCAAGTTGTTTTTTTTTTAGATACAAACATTTTTATTTACCTCTCTATTATCATTGTTTAATTGTTAGAACGCTCAGGAAAAAGACACGTACAACCTGATGTATATGTATCCTAATAATAGAGTAATGTAGCAATAATATAGGCATAATTATAATCTGTTTAATTACTCCAATACACTTTCACATTGTGGTAATCAAGAGATCATGTTGCAGGAATATGTTAATATGGGACATTCCCATGGTAAAAGAGAAAACAGGCGTATTTTGTTTACCAGAAATATGACGTCAAAATGAAAAGGATTAATATGCAGCCTGTAAGGGTTCTCTACACCACCCGTCGTAACCTTTTAATCTGGCCATGTAGCACTTACATCTATCAGCTGCTTGACCTCCAGTTTCTTGAGGTCGCTGCTGATCTTGGCTGCCAGCAGCACGCACACGGCAGATACGAGTTTTCGGTTGGGCTTGTTCAGTCGACCCTGCAGAACCAGCTTCTCAAAGTATACGTAGGCCATCGCTATGGTAACCGGCTGTAGACCGCACTCCTCACTCACCGCGCGCATCTCTCGTTTCAAGCTAAGTGCCAGGAAACAGTCAACCACATACGACAGGAGTGTGAGAAGTGTTTTTATACGCATGCACATGCACACCTCAAATAAACATTTTGTGGTAAGGACCTGGTTGCTTTTACTAGTTTCCACAACAATTGGCACTCAGCCCTTGTCCCACCTATCGGCTAGTATAGCCTATATATATATAGATATAGATATATTCTATCTATAGTATATATATATATATATGATATATATATATATATAGACCTGATTTTATATATAGTGGGTGGGATTTTTTTTTAAACAGAAAGTGAATTTTGTCTTCATAGTTCAGGTGTTCCAAAGCAGGAGCAATGGGAAAGCACAAGGAGGTTAAATCTGTTCATGCTTGACAGGTCTGGACAGGGGCCCAATAATTGTCAGGTGGTCATAATGTTATGTTGTACACACATGGGAAAGAAAAAAAAGGCCACTCCTCCCTTGAAATATTCTGCTATAAAATTGAAACTGTGTGCAATTTTCAAATATCCATATCTATTATCTATATCTAATGTATCTGCTGTGCACATTTATTTGACAGAAACAGTACTGTAAGGAAAATACTTGATTTTGTTAAAGGAAAAAAGTTAGGATTCAAGGATAGCCCCCTCATGGCTAGCTGGTGGCTGTCCACATGCCCACCTGGGTTTTACTGATAACTTAAAAATGACTGTTACGGTGACTGTGTACATCAATATGTCTGGATACCCTCCAAAGTACTGGCAACCCATTTCCCTCCCGCCTGAGCCAACAGTGGCGGTTCTTACTGAAGACGGATTAAATATTCAGTGATATCCGATGTACTCTCACAATCGTACCTTCTAATCTTGCTCAGTGTCAGCTTAATATGGGGGAACTTTTCCCTGAATGTCTCATTCATGTCCTTCTTCAAGTCAGATGGTTTCACGTATTCAATAATAGTTGTCTGTAATAAAAAAAACAAAAAGAGGTTTGATTAAGATTTACAACGTACAGTCTTGATTAATAAGTGCCTAGAATACAAGCAGATACTGTCGATGAGTCTCCTGGTTTACAACGTTTAAAGAGATCATTAACTGACTGGATTGAGTGTAACTGAAAAGTGAAACAAAAACAAAAAACAAAAAAAAATCTTGCATTTCAGCTACTTTCCCTACCATATGACCTGCAACTGAAGTCATGTGGGGCGGTAATATAATTCCAAGTACATAAGAAATGACTGCGCTCTCTGTTCTCATTAATTAAGACATGCGTACACTAATGTAATATGCTTTGAAGATGTCGGTTATATGATGGTGATCCAAAATGAAAAATCTTACCACATAAGAGCCAAAGATTAAGACTCGCTTATGCTTTCCACATGGCCACTGAGGATCACTCAGAAGGTTAGGATCATAATCTGACAACTCCTCTAAACCTACTGGAAAGACGAAGATGATTTGAAAAATGTGTCAAATAATAGTCAGATCACTGCTGTAAATTTGGTTCAGTATCTCAGTAACACACCGGATTCTTGACCAACAGCGCTGCAGAAACGCTGGTGACAGAAGTTCTTCTGGTTGTTTATCCAGTTTCTGGATGCCGGTGTTTGACCGGTGCTGGAATCCACAGGGGCATTGTTTTTCTGCCTGACCAGGGCATTGGTAGGAAGGAGGAACCCGGCATAAGATACTGTCTGATGAACAGAAACAAATAGACAAAAAGGTGCAAAGAACCACCTGTTAACACTTCAGAACTGTCGGGTCCGTCATCTGCACCTGTAACTCACTCGGATTAGTCCTTCATTGTAAATGTTTGCCGTCTGCTACTTCTGTACCAAATAGGAGAAAAACGCTACGCAAGCGTCACATATTTGTTGCCGCTTACTTATTCTGCAGGTGAATAAACTGAGTAGTATACAAAAGTTAGATTATATTAAACTTTTGTTTTTATACCAGCCACCGTAAATATTAAAAGGCAGAAGTGCAATTTAGATTAAAAAAGGTTTCTATATAATAATGTAGGATAATATAATAGAGAATCCTAAAATGATTCCATCTTACCTTCCCCAAAGCCCCGAGTTCCACACCCTCCAGCACAGGAACCATGTCAGCCGTTCCTCCTGATGGGTTCCTCTGTCTCTGGGCCTCCTCGCTGTGTTACATGGATATCTAGTTAGTCATCTTTTCTTGAAATTACCACCACATTGCATAATGCTCAGTCCAGAGCTGACGGAGGGAAAGCTAGAGTTACTAAATAAGTCACGCTGCACTTGATGTAGGATTCACTCCTGTTTCAAACCATGGTTTTCAATAGAACAGAAGCTGTGACTGAAAAATGGGTATACGGGAAGGCATTTAGGGATACAATAAGGCACTGTAAGTGATGGATGTTTATGCTTCATGTAGATGATGAGAATGAAAAATGAGAATTTGGACAAATGCATGAATGCAACTGAATTTAAAAAAAGGTGAATGAGGAATTTCACACACAAGAAAAAAAAATGTAAATTACTATAACTAAATATTTTCAGTGATAAGATTCCACTTGTGCTGATAATCACACTGTGTTAAACAAAAAACTCCAGATGGAGAAAAAAAAAACCTCATTAGAGTTAAAAAAATTTCTCATTACATTATATTTACCCAAGTAAAACTAACCTACAGGACTACTGATTTGTCCAGCCCTGTAATAAAAAGTGTTCTGTGGCTGTGTGCAGTTCAGTACCTGATACGAAAGCTCTCCCCATAGGGCAGTACAGAGAAAGCAGCACACAGAGTTCGTTTGGCACAGATCACAACAATCCTGTAGGACACACACACACAAACACACACACAGTCACTGCTGGTGCTTTAACGCATCATTAGCTAACAAACCTTGTCCAACGTTTGTGTCCTTGTTTGTGCCACGTTTGTGTCCTCGAGTTCGGTCAAGCGATTGTTGAAAATGATCACAAAATACAGTTATTTCAGGCAACCCAAAGCAAACTTGG
This sequence comes from Kryptopterus vitreolus, assembly GCA_030449085.1. Classification (NCBI taxonomy): domain Eukaryota; kingdom Metazoa; phylum Chordata; class Actinopteri; order Siluriformes; family Siluridae; genus Kryptopterus; species Kryptopterus vitreolus. The sequence goes on along the minus strand of JACRUU010000030.1, from coordinate 12,460,271 downwards.
CCAAACCTTAAACCAAATCCTAATCCTAACTGCAGCATGCGCAAACATACAAAAACGAGTGTTGTGGCGCTCAGTGATTTGTCTTTAGAGAGGACCAGCGAAACGTTGGCTGATAAAATATTTTTGTATAGTGTGTATTTTACACACTGTACTGCTTATTGCTGCTTATTCCAGGGGTGGACAAATGTTTCTCTATAACGCACAGGAGAAAGTTTGCAATTCTTTTCTTCCTGTGGGGGGGGAGGCAAAACAAGCAAACAATCAAGCGATGAGAGTATTTTCCTATAACAGCATGTACCAAATATAGTTCTTTTGTATAATACAAGAATGTTACAACATGAATGAAATTCATTATTATATTAAAAAAAACAAAAAATACAACCACATACATTGTATGAATGTATGACAGCACTGACAATGAAATGCTTTATACCCACATCAACAATACACAGTGTTCAACTATCAATTACAGATTTGATCAATTGATTAATTTGGTGGCACTATAATACAACATCTCATTTTAGCTGTTAGTAAACAAGGTCAGTGACTGGTCTATTCTGTCATATAATATCGTTCTCTGTCTACTGTCAGGAACTTCAATCATTAAAAAGTAAATATTATATAAAATAAAATACAGACAATAGACTCAACTTCAGCAGAACATATATTTGTATGGAATAAAATAAGGAACCAATTTAAGAACAATCAATTACATTTGGATGCAACAAAAACCAGACACTGAGGAAGTTGCCTACTTGTTAGCTTTCTTATGAATTTATGTTTCAGTCAGCCATGGATGGTTCTACTCATGCACGAGTGCTTCTACTCACTGTGAAAATCACGTGAACGCATTCACATCATGGATGCACGCGGCCCTTTTTCGGTCAATAATACTCTTCTGCCCACTCTCTAATGCTTGTTGTCTTACCTGCTGCCTTATGTGGGAAGTCAGTGTGTGTATATTAAATAGACTATGGAGTAATGGCATCGTAAGAAATCTTCCAGAAATCGAGTTTTTAAAAACTCCTCAGCGCTGGATGAAAACATTTTGAAAAACATGCACTATAAATTCATGATTAAAAGGGTTTTGCACAAAAGAGCCATCAGACGTGGTGCAGTTTTACTGCATGACTACAGTAATGACTCAGCCGCACTACCCAGTATCACCCAGAAAAGGATGGGTTTCTTTTTTGAGTCTGGTTCCTTGCAAGGTTTCTTCCTCATCCCACTGAGCCACCCTCCCCACCCTTGCCACTATCAGCTCTGCCATGATCATTATGGAGAGAAATGTAATTATATGTTTAAATTTATGTGTAGGAAACTATTTGCTCTACATACATTAAATGTAATTCAACTGTATTCATATAAACAAGGTGTGATAACATTTCCATTTACACCAGTTGAATTCTTGAATGCATCGCATGTCAATATTGCAATCCACACTTTTTAAATTCATTCAGAACATACCTTAAATTGTACCTTCAATTAAAAATAGCAATAAATAGTATTAGATTACAGTGGAGCTGAATTCTCAAATTCTCAAAAAGTAATATATATATATATCTTTTTTAAATAACAGAAGCTAGAGACAGTAATTGTGCTGACTTTATACATTTATGCTAACGCTATCTTTTCCATTGCAACACAAGATTAATGTTGACATGTATAGTATAAAGACTGATGCTTTGTATAATCTAAAAGATACGTGCAGTACGTTTTCCTGTAAGAGAGAGGATTTAGGACAGAGGACTTTGTGCTATCTGGTTTCTCGAGAACAGGACAAGGGCTTATTTGTCTCATTAACTTCAACAGAGAGAAACAGGGAAGCTAGCGAAGGGTTTACAGTTTTATACTAGATGATGGAACGGGAACTGAGTAGCTTTGTGCATGGTAAACATTAAATGTAATTGATAAAATGTAATTTGCTGATTGAAAAAAAAAAAAAAAACAACAATTCTCAAATGATTGTTGGGTAAAATGAATAAAAATTTTTTTTTAAAAGGTTCACATTAGAGCATTTCTATTCCTTACATACACCAAATCTAATTTTTAGGCGCAGACTATGCATTTCACAAACGCATTTCTCCATCAGGATGCAAAGAGGTTTCTTCAAAAGGAACACAACAGAATGAACAAAAGAGTGAGTGGGGTGAAAATGATTGACACAGACTTAGGCGATTTTGTATGTGCAAAGAGATGAGATGCATAATCGAAACCACAGCGTCAGAACAGATTTGAAAATCTCAGACCACAGAAAAAGATGTGACTTGATAAACGAAGGCATGGACAAGGATTAAAGAAGCAGTAGCAAAGAGAGGGTGAAGGTAATAATGAGAAGATGTGTTAAAAAAAAGCAAAGAAGCTTTGGTAGATCTTAAAAGTGCTTGTCATTCATTCATTTATCTTCTACAACTATATCCGATCTTCCCCGTCTTCCCTGTGATAGCCTGTGCCTATCTCAGGAGTCTATGGACATTAAGGCAAGATACACCCTGGATGGAATGCCAACCCATCGCAGGGCGCAAGCTCACATTCACCCACACACTCATACACTAGGGACAATTTTCCAAGGTGCCAATCAACCTACCGTGCATGTTTTTGGACCGGGGGAAACCGGGGAACCCGGAGAAAAACCACCTGAGGCACGGGGAGAACATGCAAACTCCACACACACATGACCGAGACGGGAGTCGAACCCGGATCCTAGAGGTGTGAGGCGAACATGCGAACCACTAAACCACCGTGCCCAACAGAATTATTAATGCTGTTTTGAAATATCATGTTTAAATCACACAGCATGTTAATGGAAAATTAAAAACACCCCAAAAACAAAACACTTAACCTAATCAAATGCTAATACACTATATAGACAAAAGTATCAGGGCCCCTACTTTTCTCCACAAGAGGCCCACATGTGTATACGATGCCTCTGGAAATTATGGCATTCAATTTTACCCTCGCTTGAACCAGAAGACCTGCTCGAAACATGTACAGATTTTGGGGTGGCAGATTTTAAAAGGCTTGAAATAGAGCTCTGACCTCAACCCTACCGAACACCTTTGGGATAAATCCTGACACTACCTCAGGCCTCTGAACCGAACATCAAGACCTGACTTAACGAACGATCTTGTGGCTGAAGGAGCACAAATCTCCACAAGCACACTCCAACATCTAGTGGAATATCTTTACAGGAGAGAATTACTCATTCCTAATATTGTCCACTCTATTGTGCTGTCTCACACATGCTGACTCACCTGCTGCCTCGAGTGTCATACTGACGCATGTTCTTGATGAAGTGCACCTTCTTATACACCCCAGGCCCAGGAGACCCAGTCTGGTTCAGTGTTCTGCAACAAAACAAAGATAAGTCAGTTAATTACACGGAAACATCCTCATAGTAAGAATGATAGTAAGAGGTTCATTGTTAGTAGTTAAAAATCAATGTGTGCTGCTTCTTTGTTCAGCTTTTGTTAGGGGTTTCCATACTACCTCTACATCGGCCTCAAACTATATGCATGTCTCACCACATCCATACACCACCTCCTATCATGTCAAAAATATCTTCAAAGGATTAATCATTAAAAATATTTAAAAGACATTAAAAATGACTTTCTAAAATATTGAAATCTTCAAAAGTTATGTTTATTGTTACAAATACAGGACCGACAGAAGATACCTGCTGTATTTGTTAAAAGCTAAAGGCAATAAAAACATTGATCGCTCATGACACTGCTTGTATTCGCAATTTTGTTGACTCAAAAACAAAAGAGCAAAATGCTTTTAGATCGTGGTGTGTTGTAACATATCATCCAAGACCATTACCATTTCTTGAATAAAGCAGACACACCCAAAAACATTCCTATCATGTGAAAACAGGTCAAAATTAAACTTTGATTTATTGGATCCCACTGTCAACACACAAAATGAATCATGTACTACAGTTTAACAGCTGATAAGGCAACTCTAGTGTTTGGAAAATTTCCAAAACTTATCCAACGCTTACAGCCTCGGTCCGACTGGCCTCCATGTTTTCCTGCAAAAGTTATGCAAAACAAGAGTGGCATGATGGTGTGTGTGTGTGTGTGTGTGTGTGGGTGTGTGTGTGTGGGTGTGGGTGTGGGTGTGGGGGGTGGGGGGGGGGTGGTTGGAAGGCAAGTCACCCATGTTCATGTCTGACATGTGTTTTGTCACTTTGCTTCACATTCATGGCACACTAGGCAGATATTTACTGTCACACACATTGGGCAGACACACTAATGCAGAGCATTTTAAAAGGTGCTTTGTAATCTCAATCAGAAAAATAACAACCCTAGTACAATTTAATCAGAGTGAAAGAACACAGGATAAAAACATCTGTAAGGGGGACTTACAGATTTTAATGACTTTTTTTTAAAGTAAATTGTTTGAATAAATAAACTAAACAACACCAATCCAGAGTTTCAGTTCAGTACTGGTCTATGTCTGTTATTTGTATCTGTTCAAATCCTAATACACCATTCACGGTTAAGGTAAGGGATAGATTACCTTGTTCCAATATAATATTCCATTTTGTAGGTTTCAGAAAAATAACATTTGTCACTGTTGATCTTCAAGATAATTTGGCCGAGTAGAAATGTAATAATAATAATGATGATGATGATGATGATGATGATGATGAAGAAGAGTCACCATGTGCACTTTCTTAAGTCTAATAATAGAATACGTTATTTGTTCCTCCTAAAAGTCATTTTTGAGTTTCCAAAATAAAAATGAAATGTCTTTTGAAACCCGGAAGTAAATTTCATAATTGTTTTATGTTAATCATATGGAGGACGTTTTGGTCGCTTGAATGATACTTACTGATTAGACAATGTTCTAACACTTGGATCAGCCTGACTATGAGAAACTGAACTGCTAAAAAAATCTTGTTAATAAAAAAAATTTAATGAGATGGTGCAAAAAAAGCATCCCTCTCTTATAAACCCAACACATATGTGTTTACCAAGTGGAGTGTTGAAACCCGTGTGACGTTTGAAACATACCGTTACAGATACAGACTTGCCTGTTGTGAAGATGAAGAGGGAAACACTTACCGCTGACGGAGTTCCAGAGGTCCGGGGTTCGAAGCGGACACGGTGGCCGGAGATTTAGCGCTGACCGGGTTCTGAGCTCCGGAGGTCGGAGAAAGCGTGAATCCGGTAGATGACAAAGGATCGATTCTACAGCTCTCATTCGACACTTCGGTGCCGTTTCCCGCTTGGCTGGGTTCTGTAACCGCTGTGGTGGGGAGTGGAGTTGGGGGACAAAGGTTTGTCCGGGGTAAAGCAGTTCCACTAAACGGTGACAGCGGAGTGAAATTCCCGCAGCAGCTCGCCGTCGACACCGGGAGTGAAACCGCCGGTGGTTCGAGCTCAGAGATTTTGTTCCAGGTTTCTCCCAGGCCATTGCCGAGAGCGTAGACAGGGCGTCCGTCTAAGGAGATGTTGTTCAGGAACAGCAGAGCCGCTTGTCTCCGGCGTGAATCCTTGTTTTTGCGCGGATGTTCTTTGTGCGCCTTCGTCACGGTACCGCCGTACGCGCCGCAAGCAGCCGCCGCCATTCCACACAGCACTCGCTATTGGCGCACGCGCACTCGCACGCGCCGGCCTTTTTACTCTGGAGAAGCCTCGAGTCCCGCCCACTTTCACCTAATTGGTCGAGGTGGCTACAATCGTATAAATCATCTGACTGTTGACCAATCAGCTGCGGGACACTTGTTCTGGCTCGTTGTGCAGTAGTATAATTATTTATAGGAAACCAAGAAGTTGCCAAAGTGGCCACTGGCTTTCTCATTAGATATAAACGTATAAGGAATGAAAGCTATAGCCACTAAACTTCTTAACATACTCAAAAACTCATTTAATAATAAAAAATAAATAATAAATCAGCACACAGGTTGGAATATGCAGCCATTAGGAGGTCAGTGAGGCTCAGCCCTGGGCGTGGCACCAACCCCCCCCCCCCCCCGTCACAGCGCCCCCTGGAAGTTTTGCTGTATAGCTCATACACAGTTGCACATATAACCTACTTATAAAACTCGGTATGTATTTAGAGCACATTGGTTCTAATCCAGAGGAAGTTCGTTATTTAGAAATGTGTGCAAAACCAAAAAAATTCTCGTCCTATGGAATTGATACAATCACCACAAAACCACACCAATATGATCTGAACACAATGATGATGTGAAAATGCGAATAGTTCATCTTAAACAGTTCAACCGTGGCGATGCCACAAACTTATGGCGAATAAAAAGCAACAGGAAGTTGCTAATAACTTAATAACTTATGTGTACATTAAGCATTGTTCATGAAACCTTAGGATTGTGTTAAGAGAAGATAGCTGATCACATAGATATAACATATATATATATATATATATATATATATATATATATATATATATATATATATATATATATATATATATATATATATATATGAGTCTCGGTTATAGCGCCATCAACTGGAAGCATGAATGTGTCACTTTTCGAAATCGCTAAAATTGTATTCCTTACTTTTACCCGACTTGGTCCAAAATCAATCAGTATAATTAAAACACAGGGCGGATTACACAGGGCAGATACTTGAATCATGTTGCTATTGCTATCATTTAAATATGGACATAATAATAATAAAAAAACAATAATGTTCTCATAGGTGGAAAAGGCCTATTGTACCAAATTATTACCCATTTGAGAGGGAAAGTGGTTATGAGGAAAGCCAGCATGTCTGGCCCGGCGTGGTACAGGGCCTAGTCTGCCATGCCTGTAGGGATCATCCATTTACCATCTGTACACACCTAAGGAGACATGGCAGTTAGACTTATCGGAAAACTTTTCCACTGATTTAATGTCAGTTCCTTGTTTCTTGGCCCAAATAAGTCTTATCTGTTTGTTGTTCCTTCAGAGTATTGGTTTCCATGCCATGGACACTTCGACCATGATGGCCTGACTCATGCAGTCAGAGTAGATGTTGTAATATGTCTGCTGTTTGATCTCTGAGAAGTGTTTATGGCAATCAGTGGTTTCTGAGGCTGGTAATTATAATAAACATACTCTCTGTAGCAGAGCTCTTAGTATTCCTTTTCTGGGTCGGTCCCGATGAGAGATTACATCAAAGTGTTTGATGGTTTCAGATGACAGTACTTAGTGAAACATTTAATGTTCTTGAAATATTTTCGATTGACTGGCCTTCATTTGTAAAGGTTTTCAAGGACTGTCTTTTATTTTTGCAGAACTGAATGTTTCTTGCCATTATATGAATTTGCATCTTAGTTGTAGTATCATTAATAGGGTTACTGACTCTGTACACACCCATTTCTCTGCACCAGACAACTGATGATCTGATGATCTAAAGCATGTAAAGAATGCGATATATGTCACAAATGAACTACTGACAGTAAAGGTAAACCTGTGAACTGAAAAGCATTCATGAAGATTTTGAAAATGGTTTGGTAAAGCTGTGTGTGTGTGGGCGTGTGCGTGTGCGTGTGCGTGTGTGTGTGTGTGTGTGTATATATATACACACAGATCACATAGATGATATACACATATATACACACAGCTTTACCAAACCATTCCAAACCATTTCCAAAACCATTTTTCAAACCAGTTCACAGGTTTACCTTTACTGTCAACATATCTTGCATTTTATATACAAACCGGATTCCAAAAAAGTTGGGACACTATACAAATCGTGAATAAAAACTGAATGCAATGATGTGTAGGTGCCAACTTCTAATATTTTATTCAGAATTGAACATAACACACGAAACAAAAGTTTAAACTGAGAAAATGTACCATTTTAAGGGAAAAATATGTTGATTCAGAATTTCATGGTGTCAACAAATCCCAAAAAAGTTGGGACAAGTAGCAGTAAGAGGTTGGAAAAAGTAAATTTAAGCATAACGAGGAGCTGGAAGACCAATTAACACAAATTAGGTCAATTGGCAACATGATTGGGTATAAAAAGAGCTTCTCAGAGTGGCAGTGTCTCTCAGAAGCCAAGATGGGTAGAGGATCACCAATTCCCACAATGTTGCGCAGAAAGATAGTGGAGCAATATCAGAAAGGTGTTACCCAGCGAAAAATTGCAAAGACTTTGCATCTATCATCATCAACTGTGCATAACATCATCCAAAGATTCAGAGAATCTGGAACAATCTCTGTGAGAAAGGGTCAAGGCCGTAAAACCATACTGGATGCCCGTGATCTCCGGGCCCTTAAACGGCACTGCACCACAAACAGGAATGCTACTGTAAAGGAAATCACATAATGGGCTCAGGAATACTTCCAGAAACCATTGTCAGTGAACACAATCCACCGTGCCATCCGCCGTTGCCAGCTGAAACTCTACAGTGAAAAGAAGAAGCCATTTCTAAGCAAGATCCACAAGCTCAGGCGTTTACACTAGGCCAGGGATCATTTAAAATGGAGTGTGGCGAAATGGAAGACTGTTCTGTGGTCAGACGAGTCACGATTCGAAGTTCTTTTTGGAAATCTGGGACGCCATGTCATCCGGACCAAAGAGGACAAGGACAACCCAAGTTGTTATCAACGCTCGGTTCAGAAGCCTGCATCTCTGATGGTATGGGGTTGCATGAGTGCGTGTGGCATGGGCAGCTTGCATGTCTGGAAAGGCACCATCAATGCAGAAAAATATATTCAGGTTCTAGAACAACATATGCTCCCATCCAGACGTCATCTTTTTCAGGGAAGACCCTGCATTTTCCAACAAGATAATGCCAGACCACATTCTGCATCAATCACAGCATCATGGCTGCGTAGGAGAAGGATCCGGGTACTGAAATGGCCAGTCTGCAGTCCAGATCTTTCACCTATAGAGAACATTTGGCGCATCATAAAGAGGAAGGTGCGACAAAGAAGGCCCAAGACGATTGAACAGTTAGAGGCCTGTATTAGACAAGAATGGGAGAGCATTCCTATTTCTAAACTGGAGAAACTGGTCTCCTCTGTCCCCAGACGTCTGTTGAGTGTTGTAAAAAGAAGGGGAGATGCCACACAGTGGTGAAAATGTCCTTGTCCCAACTTTTTTGGGATTTGTTGACACCATGAAATTCTGAATCAACATATTTTTCCCTTAAAATGGTACATTTTCTCAGTTTAAACTTTTGTTTCGTGTGTTATGTTCTATTCTGAATAAAATATTAGAAGTTGGCACCTACACATCATTGCATTCAGTTTTTATTCACGATTTGTATAGTGTCCCAACTTTTTTGGAATCTGGTTTGTATATATATATATATATATATATATATATATATATATATATATATATATATATATATATATATATATATATATATATATATATATATAATGATGTCTGTCTGTTTTGCCAAAAAAAAAACCCTTACAAACTGAAAATTATAATCAAAATGGCTTTGCCTTAAGGTGCTATTCAGTATATTTCCACATGAGAGCAGTATTAACCTTCTTACTGCATTCACTGAGCAAAAGACCTGAATAAAAAAGAAGAAATCGCTTGGTTTACAATTGTACAACTCTGCTGATTTGCATTTTCATTACGTTATCTACGGAATGCATGTCTTTAACAAGGCAGAAAACACTCTCCACAATAATACTTTGGTCAAGCCAGTAAACACGTTTGCCTTTAATTGTCTCTTAAATAACACACATACACCCACTGACCTATTAGACCAGCCACCCACCACCCGACCGCCCACCCTCCCATACACACACGCACACACACACATACACACACATACACATGGCTTAAGTCCATCATCATTTTTTTTACAGCAATCACAGATTGACATGAGCAGTGTAAGGCTTTACATCTAGCTAATGTGTCTCAAGTTCAATCCAACATAAACCAGTGTTCCTAGTATGGTCTTTATCGGTTTACTATGGCATACAGAAGGCTGTGCTGAGGTGTTACAGCTAGCACCAAAATGGTAACACAGTACAGAGACAGTGCAGGTAAAGATAATGCTGTGTGAAACGCTATGTTTCTGTAGTCGTAAATGCACAGTCTTTTTCTTACCAGTAACACAAATCCATGCTATTACAATATGCTGAAACAATAATTTCGCATTATTAGGCCTTCCTACCAGACAGCTCATCATCCTCATTGAGCTTAAATGGATTTTTTTTGTCTTGAATTATGCACCGCTTATCATTATTATGGTGGAATACTTTGAGTCTTCTTGTTAAAAAAAAAAACAGCTCAAATAGCATACCTGTACATTCTAAAAATAGAAAAACAAGTCGAGACATACGGTTCTGGTCCAAACAATAGCTTATGAGTGTCTGAGTCACACAGAGAATTGAAAAACTCTGTAAACATCATGCTAGGTATCACAGATAATGATTGGATGATATTTGATCAAAATTAAAGTGATGAATGAAATAACAAAACCAACAACGTACACATATGATTGTGGAAAAATCCTTCTTAGTTGTAGAATTCAGGAACCTCTGATTTTATTGCTCGTGTTGATCCAGTGTTCATGGACATGAAACCGTAATGCTAACTTTTAATTATAAAAAGAGAAATAAATGACTTTAAACATGTAAACATACACTACAATTTGATTCATCGCAAACACATAATTGTCCAGTTGGAACCTGAAACATCTGAGCCCTGTTAGCTTTTAGACATCATCTGTCAAATACTGCAGAACTATATTAAAATCTTTTTTTTTGTGTGAGGAATGTCTTGTGTTTGTCTTATGGATTAAATCCTTAAGAAAAAATATCATATATAGATTCTTTGTGACCTGATGGGATTTAATTTGTTTTTTTTTGTTGTTGTTTATTTGTTTAGTTTTGCTTTTTCACATGGGCTAAACACTGATGAATAAAAATAATTGTTCATTCTTGTTACCTCACCTAAAAGCTACAATATTGTAATCTCCATAAATAAATAGTAAGCAAATAAAAGCTAAGGATCAGGCAATTTTTTAATTGCAGATATAACAAATATATTGTCCGCAACATGATATAGTCTCCATTGCTTCCAGTGTCTTCAACAATCATCTTACCCTTTCGCCTCACACATTGGCTCTCTGTAGCAAATATACAGTACGATTCTTTTATCCAGGAGCCTGTGGTGTGTGTGTGTGTTTTTAATAGGGCTCAAATTAGGACCACCAAAAATAGCACTACTACACATTATGTTCTATTTATGTGATGTAATATTCAAGTTCTTTAAAGAAATACTCCAGCATTTTCAACTTATTCTGAATCTGCTCCATTGGTAACACATTGAAATCTGTGAATATGATGCAAATATTGTCCAACACTACTGTACACAATTACTTTATAAATATACAGGTCTTTACAGTGAGCACATTGTAGTCTCAGTTGGGGACCTTTTCTGTAGGGCCATGATGTAGCCATCGAACAAAACTATCCAGAAAGCAGTGTTGAGATCAGAAACTGACAGTGATGAAGGACTAGAGGAGGATTAACATAAATTATGCATAGAGATAATAATAAGATAATCTATGGTCTCTAACTGTATGCCTATAAAGCGGTTTAAGAAGATTGGCGTGTTTCATAATTTAGTCGGTAAGCAGTATTAAAAACCCAAGCACCATTGCTCAAAATGACACACCAGGTGCTGGAACAGTCCACCAGCGACATAATTCCTGGTTAGAGGCCCTATGGGTGTCCATTTCCATTCAGACAGGATTGAGGGGGGTTGACATGGTGTTCTTTGTGACAGATGGGCTAGAGTAACTGTATACAGTGCCATACTGCTAAGTGATACCATTAGAGTACGGCCACAGAGTGAGAAAATATATTTGGGTTAGCAAGCAATAATGATCATTCACCATTAGATAAAAATAGATGACTATCTATAGACTTAGCTATAACAGGGCGGAAAAGGAAGAGAACTGGAGTGAGTGGGAATGTTTACTCTGACGAGTGAAGTGAAGACTCATCTATTCTTTGGCATTTTCGGTTTAAACAAGATGGCTATTTTAGTCCCAAGTGAAATATGTCTAACTTTTCCAACAACAGCAACCTATTAAAAAACAATATTCTCATTAAAGTATTTTATTCTGTTACTGAATATCCAAATTCATGCACTGCATGTAATATATTATGTAAAATGCAATATCAGTGTAATGCAAGAATCATGTCTTATTGTCCCCTGTAGGGATCATCCATTTACCATCTGTACACCTAAAAATTCCTTGTCCATTCCTTGTTTCTCAGCCCAAGTTTAAAATCTATTAGTATTAATTGTGCGAGGTGTGAGGTGTTGTCCTTCTTCACCACGTATTAGGAGAGCATGGGTGGGGGTCCAATAACAGGGGTATTTAATAACTGATCTTGCATAAGAATCAAGAACACACTCTAAACAAATCTCTATCACAACTATGTCCACTGTGTCTATGATGTGAACTGTGTCCACTGTTGCACAACATGCAAAACATAAATTCAGAACTGTTGCCCTGGTAACTAAGAGGCTAGATAAAGATTAAGTTGAAAAAAGCTGGAGTATTATGGATTTTGCAGATCCTTTTATCCAAAGTGACTTACTATTATGGGCAGAAAACAACCTGTGCATTTAGCCCTGCAATTAAGGGATCTTGTTCAAAAAGCCCAGAGTGGCTCTCTGGTAGCCTTGGGATCTAAACCGACCACCTTCTTGTCACTAAGAGGAAGCTTTAGTCACTCAAATTGCACTGCTTACAGTGCATACTTCCACAGATATAAAAAAAATTAAAAAAAAGGTTATATGATGTCGAAACCTGACCAGCACTGTCTATTCCTTCTGCCTGTTGGAACTTTTGCACCAGAGCAATCTGACGGCAGGTTGATAGGGTGGCAGCATCCTGCATTTGGAGTAAGAAAGCAGGTGGGCTCTTTTTGTAAGAATGTGTGGCATTCACACTGTTGTTTCATACTCCATCACCTCCTTAGGTGTTCCCAAACAGCGGTACTGGATTCTGGGGGTGCCTGGTGCCGCATCTTCGAGGACCAAAATGGTTTTGCGCAGTCTGCGGTCAATGAAGTGAGCATCCCAGGCAGGGTACTGCTTCCTGGGCAGGTCGATTCGAATAACCGGCCCTTCTGTCTTTGGCGTGGGGCGGAGTGCAGGAGTCCTTAAACCAGCAGGGGGGCGCACCTGAAAAACCTCTGCCCCCTCACCTGCATCTTCCTGCTCTACTCCGCCTTTAGTCCTCTGCAACGTCCTGGGTGGACTACTCACAACATCTGGTGGTGGAGCGGAGGTTGCTGTCGAGAGACAAGCCTCTGAAACAGCACCCCCCTCCACTGTGCCACATCCTAGATGGGCAACTGTCACAGGGCCATCTGGGTGAAGCAGGCAGTAGTATACAAACATAAAGAAGGTACCCAGGGCATAGCTACAGGCCACCACGCAAACCACCACCACAGCATAGAAGTCAGAAATGCCTGGGCCACGGTACAAATACCATGCTGCAGTGAGGGCTACGTTCTCGGCCAGCACTATAAGGCTGTAGAGAAGCAGGCGGCAACGCGTGGGTCCCTCTCGCACGCTGAACCAGCAGAACACATACACAATGCCCACCATCATGTTGTAAATGATCTCTTCCCACTTGGACATGCAGAAGTCAGTCTCACCTTGGATTATCCAAAAGGTCATGGCACACCAATGGGCCACGATAAAGATCCCAAAGTAGAGTTGGAAGATTGAGGCAAACAGTGCAAACGCCACAGCACGTGCCCCAACCATGAACAAGTGCCATAGCATCTGCACAACAGCTGCTTTGTAAGACATGGGCAGCTTGTCATCGCGGGAGTCACGCAGAGCCTTTTGGTAGGACGCTATCATCCAGGCAAGAGACATCAACGAAGCAGAAGCAGACAGACCTTAAAGAAAGAGGCGACAGAGAGTAAATGTTTATTATGCTTTAAAATAAGGTAATATGGCGTAGCATCATTAGTGATATCCAATATTCATTGCTAACATCGATGACAGTTTGAATATAAGAACATAGACACGCTAATAAATGTCAGGACTGAAAAAGAGTTTAAATGGATAGTCTAGTAGATATGTGTGCTTGTCGCTAGTGCTTAGTGTCAATAATGACCTGCACTTAATCGAATGAAAGGAAGAAATCAATATCTAGCATACAACACGTACACTGTTAAAAAAAAAATTCGAGTGCTGTAGAGAGGTTTCATAAATATTTAAACAGTATCTGGCAGATCTTCATTTGGCAATGAGGAAGAAGAACTGAGAGAGTTTTACTAATGAATGTCACAGACTCAAGCCCAGGCAATTCAACCGGTCTTTGAGTTTTCTGAATTAGCCAATAGATCATAATGACTTTTGTTCTTGTGCGTTTTAACGTGGAAACATATGGCAAAAATGAATCATTGCAGATAATGAAATGCCAAGATTGTACTGCTGACTAAACGCACTAACAATACAACAGGCTTAAGACAAACTACATGCCATCATCATTTATCGCATTTCTTCAGTAACTGTTAGTCAGTTTGAATATTATATAATTATATGCCTTACTTAGCCAAGGTGAGTGAATACTGATGCATGCCATGCAAACACATACGTTCTTTGCATATATAGACAGAATGGCATCATATGAAATAACATCTCTTTGAAAGAGATTGCACCTCAGGTAAGGATAAAATGCCTTAAAGTGTGATTATTTTAAATTGTCATTCAAAACTCTTTTTCTTGGTGCAATACCGACAGAGCAGAAAAGCATCTCAAAATGCAAAACACATGGTCAAAGATAGTATGTATTTGTCACATATACATTATAGCACTGCGAAATTCATTCTTTACATATCCCAGCTTGTTTGGAAGATGGGGTCAGAGAACAGGGTCAGCCATGATACAGCCCCCTGAAGGACAGAGGGTTAAGGGACCTGATCAAGTACCCAAGGGTGGCAGCTTGGTGTTACTGGGGCTCAAAACCCCCTCCCTTGGTTTTGAATATCCCAACTTGTCAGGAAGCTGGGGTCAGAGCGGATGGGGTTAAGTGCCTTGCTCAATGGCTCATCAGTGGCAGCTTGGTGGTGCTGGGGCTTGAACCCCCGACCATATGATCAGTAACTGAGAGCATTAACCACTGGACCACCACTGCCTTTAACCATCTTGAGACAAATGGTCTACAGGCCACAGAAAATATCATTTCAGGTTCCTGTCAGCAAAGAACAAAAAGCTGAGACTGCACAGGAACAACTGGATAGTTGAAAAAAATAGAGAAAAATATAGTCTTGTCAAAGAATCTTTTTTTTTCTCTTGATTAGGTGCACAGATGGTAGGGTCAGAATTTGGCACCGTCCACATGAATCCATGGGCCCATCCTGCTTTGTGTTAATAGTCCATGCTGATGAAGATGATGTAATGTTGTTGGGAATATTGTTTTGGCACACTCTGGGCACATTAATATGAATCAATTATGGCTTAAGTGTTGTTGTTGATCATGTGCATCATTTCATGGTCACAATTGACACTTCTTCTATCGACTTTGACAACGAATTCACAGTGTTCCACATTGGCCTTTCCATTTACAAGATCTAAATCCAGGAGCACACATTTGGCATTTGGTAGGACGGGAGACTTGCAGCATTGAAAAATCTGCAGGAAAAGAATGATGCAATCATGCCAACATAGACCAGAATCTTGACGCCATGCTATGCCAGAAAGAACTGGGGCTGTGTGAAAATGTTCATCCCTACTTCCTCTTCTTATCTAAATTCTTATCTTATATGTGCACTGCTTCTTGCATACACAGTATGTTTTCTGATTTTTTATTTTTATTTAGTGCAATATGTATTCTTACCTACAATTCCTATGCCTATAAATATAAATCATGCACGTGTAATACTGCTGAGCAGTCCCACATTTCCCATGTATTTCTCTTCATAGAATCTCTTTTGAACAGTTCATAATGTCAAAATAAATTCCAGTCCAAAAAAATTACTGATCACACGCAGACTCTGATTAAAATGATCAGACTTTTTGGACTTTTGAGTTTACACCCTTTTTGGTCAGCAGGGCTACAGAGTAATTAATTATAGAGAACAGTCAAAGAAGCAAGTTTACCTTTTATATTCTATTACAGAGATCATAAAGGTAATTTATGATTGGTAATTACTCACTTGCACTGGACAAGCCTTTTCAAGACATTTATGTGGCATCAGAACAGTTAGTGTTATGCATTCTAATCATGACTATGGCATCTATTAACATGAATTCTAGTAGCATGCTCTACAAGAAGCAGAGCTCTCTCTAGCTAAATTGTAGCCTGATGAATAATAACTAGATTCAATCTAATAATCAGAACTAGACAGACTACAGCCTACAGGGGAGGTGGTAGCTCCGTGGTGGTTAAGGTATTGGGCTCTGGACCGAAACATCGCAGGTTCCCTGCTGAGCTGCCCTTGAGCAAACTCCCAATTGCTCAGTCTGCCCCAGCTGTTAGAGTTGCACACCCAAGTGCATTCCTGAGCCAGGATAGATGGGGAGGGTTGCATTAGGAAGGGCATTCAGCGTAAAAACATATGCCAAATCTAATATGTGGACCATCCGCTGTGGTGACCCTGGGAGAAAACCGAATTTTTATTCTTTTTTTTAAAAGTCAGACTACAGCCTGCAGTACTAATGGATGCTATGGATTAGTCACAAGTGCAATAAAAAAGCTCATATATTTTAGATCTTTTGTTCATTGGTGTCATTTAAGATGACATTCTGATTGTTTTCCGTTCAGCTCCTTTGACTTTATGCTGAGTTTAGCTTGCAAAGCAATTCACCTGTGTATAGAATTTCACCTTGTACAGACAAAGCTGGCCTGTTTAATGCAACTAACCTTGTAAAGGGAGGACCTGCATGGCCTGGACCATGATGCTGAGTTGCAGGACGAGCTGCGGAGCGCTCTTCAGGAAGGTCTCCAGCAAGCGGAGCATGCTGATGTCTGCACTCTCGAACATCATGCGCCAATAAAAGTGTCTGTGTCCGCTGTCTCCCCGCCATCGGCTCTGCGCACCCAGATACAGGGCATGGATGTACCTAATTGACACCGCAAAATGCAGGACAATTAATTCAAAGAGGCAAGATAAGAGGAAACGAAAGATTAAGAAATGATTCAGGTTTTCCATTATGAATGAAATATTCATATTGTCATTGATTACTTTTATATTAAGGACATTTAATAGGATCATCCTCCCATTTGCTGACCTACAAACAGCAGGGCTGAAAATCTGTTGAGCCTGCAAGGCTTGAATCAGAACCACTCCCTTAGGTACTAACATTATGTAGGATCTTTGTAGTGGGAGTTAGGTACATATGCCTGCAGAGAATATTCATTCGTAGCACACAAAAATAGACTAATCTAATTTAAAAAAAAAACACACAAAAAACTAATTATTCACCAATGAGCATTTATAAAAGGATTTCTAAAGACGTGTCAGAGGTAAGACCAAAATAATAGGCGAGTCTAAGGAAAAAACACTGACAAACTCAAAACCCACTATGTTTGTAAAAACAAAATACTTTTCAAACATGCTTACTGTGCACAAAACAGTACCCTAATAAGCAAACAGGAACATGCCGTTTATCGCTGGTATTAATAAAGCCAGGCAGAATGCAGCTAAACTTTATTTCGGTAACACTCATTATAAGTCTTTCTATGAAACAGAAACTTTCTGTATCTTTATGTAGATATGTAGAAATCCCTTTCAAAGAAAATTATGTTATAAATATACATACATACATACACACATACATACATAGATACACACACACACACACACACACACACACACACAACACACACACACACACACACACACACACACACACATATATATATACATACATACATATACACATAGATACAAACATACAAGCAAACCGAAAAATATGAAGTGATGGCTATTTTTTTAAAACCTCGACTGTGGAAAAATGATGGTGACAACTCAAGTCTTCATGTGCATTAGAGCTAATTTATTTAAGCTCATGCTGCTGACACATACACAGCAAATCATTAGCAGGGGTTGGGTGATGGGTGGGGCATTGGAAAGACCAAGCAAGAAGCTGTATAATTTTTCAACTAGAAAGAACATTTACTATCTTCAGTCTGCCGGAAACATTTCTCCTCCCTTTTTGTGTTAAATACCAGTAAACCTTAATGACTTCTAGTGTAAAAACATTTTTTTGTCCTTTATCTCCAAAGCTTCAGGCAGATGCAATTATGTCTAGTCTAGGTTAATGCACACGTGACTGGAGGAACAGACACCAACTTTTACAATCACAACCCTAACGCTTGTAGTGTTGTTAGTGATTTTAAAGAAGAGAAGCAAACTAATGCGGACAATTCTTTAGAAAAGTCATCACACTGTCTATAAACTTGGATAAACAGTTAATAAATTAACCTAACTTTTCTAAACACATTCAACCTTCATTCATTTGTGTTAGATTTGCATCTCGTGACAGGAGAGAGGCAAAATGTGTAATTTTCTCACAAAGAAAATAAATGTAATAAGAGCGCTGGCTGGAAGCCAGGAGATTGGCACGATGATTCACCTCCGGATGATGATTTACATAAAATTGCTTTACAACCTCCTCTTGGCTCCCTCTATGATGAATGTGAGTGAAAAGACAGCTCTTCAAAAGACAATCAAGCAGCACACATCTACGGTGCCGGGGCTGACAGCATGAATGGCTCACAGTTGACAAGTGACGCTAATTTCACTTTTTGTTTGAAGCTGAAGAATGTTCTTGGTAAAGCAATAGATCCCCGAAAACCTCCTTCCTTTCAGGAGAAATTCTTATTTATTTATTTATTTACTAATCTTTCTGGGAGTCAGGTTGTTATCAGATAAAATCATGCACTGCATATGCCACTCTCTTATTCATTAAAGAAATATCTAGCTCAGATATGAAAGCCATTAAGGAGATGGGCAGCTTGCTATTAACATGTATTTAAACGCTGCAGTTGGGGAAAAAATAGTTGACAGTGACTTATCAGGGCTCCGAAACGCAGAGATATTATTAGACCAGAGCATGTTTTTGGTTCAGTTCCAAAATCTCATTCTTAAACCAGAATAAAAATGTTCTGTTTCTTTTACACAGGCCATAGTTGTGCGTATTATATGAAAACATGGTCCGCACACATGAAATCCCATGATCAAAAAGCTTTGAGGTGCTAACTTGAAAAACCTGTTATTGGTTAGCTAGCAAAGCTCATTTTCAAGTACAACAGTTTCTCCATGCTTCAAAATGTTAATATAATTCACACTATATCTATGTTGTTATAGCTAAAGTGCGATTGTTGTTTTCATCCTTGTAATAAATCTTTGAATCGCAACAGCCACAAATGTCATGTAAATATCATACTCTGAACAAAATCATGCAAAATATGATAATCTTAACATTTGGGAAGTTTGAAGCTTAGACAAATAATAAGCGACTGCGCAAAAGTCAAACTTAGTTTCAGCCCAAGAAACACAGATTTTAGCAACACTTTTGTGTCCGGTTTTGTGACAACCATTTTGGCTGACGTGCCTAGACAGTTATTACTTTACTTAACGAAAAATCTTATGAGACAATCTTGTGACAGCACAGAGATCAATTTCACACAGAGATTGCACATGGCATCTATGGAGAGATTTTGTACAGCTCAGCCTCTCTAAACCAGAGCAACGCCACAGTTTGTCAGGGATTATTGATTTCTGTCCCTTCTGTTGCTGAGCCGTCGAAGCAGGTTCGCTAACCCTATTGCTCTGCAGCTCATCTTTGGGTTGCAAAAGGCACTGAACATCATGACCTTTCATCAAACAACTAAACGTCCAATTATCCTACACTGAAAAAACATGGCTGGTTAATTGGCCTTCAATAATACTGCCACAATTTCTTTTGTGTAAATTATTAAGTCAATACATAATTAGCTTTCTTTGCATCATAAGTCATTTCTTAAATAGTGTTTTCTTTAATAGGAAAAATGAGAAGGAAAAAAAAACAGCATTTCACCAACAGCATGCTCATTGATGTAAACAATTTTTAACAAGGAGATGGAAACATATCTGAGATATGCCTTTAATGAGAGCTGGCTTAAAGATTTACATTTCTGCTGTCATAAATTCAACCCCTCAAGTGTACAGCATAGATAACAAACACTAATTTTGTTATGTATTAATATCATGGTTTGATATGTGCCCTTTCCATTCCTGCTGTTCATTTGACTGTTGTATGCACCTATGCTCATTTTGGCCCTGGATTGTCTATTTCTTCTCTTTTATTTATTTAATCTTGTGGCAAAGCCGGTGCATATATTTAAATAGATATCCTGTGTCGTGCTTATCTTCTCACTTTTTGTCCTTTTTTTCACTGCACGGATTATCACTGTTTGCTGTCGTCTGACTCTGACGCCAGCCTTCAATATTGACTAAGATTATTGGTCTATTAAACAACAAGCTTACAAACTTGTCCTTCCTCTTACGAATGTTACGGCAATTAGTAATATTGGCAGACCATGGCAGAACCCAATAGTGCCTTGTCATGTGGACACTTATAGGAAGAAAAATCTGACGAGCCAACAGCCATTAGAAGCAATGCATTCCATTAAGCTACCATTAAAGACCACCCAAATCACATGACCACCCTCTAATGTTTTCTAGTGATTTTTTTTTCATTACTGGTTAACTTGCCAGCTCATCCTGTTGGCTCTATGCTGAGTTTTATTTGCGAAGAACAAGCACAGTAACACCTTAAATGTCGCCAATCAGGTTGGCGATGATCAAACAGACTGCGGAGAGTTTAGCACACAGTCAACAAGATGAAAACCGATGTCCAGATTGCTCTCGGCAAACATATCCATATGAAATCAAGATCAGGGGCGACCGAGAGGATAATAAACATGGGGGATCAGGGGAACAAGATACAGTCTCATATAATGTTTGGTCAATAAGAAAATCATCCATCGCTACAATGTAGATTAGCAATTAATTAATTTTTACATCTAACAGCTTCAACTTAATCTCTGTGTTTTCTCCTCACGTTTGATATTACACTGAATGAATTAAAACTGCTGGCAGTGGAATCTAATCGTATTTACTGCGGTCTTACGCAGTGGTTTTCTTTCCGGAATAACAAGACTGTTGGTGTCAACTCATTACATATAGCAAGCTATGTGTCTTTGACAGCAGCTGGCAGCTCCTTTCTTCGGCAAACTCAGCCAAGGATGAAATGTAACACTCATTAAACAGAAATGCTAATAAAATTGAAGTTTTTTTTTTTTTCCGTTCCCCGTTGTTTACCTCATTTCTTTTGTGATGCTCGGCTTTATTAAGAAGGACTGGATTTGAAACAGCAATGAAGCCTTGCTTAGAGTGCTCAGTAACCAGTAGCCTCTGCGTTCATTAACTGGCCAAAGGAATATTCGAGCGGTACATTGTGCCACACTTTGATCAGCGTTTGATATAATATGTTAATGTAGTGGTAGTAGGCGGTTTGGCTGGTTTTAAACTTAATCTTGGCATCTTTGATCAAAAACTGATCAAAGTGTGGTAAAACTGACAGCCTACAGCACTCTAATGGAAAGATCAAATAAATCTAGGAAGGAGTTATAGTTTTAATCATGTAGATAGATGATCCTTTTAAAAGGGGAAATACAAAGGAAAGGTGTAAGCAAAAGTGATGTTAGAAATTATGTTTAAAGGCTTTTGTGATGTAAAATACAGTACAAAGACTGATAGAGAGAAAGGGGTATTATTAATGCTCTTTCCTGGAAAAGATAAAAAGGTAAATTAGAGAAAGGCATGTACTGCATGGTGATCTATTTTCTCCATGCAGATAAAAAGCTCTGCTGTTTTTTTTCTCCAATGACTGAACTTATCTTACACAGAGCTTCGTTTCTTTTTTCAGTTTGGAAACTTTGTTAAAACCAGGTTACAAGACTAGATTCATTATTTTGATATAACAGGATAGAAGAGAGCATTATTCAGCTATTTCATGTGCAGTTACATTGTTTAAATTCACATTAAATTTAAAGATACGTTAGTTCCTTTTATTGCTTACACAGTATCATAGTATAGAATAGCGATGATACTGGCGCTAGCCGGGCCTCGCCTTAACTTTACAGGTTGTGACTGAAACAAAAGACCATTCAGTGCTCTCTTACAGAGGTCTTTCCACATCAAGGTGCTGGGCTACCGATCGGAAGTTAAGAGTTCGAAGATCAGGGCCTGGTACTTGAGCAAGGCCCTTAACCCTCGAGGGGCGCTGTATCTTGGCTGACCCTGCACTCTGCTTACACAGAAAATAATTTACTGTCTGTAATTGTATATGTGACAAATAAAGGCTCTTCTATTCTATTCTATCCTGATATTGACAGAAAATTGATCTACAGGTTCTCACACAAATTCAATCCTGCTGTTATCTAAAATAAAATAAAAATAAAATGTAAAGAATGTGATAAGCATGATAAGCTCCTTTAAACACTTCAACAGAACCAGAGAAATGATCAAATACCACTACAAATACCACTAAATCCAAGTTTGCACAAAATCATTAAACTTATAAGTGTCTTGGAGTCTGCAAAAGTTTCTGAAATGGTAGTTTCACATGACGCGAATGCCATTTTGCTCGGAGACAGACGGCATGTGAAGCGCTTGCTTTCAGTCATCTTGTTTTGGCAGTCTTTAATGGCCATTTAAGCATAGCCTCATTTATCTCGAGACACATTTACAGACTAAACAAAAGCTCAGCACCTCACACACAGCCTGTGGCCCACCCCTGCCTAACTCACACTCATTAACCACCTACATTCATTAAATTCATTCCATGTCACAGTTAATCTTAGGGCTTCTGAATGAATGGTTTTATACGGAAATCCTGAAATGTGTCTTAAGCCGGATTTAAGCCCCAAGCTTCTACCGACATGAAGACTTGCGCACTCCACCCATCGGGGAGGTTAACTTTGAACTATTGTTAACTTGAAATTATCACACTATAACAGATGTGAGGTTTTTGCATGTATTGTTCTCATCCTCATACTCCAACAATAATACCTCTGTCTCTCTCACACACAAACACACACGAGCACACACATACAGAGTCTATTTGAATCACGGCCCAGTTGAAAAGGAACGCGTTCTGAGAGATGTATCTATTTATAGTCCTATTTGCAAGAAAAATTTGGACATAAACCCCCTGTTGGTTTGTGGCAAGCCATAAAATTTGTGCGTTCGGATTCATTTAAAACGACTTAGCAAAAAAAAAAAAAAAAAAAAAAGGTCTTTTTACAAGTAATGTAACATCAATTGCCAGGTGTAATGCAATTCCTACAGCCCCTTTCCCTTCGTTGACAAATGCAGTTCTATGAATCATTTGATACTGAGGTAATAAACTGCTGTTGGAATATGAACATAACTATATAAAATCACATTTGCCAAGCAGCTATGCTTTGACTGAAGAAAAAAAATCATCGTAGAAAATATATTGTCGTATCTTGTACTAAGATGTTGTCTTATAGTGTCATAATTCATGTGTATTTATAATTTGCATATGCACACCATACACATATACCTATGTATTATCCCCACTATGGTAATAGGCAAATATGCTATGCTTTATTGTACTTTTCCTTTTTAACCATTTATAGTTACTGTACATTTAATACTGTAGAATATCTGTTGTGCAAATTAGTTTCTATTATCACTACATAATAGCTGCAAGGACTATTTCGCATGCTTTATCTAGAAGTAAACAAATCAAAGAATTGCAAAATCATTAAAAATACAACTGGCCATTACACTAGAAATTCTGAAAATGTCTCTTTATAAAAAGCCTGACTATATGAAATATGGTATTTTATTATACATTTTCTGGGATCAGAAAAACCGACATCAGTAATCTCTCTAATGCTTGTCTGTAAGGAGCCCAGTCCCAGTGTTAGATTAAATGGTATTAGCAGTCATTCCAATCCAACAAAACCAGAATACAGGGAGAGCTCTGTGTGCAAGCGTTGTATTAAAGCCTCATGTGGAGAACCACTGAGGAGAACGGCAACAGTAGGAATCTGATCATTCAGGTTTATCGCACGGCACAAAGGAACGTGAGACTGGTGAGTTTCTCACCACACACCGAGGTGTAAACTTTAACCATCTGTGTTTGTGAGAGAAATGGAACCAGGAATATTTTAGAATATTTATTTTCTTTCTTTATAATTGATTTTAGATATATGATACACTGCACTATTGGCAGCATATAACAAAAACAATTATATTGCCTACAAAAAGAAAGCTTTATTTTTTCATTCATTCATTCATTCATTCATCTTCTACCGCTATATCCAATCTTCCCTCGGGTCACGAGGAGTCTGTGCGCTCTCAGGCGTCTATGGTCATTAAGGCAGGATACACCCTGGATGGAATGCCAACCCATCGCAGGGCACACACACACATTCATACACTAGGGACAATTTTCCAAGGTGCCAATCAACCTACCGTGCATGTTTTTGGACCGGGGGAAACCGGAGAACCCAGAGAAAAAAACCCTGAGGCACGGCAAACTCCACACACACATGGCGAGACGGGAGATCGGGAACCCGGACCAAACCCGGCTGGAGGTGCGAGGCTGGTTATTTGAGGCGAAACCGAACGTGCTAACCACTAAGCCACCGTGCCCCAGCTTTATATTTTATTACTAATTATTTATCAAAGTACACAAACCTGTTCACCAGCTGGTGTGTGCACAGGCAAAGTGAAGGGAATGTGAAAGAAAATAAAAATCACTTCCTACTTCTGCTTCATACAGCCAGCCATTTCAACAATTCATTTAATTTATTATTATAACAATAATTTTATTACTTTTAGATCAAAATCAATTTTTATCAAGTTTTATACATTTCTTTGTAATACATTTGGGATTTTAACAGCAATGCTTCTGCTTTTTCCTCGATAGACTACATTTTATGCATGCACAAATATTGTTTTTACACATTTCTATAAAATTGCTATTCCTGTGTATCTAAAGGAGGAAGGATGTCATAGCCAAAACATCGGGAGCATTTTTTTTCTCCTGCTTCTTGTGTAAAGTTTCATAAAAACAGATCTTTTTGCATTTTTGTATTAATGAATGTTAAACTGTTATCTATTCCTTAAGACTTTTAACACTTTTATACATTCCTTAACACTGTACTTTAATATTCCTATAGTTGCCACAACCTTACTGCCAAGATTAACGTCTAGACTTTATAAATTATCTTGGAGAAAAAGGTGTTCTTTTCCACATGCTAAATATTTTATTTACAAAATATTATATATTTTATATATTGACATTCAGAATTAAATATTAAAAATAGATTCACTGAATAGCTTTTTAAATGAAAGGCAAACTGTAATAGAGAGACAGAAATTTAGGAAAAGTTATGACTGTTAGGAGAAAAGGCCAAATGAATTTGGCTGGCATAGCTGGCCTACCCACAGTGTTACTATCAGAAATCATCATTAACTCCTCCACACTGCAGGTTAGACAGCAACAGGACGCTGTTGTTCACATAACAGCATCGTGTTATCGCAATTACATTCCCATGCTGACAAGGTGAGGATCCTTCCAGTGGTTTATAGGATTTAATATTAGGTCAAGCCTAAGACAATATAAACAGGTACTTTATCTTTCTTACCTATTCCAATTAGAATGCAAATTTCAATGTGTCTGAGTTTTGTCCTTTCTGAGGCTATTCATCATTATGACAGAAAGTGTGAGGTACATGTGAGGTACATTGTGAAAACTGTTTTTGTTTATGCATTCATATATATATATATATATATATATATATATATATATATATATATATATATATATATAGATATATATAGATATATATATATATATATATATAAAACAGTATGCCATATTTATTGCCAAAATATTTGATTTGTAATTAAAATATTTTTTTGTTTAAATATCAAAAAACACTACATACTTAAAAATAGAATTTTGTTTAATATTATCTGTTAATGTAATGTATTACATTACACATTTGATGCTAAATGTATTACATTTTGATTTGTTTTGAATCAAGTTTTTTTGAACTAGACTATATGTTGCTTTTGAGACTTAGTAATGTAATGTAAATATGGGGAAAATTGTATCGTTCATTCGATATCATTATCATTCTATAATGAAATAATACAAGACATTAATGTATATTAATGTATGTCATTGAAGTTTTGTTGATTAACTATTTTGTTTTCATTGTTTGTTTCCATTTTTGTGTCCATTGTTGTTTCCATTCCATTCCAAAATCCAGGTGTTTTAGTCTTCAGGTTGTCGAAAAATCAATTCGAGAAGTCAGGAAAAACTTTCCTATTGCTCCAAGATTTATGTCTTCTGCAATGTTCAAAAGACAGAGGGATTTTAGAGTGTGCTTAAGGCAATTTCTGCCTGACAGCCTGAATAAGCAGATGAGTAGACGATTCTCTCTGGAAGATTATTGACCCAGAAGCTCAGGAGAGGAAGAGGAGGAGGAGGGGCCCGGAACCTCCATGGCTAGAAGACTATGAAGTGGCATGAAACAACAGGAAATGCTGGACGGCAATAATGGAAAGGATCTTTCTTCACAGCATAACTCAATCTCATCTTGGGATAGCCCTCTGACTGTTGACTAATACAGGGAAGTGTCCACATTTGTATGGCATACAATACATTTTATTGTAGATAAAATCCTCAAAGTGCTCTGTTAGGCTACATGCAATGAGCCCTGCTAGTGTTCATTTAAAGATTAGGGAGTCTGCTGTGTGAGCTGAAATGTTAAACAAAGCATACTAGATTTAATTTGGAACAGCCCACTGTCAGCACCAGCAGTCATCCCTCAAAGCCATTAACGTTGCTTTGAGTAATGTGTAGCAGTCCTTGCTTTCAAGTGGGTGTGTTGCTTTCCTGAGAGCAAAAGCTGTCTGAAGAGAAAAGGGAGGAAAAAAAAAGAAAGGAAATGCAATACACTGAAGATTCAATTGTCTTGAACATTTGATGGATTATCCGACAGAGTGAGCTCACACTTAGCTCCACTACACATGATAAACTAGTTTCCACTCAGCGTGCAATCATGGCACGGGGGCTCCTCTGTTAGGGCGTCTAATCACATGATCGTGCATAATTAAAAATATATAAATATACACATCGCTTATGTGCTTATCCGGTCCTTACCTCCAGACCTGAGCTAGCTGGAGAATGTGTACGATGCTGTGGAAGAGCCAGGCGCAAGCTCTGCAGCAGCGTGTACGGGCGCCGCTCTCCGCGGTGCTGAAGCGCCTCTGCGCTCCAGAAGCCGCCACGACGGCCGCCGCGGCGGAACCGGCGCTGCTGGACTCCGAGTAGTCATAGGCGAACCAGCGGAAGCTCAGCACCTGCACCACCAAAGACGGCACGACCACGAAGACGAGCGTGAGTGCGAACCAGCGGTATTCACGCCGCAGATAGTAGTCGGCGGCCAGCCACAGGTCGGAGGCCCCGTCCGAGAAAAACACGAGAAGAGCGCCGAGCGTCCAGCAGCAATCCAGCAGAGAGTAGCGGCCACGCGGCGGGCTCAGTACCGGACTGCGCGCGCACAGAACCGGGACCTCATTCTGTAACGGCACCGCCGCGCCGTCCGACTTCGCGGCCATGTTTGTTGTAGGAAAGAGAGTAGAAAGGAGTGAGGTGGGAGCGATTGAGAGAAGGAGGGAGGGATGGAGAAACGGAGGAAGGGAGGGATGGATGGATGGATGGATGGAGAGATCGGGGTTGGTGGGTGGGGGGTGGTTGTAGCATGTGAGTGTGTGCAGGCGTGGGAGGGATGTAGGAGGGAGGAAAGGGGCTGAGATTCACTAGGCATCGGTTTAGTCTTTTCCGAGCATCTGACTTCCGTCACTTTTCCCATGGGATCGATCTGTGTCCAAGCAGTATATAGTTTGAATCCTGGAATGGGAAAATAATCCACTGAATCTAAGAGATGGCACTATTCACAGTGATTAATTAAATCTGCAATTAAAACAGGAACACTTAAGTGATTTAACACTAGGATTTGTAACTTCAATCAGACAAATTACGTCCTTAAAAGCGCATCCTGCCCTTTATGTGCTTTAGTTAGAAATTAATCCACTTGCAAGTTGTACATATAATGAACATGATTTAGTTGTTCCAGTTCAGAATATATATATATATATATATATATATATATATATATATATATATATATATATATATATATATATATATATACAATAACTGTTTTTTCTTTCTGTCCCAGTGTTTAAGATGCCCATTAAAGCATGTTAGGTTTATGGTCTGGTAGTGTGTTCCATGTCACTGATCCGCAGACATCCAATTAGCCATCTCCTACCCACTTATAGGGAATCTGCTTAACTTTATTTCTTTATTTCTTTTTCATTTACATGATGGTCACACTTGTTTAAACTTTGAGTCAGGATGTGAAATTGTAGGGGACAACCTGATAAAATACCCCTTACTATTATTTATTCACAATTTTCACCCTATTAATATATTAACAAATACAAACTGTTCATTCCATTTTATGTTTTTTTTCTCGCTCCGAGGTCAAACTAGTTTTTAAAGCATTAATCTGCTTATGCACAATGCTACACTCTCCAATTTGCCACTTTTTAAAATTCTTTTTAAAATTTTGCCTGGGCAAGTTTGGAGTATTACATGGTTTGCTATATTGAAGAAATAAACCATAGGATAGATGAATGAAAGAAGGGGCATAAGAAAAATCTATTGTAAAAACAATATATTTTTATATTAATATAAAAAAATATAAAGTATTATTATTATTATTATCACTTGTAATAATAAAATGTTAATATCATATATGTATATAACACATTAAACATTATCAGAGTGGAAGTCAACAAGGGTCACAAGGAGCCAGGTTCCTTTATTCTCTTTATAAGCTATTAATTCTTCCAGATAAACCAGTTCAGCTTGACTAAGATGGAAATAAATCCCGAAAGAACAGCATATCTGTTGTTACTTCCATTCTGATATGAAAACAGCAAACCGATTGATGTTTCGACATATTATGAGTATTTGAAAACATATCTAAAAAGAAGTGAAGAAAAAGAGTTAGCAGAGTCTATTGAAGCTCATATACTGATGGCAATTAAACGCTAGAGTGCAGTTTGATGTAATGTGAGAGTGTATGAAGTCAATAAAAAATGTAAAGCAGAGCGATATATATTGTACAGCATTAAAAAAAATGACCAAAGACAGGCATGGTTTGCACAGTTGATTTTAAATGACAGTTTGTGATCATTTTAGTATGCAGCTACTAATAAAATGTTTCCATTTAATCTGAAATAGCGAAACATTACAACTGTACTTATTTCTCACAGATTTAATTTTGACTACACTTATTGCGGTCTTTTTGCTTCTGTAATTGGCCATCCTTCAAGGAATGCATGATCTTTTTAAGAGAACTGCATTTGTTCCAAAACCATGGTCTGTTTCAACAATGACCCATTGTCTGTGTAGTCCACATTTAGTGCCAATAGCAGTAATCTCTGGACCCATCCTGCCTTGTGTTGACATCCCAGGCTGGTGCTGGAATGTGTTCTTGGCACACTTTAAGGTGAATTAATACCAATTCATCCATTGGCCAGAAATCCAGAGGAATTCCACACCCCCCTTGCACATATTTAAGGACAGTTGCTTCATGGCTATAATTTCCCCATCTTTGAATGACTACTTCCCAGCTTTAAGTCCAGCACCATGTCACTAAGGAAACATTATCTCAAACTAGCAACATGGCAAAGAGTTCAGTTCAGTCATGGTTTTTCAGGAGGTGGTGGAATTAGAAATTACTTAGGATGAAAGTGCACCTAAAATATCTGTGTGATGCAGATTCCTGACGGAATCTTGTGTAATCCATGCCCTGCAGAACTGAATGCTTTGAGTGAAAGCATCTTTGACTTTAAAGGAGCACCTGCCTTACCAAATCACCATAATTTTACTTATGTAATTGTATTTTGATACAGAATTGATACAGAACTGTGTATTCTTTGAATATTCATCATGTTCTTAACTTTCGGCAGCTCCTTTTAAGAGTCACCTAGTGGATTATCCTTATTCATACGACCCTGTCCTGGAAATCTGTTTCCTTCATCCCAACTACCTGCATGTCTTCCCGCACCACATCCATAAACCTCTTCCTTTGTCGTCCTCTTTTCCTACTACCTAGTGGCTCGATCTTCAGCATTCATCTTCGTCTAGTCACCGTGTCTTCAAAACATCTTACACGTACCATCCTTCTAATGAACTCCTTTCTAATTCTGTCCATCCTTGTCTCCTGTTTTTCAGAAACACCACTGTCTGTAAACCGTACAACATCTCACTAATCACTCGTGTAACTCTTCTCCAACCCCTCCACCCTGCCTGCACTCTTTTCTTCACTTCTCTAACACACTCTCCATTACTTTGCCCTGTTGACCGCAGGTACTTAAACTCATCCAGCTTCACCACTTGTTCTCTCTGCAATCGCACCACTCCACTGCCTTCCCTCTCATTCTCACACATGTACTCAGTCTTACTCCTAATGACTTTCATTCCCCTTTTCTCCAGCACGTACCTCCACCTCTCCAGGCTCTTCTTAACCTGCTCCCTACTCTCAACATATATGGAGACTCCTGTCTAACCTCGCCCGTCAACTTGTCCATCAACAATAGGAAAGAGCTCAGAGCTGATCCTTGATGCAATCCCACCACCGCCTTGAACCAGTTTATCGTCCCAACTGTACACTTGCTGTTCTCACACCTCCCTCACGTACTTCTCTGCTACACCTGACTTCCTCATACAATAACCCAACTCCTCCCTTGGAACCCGGCCAAACGCTTTCTCTATGTCCACAAACACACAATTCATCTTCATCTCCCCTTCTCTGGGGAGGGTGTGGTTCAGTGGTTAAGATGCTGGGATACTGATCAGATGGTCGGGGATTTAAGCCCTGGTATCGCCAATCTCCTACTCTTGGGTCCTTGACCAAGGCCCTTAACCCTCCAGGGGCACCGTATTATGGCTAACCCTGAACTCTGACCCCGGCTTCCAATCAAACTGTGATATTCAAAGAAAGAATTGCGCTTCTTCAGCATAACACCATACCGCAGATGTCACCTCTTCCCATATTTCCCATAACTTCATTGCGTGACAGATCAACTATAGTTACTGCAGGTATGCACGTGTCCCTTATTCTTAAAAATCATTACCTGCACTCTCAGTTCCTCATGCACCCTTTCACCTGGCAGAATCTTGTTAAACAATTTATTTAAAAACCTCCACTGCCAATTCTCGTAAACATCTCCATGCCTCTACTGTGAATTCTTGAATATCTGTAATGCTCATTATATTTGTATATTATCTTTTTATGTTAAAATGATCTTTGTCAGTCAAATGTTATTTATCCAAAAAAAGGACAATTTTCTTCTAATTAATCTGCTAAAATAAATTTGATGTTTGATATTATGTCGTAGTCATATACATATACTGACAAATATCTTGTCATTAATATGTTTCTAATCAATCATTCGAATTATTAAAGACGAAATAATCTACCATTTTATACTGTGAGGCTAACATTGTGTCTAACTCGATTGATTTTCACGCTTCTACCTTGCTGTGAAGCCGTCAAGTTCTAACTACTTAGTGGCTTGCTGTCAATCATTACTCACCTTGGCAAGTGGCGAGACCTTGAATCCTAATGGCTTTTTTTTTTTATTAGGCTGCTCACTGTCATAGGCCATTTATACCTAATGGCTCCACCAAAAGCTGTTAGGTTGTTACGACGGCTAAGCCATTGAAAACTATTTTTGGATTTGCCAGGTTGCTTTTTTCTCATGACTCCATTAAGGATTACACCAAGGCTTTGTGATCCCAATTCAAGATATGGCTTTTTTTTGTTACTCCAGATTGCTTTAGAATTCTGTCTGTGATTTTTTTACAGCTTTCTATTTTGCTTATATTATGTTGCAAACTTATCTTCAATGAATCACTATTATGTGATCTTACATTCGCTCTTGTCATTCCATCCAGGTTCACAGCATGACCTTCTGTACCCACTCTGCCCTTTTTGTTGATAAGTACATTGCCTTCTTCCCATTCACCTGAAGAAGGCTTATCTGAAAACAATCTCTGACTGTAAACATGGCGATGTCACAAATGTATCTGGAAGTACCGCATCATCAGGAGGACTCTAGAAAGCAAAGGCCCAGTGTTTTGTTCTTTTGTAGATTTTTCATATTGTTCAAATGTAAAATATTTTGCTTAAAGATTGACTGAAAACTGCAGGAGAAAAGGTGTGTTGTGGTAAACAAGGTAAACACTACCTAACTAGCTGTCTTTTACAACCATCATTTACAATGGCAGCGCTTGTGAATCAGTTGGATTACACAGCCTCTGTACACAACTATCAAAGCTGAGAGCTCAGTTTTCATTCAACAGCAACAGCTTCTCAAAATGAGCTGCATTTCTTGTACTATAGAATCTTGCACTCATCACTTTATTATGAATGAGTATATATTGAGTATATTAAAACCAGCAGGCCAGACAGATGCTTGAGTCAGGCACAAAGCATTGATAGATGCCGAGAAGTCTATCTTCTTACATTTCCGAGAGCAAAAAGTTCCTTTTAGTGCTTTATTAAGGTAGAAAATGTGGTGTATGCCAGCAAGCAGACATTTTTGGATGATTCTGAATTCATCTATGTTTAATTCCCAGAACCTACAACATGGATATACGTCTTTATGCCTTTGTTCAATTATCATTTATTGTTCAATTATCATGCAGAAAGTGAACAACAAAAGGAACATTCTTGAGCCAAAAGAGATAAAAACTAAATACACATAACCACTGCTACAACTGGCGATGGGCTGAACAGCAACCTGACTAACATTATTTGTGTGAAGGGATTAAACAAGAGATTAATGTAAAGCATATCTCAAATTATGACTAGAAATCTATACAAATTAAATAGTATTTTATATATCTACAGAGGTCTTTGCTTATCATTTACCCTCTGTATACAGGGAGGAGCAACAAAGTCATGCAACAGACCTCCTCAGACAAAGGAAATCACTTTAAAAGGTTGATATTTCAGCTGAAACTAATGTATAATGATTACGTGTGCCCCTTTAAACAAATCTTCACAACCCAGAATCTTTAGTGTGTTGAGGTAATGTGTGACCACCCTGATTTCTTGTCACACTCCAGGCAGGACTTTTATATATTCACGAGCTAAAGCAGGACAGTCAGGCCACATGTTTTATTACAAGGACAGGCCAGTGTGTATCGTTGTGCATAAAGATCAGTGTGCCTGCCAACCACAATAGTCATCCTTTAGCAGGCGCATGTAAGGAGAAAAGCAAAAAAGAACATCTAACCTAGGTTTATTTTTTATGTGAAGTATGAACAGTTCATGCTGTTATTATATTACCACCAGAGTCACCAGGTTAATGAGGGTCTTTAATTGACTTCTGTCAAACAAGTTTCTTGATATATATATATATATATATATATATATATATATATATATATATATATATATATATATATATATATATATATATGTTTCTCTCAATAAGTGAAAGAGAGTGAAAAAATGATGATTGATAAAAGATTGGTAGTTTATAGGTACTATATTGTGTAAGGGACATTTTATAATTTGTTTATAATTCATGTTGGCACAATGCTGTTGTATAAAAGCAAACATTCTGCCAAAAACTTCCTATTAAACACATGCTGCCTTCTTAAGATTGATTCGGCAGATGCTTTAATCTCAGTAAAAGAAAAGCTTTAATCAAATTGGCTTAATGATCCCAATCTATAAGCTAACGAAACGGTGCTATAGCAGTCACCGCTATTAAAATGGCTCCATCAAGAAACTGCTGCATGTGCCTTTATTTAACTAATGTCAAAACATCTGCTGAGTTCAGCTTAAGGAGGCAGCATGGTCTTGCTTTTAATAAGATAAGTTTTGGCACCACGTGCTCAATGTTGAGAAAATCAGAATCAGTGGATCAGAGCTGACCTCTGCTGGTCAACTAAAGAAACAAATCACTCTACATTTCTTAATAAAAGTACTTAATAAATGTAAATGTAATAAACGTACTGGGACAAAACCGATTAGTGTAAGGATGGGCAGGTTAATAGTTAATCAACTAATCAGTAAAAATATTTTCAATGCTCAAATGAAAGTAATTTTTTTCAATATTTTTGATTGTTTAGAAATGGTAAAGAAAATGACACATCATCATTATCATATCATCATTATCAGCTGCATTGTATAGATTCTTATAGTTGTTTTATTATGATTCAAATGATCTGGATATTCAAGAAATAAGACTATAAATGTGTTCTAATTCTCTTTGGTTTAAAAAAAAAGTTAGGGATTATATATATATGGGATTATATATATATATATATATATATATATATATATATATATATATATATATATATATATATATATATATATATATATATTAAAGGTTTGTCTGAATTGCTGATTTAAATGTATATTTGGACACTTTCTGTGCTCGTTTCATAACCGGCCACTAGATGTCTCTTTCCATCTGTACATAGCCTGACACCCAGTTGCAATTTTATCAGGCATGAATAATAAATCTGTAAATTGATGGAGGCCAGAGGCTGACAAGTTTCAAATTCTGCACCAAATTCTGCACGAAGTGTGGCGTGAAATAAATGAGCTATAGTCTACAAGATGAATCAACAAATGGGGTGTGTTTTATCCACCACTTTGTAATATCTGCTCAGTCCATGTGGTCTCATTCCACCAAGCTATTCAAATTGTGAACAGTAATTTCAGAGATACTTTTTTTTCCCCCTATTAATTTGCAAATAACATCTTTTGGTAGGTGTGTTGATAAAGTGTGTATAGAAGGTAGCAGTTCCTAATAAACCAGCAAAACTGGGTTCTACAACAATAAAAACAATAAAATAATTTCTAGGTCATATGCATAATTTGGAGTAAATCCATTTTTTCATTATTTTGTTTTTGTTTTTGGGGGATTTTTTTGCATCAGGTAACAAGCCATGTTCTTCAAATGCAATCTATACTAATATGCATAAATGGTTACACGAACTCCTAGTATGTGTAAATTCCTTGTCATCTCTAAAAATCTGAAACATGCTAATATGAAGCTGTGGCGTATTTCATTATTCCATTATTTCTGTCTCTTACTCCTAAGGGTCCCTTTAATCTGATTAAATACAAATTCACTAATTGGCCTTTTGTAGAGTAGCTGGACCTTAGATATATCAGTCAAGCTTGGAAAAGCTTTCAAAAATAACAAAAATCTCATTTTAAGGCATTAAAATGTTCCAAAATGCAATTCTTACCTCTGCTTCAATAGTGATAAAAATGATAAAATATTCTCTAGGCTTATTTACATTATGCTTTATAATAACATAAAAAACCCAAGTATAAAAGAGGAATTAAATAAATGCCTCGAACATCATTTGAGGTGATAAAACACATCATAATAACACATACAATAAAGGGTTAAATTTAATGTCGTTTCTTCAGACACTCATTATCTGTGAGTCAGCCCCAATCTAATGAACTCCAGTCCCTTGGCCTCAGATGCTCCACAGTCGCTCTTTCCGACAGAACAAAATACTTTCTGCACTGTATTGGATTACATCCAAACATAGTCACAGCCCGGGTAAATAAATAAATACATACATACATACATAAATACAGGAGTGTGTCCGTGCCAATCGTTTGAAAATTCTGAAGTGGATACCAACACAGTCACATTAAGTTATCTAGTTGTCTAAAGGTGATGTAGGTGAATAAAACACTTAATTGGTTGATATATATACAGGGAAGTGTCAGATTAAAAGAAAAAAAAACAGGAAATGTATTTTTCTGTCAAGATTGTGTGCATCTTGAAGGAAAGATTTGCCACTACTGGTCACTTTTTTCCATCCCAAATGCATAAGGGCCCTGTCTTAAGACTACATCCCATTCTTATGAATCTTTCTTATGAATCTTTCTTATGAATCTTTCTTGTGAATCATTCTTATGGTCAGATTCTGTCATAAGACTACAATCCATTCTTATGAATCTTTCTTATAAATCTTTCTTATAAATCTTTCTTATGAATCTTTCTTATGAATCTTTCTTATGAGTCATTCTTATGGTCAGATGCTGTCATAAGACTACATCCCATTCAAACACTTATTGGAGGTTTAGGAGTTCAATATTCGATAGCACATGACACCAACGTTACAAAAAGAGAGTTTTTTTTGGTAATACGATTAGGAACAACTACATTTAATATTTTTTACAAATCATGGATTGTGAAAAGATTCTTGGCTTGAATTTGACAGAATTTGACAGAGAGTTTTATGTGAAAGCTAAGACTATTTTTTTTAAATTCCTAGAGTCAGTTCAATTCCAACCTGCATGCCATCTGAGCTGCTACACTGAGAATAGAAGAGAGAACTCTCCTTCAGTTTGTGCTTGTAGTTTCTATTGATTTCTTGACTTTGGTTGATGGCAGTGGGCATTTCTACAGCCCCTGGGTCACTGGCTGTTTCCTTGAGGTTATTGTGGACATTGAGTTTGTTGTAATTTACAGGAAATAGCACGCTAGAAGGTGGGCTTGGTTATAGATATTAAACTGTCATGGTCTGATGAATTGCATTCTCTCCGCAGGTGCCTGTGTTGGCTGGAAGAGACTGTAATAACACCTTTGATTAATACCTTTAAATAAAACAGAGTGGAAATGGAACTTTGCATAAACTAATCTAGCTTCAATTAAATCAAACCTATTAACCTAGGTTCTGACTATAAAGCCCATAAAGAGAGTTCACATACAGTAACTGTAGGTGAAGTAGGACAATGGTTCAATTGGGAGGACATTAATCAGCTTTTTATACAAAACAGAGTCAATTTGCATAATTGTCTTTTTTGCTTGTAACACCTCTTACAGCATTCGATTTCCTTGATGGCTTTGAACATCTCTTTCTTTTCAAATATCTGTTTAGCCCGCTGCATGCTTCTGTTTAACTGATTCATTATCACAACATTTGCATAATTAGGAGCAGTATGCAAATCAGATATGGGTAAATTGAGGTGTGAATATATGATATATATATATATATATATATATATATATATATATATATATATATATATATATATATATATATATATATATATATATATATGAGTTAGTAATTAGTGAAATTTACACCATGTAACTATTTTTTTGGATTTGGATTATTTACATTTCATGCATTTCATGAGTCTCATTTCTGTTCATTTGTTATTCCACAAATCAGCATTCATTACTACACATCTTTGATAATAGTTCAAGGTCAGTATTTTGACTAGTGGTCTATCTAAAAATCCAATCATGGCTGACAAGTACAATACTTTTCTGGTTCCTGGGGTGTTGTTTTTTCCCATGAAGGATACATGGAAAGATGACCTTCTAATATTCGAGGAATTGTGTTTGACATAAGCACCCATGCGGCTAGTGTAGATGACACAATTGTTTTTTCTGACCGGAGCTTAGACAATTTTTACACAGGTAAAATTAGAACTATATTTTTACACAGTCGCCATCCCCCCGTTCAATTCCCCTACAGCAGGGGTGGGCAAACTATGGCCCGGGGGCCACATGCGGCCCCTTGGTCCTTTTAATCCAGCCCGCTGAACTGCTTTCGGCTTCTTTGCCGCACGAGAAGAATGTATAACCAAACAGCAACGCTGACGTTGTTGGAGTACGCTCAATATGAAAAAATTCAATGAAAAATTTATATTGAACATAAGTTACAAGTTATGTTCAACGTTATTGTTGGTTCGGCCCACGAACACACCTCGGCCCACGAACACACCTCAGGTTTCTCATGTGGCCCTTTCGAAAATATAATTGCCCACCCCTGCCCTACAGTATACGAGAAATACAATGAAGAAGTTTCTCCTGAAAATTGGCCTATTATACTCAGGAAACATTTGTAATAATAATAATAATAATAATAATAATAATAATAATAATAATAATAATAATAAAAAACACATCTCATGTCATATGCAGACATTTATTAAATACAAACATGTACAGTCTATATACGGTGTCAAATTATATAGAGACAAATCTGAGATATATTAGTGGCTAAATAGGCAGGGATGTTCTTTCAGTGAGATACAGGTTATTTACAAAAAATATATATATATATATATATATATATATATATATATATATATATATATATATATATATATATATATATATATATATATATATATATATATATGCTGGTAAAAATAACAGAGAAGAGGTTTGTATTTTAACGAGCTGCCTGTTTATTATGTTCACATACAATGTCTCTACATTTATTGACAATATAGCAGAGATCCCCAAGCAGAGGGTTGTGACCCCGCACCAGGCTGTGAAGAATTGCCACTGGGTCACAAGGATGTATATTGGAAAACATTTATAGATATAACATCTGTATCTATGTGTTATATCTTTAGGGGGTAGCTCAGTGGTTAAGGCTCTGGGCTACTGATGGGAAGGTCGGGGTTTGAGCACCGGCATCTTCAAACTGCCACTGTTAGGTCCTTGAACAAGGCCCTTAACCCTCTGTGCTCCAGGGGCACTGTATAATGGTTATCAAAAAACTAGCTGGGAGGTGTGAAGAAACAATTTCACTGTGCTGTAATGCATATGAGACAAATGAAGGCTATTCTATTCATTGTATGTATTGTATGTTGTTAATATGGAGAAAATGTAATACCAATAAGTGCCTGATATAATCAATATACTTATATTGAAAATATGGTTTGTTAAGAGTAACTTTAGAGTCTTTTCACATAGTTGATTAAGCAAGAGTCTTGTGAGCAAAATGACAATTGGACAATTATAGCCGTAATAAATCACAGTGATTATTTGGACACTTTTTGAAGGCAGTACATTTGAAGGCAAATACTTTTGAATTTGTAATTAAGTGAAAGTTTAAAAGGAGCACTTTCACATTTTTTTTACATTTTGATTGGAGTAATAATTTACTGAGCGTATTCGCCACTTTAACTCTAGGGTTATTATAGTACATGGTTTGTGAACTTTATCTACTGATGCCTTTCAAAAGGCTGCAGACCCCAGCAGTATAGTATGCATGTTGTAAAAAAAAATTAAAAATACCTGTAAGAACTGTGTTAGTGAACTTTATACTATATATCTATACAACTATACTATAACTATATAGCGTATGCTTTGATCGTGTCTAACTTGCAGTTTACATCCTTTTATCTGTTTTTTGGTCCGTCATTTTTCAGCTTTATGGACTATGTAGATGGGGTTTGGCAAATTGTACATAGCACCAGATCAGTAAGTAATTGCATACTTACTTATGCTCTTGTATACACTGACCAGGCATAGCGTCATAACTGCCTGTCTAATATTATGTTGGTCCCTCAAATCTTTACGCGTGCCCAATTGTTCCCGCTTCTAACAAAGAAGGAACATTGAGGAAAAAATATTCACTTGCTCCCTAAAATATCCCACCTAGTAACAGGTGCCACAATGAAGAGCTATTCAGTGTTATTCACTCACTGCTCATTTTGTTATAAGGTCATAATGTTATACCTGAACAGTATATAAACCAAGGGTCTATTCTTGATACAGTGTGAGGCAGGTTCACTATATTAATTCAGTGATTATGGGATAAAAAAGATATAGGATAAGCCCTATTGTCCCAAGCCATGAGGCTGTTTACTATTATTTAGCCCCATATTTAACCAACAGAGCAAAACAATGAAACATGGTGAGCACAAGCTCTAGTACGAGTATAATTCAAGGCTGTGAGCATTCATGCTGAGCACCTTCATTGTCCATGTGCCAATTCTACTCCTCACACCTGGGAATGGTACGGGCTTCATTAACCACTCCATTTTCTTGTATGAATTCTTGTTCCTCTTGTTCCACCTTCTTCACGGACTTCCTCTGCTGTGGTTCCAGTGCCATGTCTGTGCTGGTTTGGACACAGAACTCACGGAAGCAGCGTTTAAAATTTTCATCAAGGAAAGCATAAAGCACGGGGTTGAGACTGCTATTGGCATAACCCAGTGCAATGCAGAAGTGCATTACTGCTACTGTGGTCTGACTTCCTCCCAGGTCCACCTTCCTCAAGGCCTGCGCCAGAGCGAGGACCTGAACTGGCATCCAACAAAGCACAAAGGCAGCCACCACAGCCAGCACCATCTGTGAGATCCTTCGCAAGTTTCTGTCCTTACCGCGGGAGCCGGAAAGGAGACGTACGCTACGTAGACGTCGCACCATCAAGCCATAACAGACGCTAATGATAGAAACTGGAATTAAAAAAGAGAAAAGGAACACACAGATGCCGAATACAGGCTCGGAATAGCTTCGCGGGTCAGGAAGCACCACCATGCACTCGATACCTGAAACAAAAAGAAGACCAGAAATGTAAAATAGATAATAAGTATTATCCTTGAATAAAGGTTGATTTTAGAAAAGTAGAGTGCAATGACACTTTAAACAATGGTATATTTGGGAGACTTGTCCAAAGAAATATGTCTTACTGAATCTAATAATAACGACCTAATAAGTTAAAATTGAATACTGAAAAGCAAACATGTGGTTTAAACCAGTTGGAAAAATTCACAGTTCCATTTTAAGAGTAAAATGAAATGGATGAACACAATGATGGAATGCTTAGTGGCCTTCCCCATGGAAAGATCAGGCTGAATGAAGAAGACAATTAATGTTAGGCGAGGACTACCATTGGGCTCCTCTTCCACTTGTCCCATGATCATCACAGGCACTCCAATGGCAGAAGCCAGTACCCACACTGCAACATTGACCAGTTTGGCTCTTTGGGGAGTACGCACTGCCAGCGAACGCACTGGATGACACACAGCGACGTAGCGGTTTATACTCATAACGGTCAGAGTGAAGATGCTGGTAAACATGTTGTAATAGTCAATGGCCACCACCATCTTGCACAGAGCCAAGCCAAAGGGCCAGAATCCTAGTAGAACATCAGTGCCTTGGAAAGGTAGAGTGGCCAGAACCAAGGCGTCAGCCAGCGCCAGGTTAAAGATGTAGATGTTGGTCGCAGTCTTCATCTTTGTATACCTGGACATAAAGTTATAATGTGAAAATTAACACATTAACGCAAATTCATTTTAACAGTACTAATTTTCTTACTGGGGCGATTAATGCCGCACGCATTTCTGTTTGACCTTTTATATAAGAAATATAAATAAGTAATATAAAAGATGCAAAATTAAAACTCAATGCAACATGTTTATTCAAAATGTCCTTGCTGCACTCAAATATATATATAAAAAAATACACTGAAAAAGATGTTTTAATCACTAAACATTTGATTTCCTGCTGCACCAAATCTCAAATCCACCACGATGCACACATCAGGCAACTAAATCTGAGGAGAAGGAAGGTTTCTGGAGTGAGTTCGGTGGACAGTGTACCTAGGAATGAAAGCTTGGTGATGGTTGCATGCTTCATCGGCCATGTGGGAGGAAGGGAACAGAGGTGATAAGGAGGTGATGGGTTGGTATGGCCTTATGGAGAGGAATGTAGAAGGGCAGATGATGGTAGATTGTGCACAAAGGATGGAGATGGCAGTGGTGAACACATATTTTACCATGGTGAACACACAGGCAGGTAGACTATATTCTGTCCAGGACAAATGCGATTGGAGACTTTAAGGTCATCATAGAGAGGTGGTAGCTCAGTGGTTAAGGTATTGGCCTCTGGACCAGATCACCACCACCAAGCTGCCACTAGTGTGCCCTTGAGCAAGGTCTTTAACCCTCAATTGTTCAGTTGTACGTCGCTCTGAATAAGGGCGTCTGCCAAATACCGTAAATGTAAATGTACAGCCAGACAGAGGGACCGAGCTGGGAAGGATGTGCTCCATGTTAGAGCAATGATGGATGCAGATGGAAATGTGTTGACTATTGAGCAGAAGGTGAAGCAGGAAAGTGGATAATATTAGTAAGGAGGAGGCGAGAGCTATTAAAAGGTTGAAGTGTGTCAAGTCGGTTGGAACAGATGACATTCCGGTAGAAGCATGGATATGTTTAGGAGAGTCTGCAGTGGAGTTTTTAATCCAGATTGGAAGGGGAGAGGACGCCTGAGGAGCATTATTTTTAATAATACGGGAGAATGTGCAGACCTACAGGACAATAAAGCTGATCAGTTACACCGTGAAGAAATGGGAAAGCGTGCCTGTTTCAAGTATAGAAAAGGTCAGAAGTTGAATTGTGTGTTTGTGGATCTAGAGAAAGTATACAACAGGGTTCCATGAGAGGAGTTGTGGTATTTTATGAAGAAGTCAGTTGTACTATAGTAGTATGTCCACTCTCACATACTACTACAGGACTACTACAGGACATCCATGAGGACAGTGTGACAGCAGTGAAAGTGTGCAGTAGGAAGAACTGACTGATTCAAGGTGGAGGTGGGATTGCATCGGCTCTGAGCCCTTTCGTGTTTGCAGTGGTGATGGACATTTTGACGGACGAGGTTGGACAGGAGTCTCCATGGACTATGATGTTTACAGATGACATTGTGATTTGTGGTGAGAGTAGGGAGAAGAGTCTGGAGAGGTGGAGGTACGTGCTGGAGAGAAGAGGAAAGAAAGTTAGTCAGGGTATTTGTGTGCGGATGAGAGGGAAGGCAGTGGAGTGGTGCATTTGCAGGGAAAAAAGGTAATGAAGGTGGATGAGTTTAAGTGCCTGGGGTCAACAGTACAAAGTATGGAAAGTGTGTTAGAGATGTGAAGAAAAGAGTGTAGGCAAGGTAAAATATCTCAACACGAGGCCATTCATGTCTAAACCCCTTGCTATAAAAGTGAGTGCACCCCTAAGTGAAAATGTCCAAATTGTCCAGTGCTAAAGTATGTCCTCACTTCTTGGAGATATTTTATATATAAATCTAACTGTTATTTTATGTTGTTAAATTACAGTGACGAGGGGAACGGTGGCTTAGTGGTTAGCACGTTCGCCTCACACCGCCAGGGTCCGGGTTCGATTCCCGTCTCGGCCATGTGTGTGTGGAGTTTTCATGTTCTCCCCGTGCCTCAGGGGGTTTTTCTCCGGGTTCTCCGGTTTCCTCCTAGTCCAAAAACATGCACGGTAGGTTGATTGGCACCTTGGAAAAATTGTCCCTAGTGTATGACTGTGTGTGTGAATGTGAGTGTGTGTTTGTGCCCTGCGATAGGTTGGCATTCCATCCAGGGTGTATCCTTCCTTAATGCCCATAGACACCTGAGATAGGCACAGGCTCCCCGTGACCCGAGGGAAGATCGGATATAGCGGTTGAAGATGAATGAATGAATTACAGTGACTTGACACAGAGCCAGTTTTCAGCCTCATATGAAGAAATGGTCGAGAGGCAACACAATTAAAATTGCTTAGTAACAAGCATAGCAACACAAGTATTAAAATAAGGCTTCTGCGCCTCTGTCAGGGCTTTCGGCAGCAAACACCTGTATAAATATGTGATTGTACACTGACACAGTGAAGACTTTTTAGACTAGCCTTCCCTAGTGCTGGCATTTATTTCTATTTTCTGAATTGTAATTATAAAGCAATTATGTGGGAGCATTAGGCATGCATGGGATTCTTTCTTAATTATATGTTAAATAAAATAAGCTGAGGGAGATGTGTAAGACAGGGGTAAAGTTTGTGCAAGCCCAACATATAGCAAGTACAAGAAGTAAGCAAAAGCAATATGATATGGAGTCAAATTGGTATAAAATGCTTTCTCCAAATACAGTATATGAACAAAAGAATTGGGACAGCTTCCTTTTCCTGCTATTTTCTTCCAAACTGCTACCACAAAACTAGTAAACATCTTCTCAGAAGAGTGGAGATATAGAGCGATTTGGGACTAAATGGGGACTGTGATTTCAAAAAGCACAAGCCATACTTATGACCAGGTGTCCTAGAACTTTTGGCAGTATAGTACATATTGACTCTGTATAAGAAAATGAGTTCATTAATGGGAATGTGGTCATATCTTTCATTCTATTATGAATCCATTCATGTGGGAATTTTTTTTATTTTATTTTATTTCGTTAACAAAATAGCAATATAAAAACCAAGGCGAGAAATATTCACTGAGATTCAGAATTTTTAAATCATATTTGTGAATGTTTGTAATTTACACAGTAATGATATTACTTACTTCTAATATGGATATGTTTTACCTGTCCAACTGATGTATTAGCTGACAAAAAGTATTTCTAAGTTATAAACTCACAGAATAAAGAGTACCACAATGTACCTTCATTTACACATTGTTTATCGTGACAAATTTAGTTTTTGCTACAGATTCGTTATTTACGTAATTTCATCTAAACGAAGTAACTGAACTTTAACGAACATAAATGCAATGTGTCCTATGATAAAAGGTAAATTGTATGTCTAATTTGATCTCTCTTGTCACTTCCACTCATTTTTGTTTCTAAGAAGGAAACACATGCTTTAGTTTGCGGGAATGCCGCATGCCCAGGCCCCAAGAAATATACCCAATACATTTTGTTGGAGTGTAGGCCTGTGGAGTGAGCGCTGTTGCTGCTAACTCAACTAACGCCTCTTTCTGTAATAAGTATTTAAGATTCATGCTGAAAACAGTGAC
Organism: Kryptopterus vitreolus; assembly: GCA_030449085.1. Lineage (NCBI taxonomy): Eukaryota > Metazoa > Chordata > Actinopteri > Siluriformes > Siluridae > Kryptopterus > Kryptopterus vitreolus. The sequence continues at coordinate 12,415,582 of JACRUU010000030.1, read as the reverse complement.
TTATTTATGCATTTGATGTATATTATGATATATATATATATATATATATATATAGTATATATATATATATATATATATATATATATATATATATATATATATATATATATATATATTTTGATGTTTAATATTTAATGTCATTTTACAATGTTTAATGTTTTAAACTAATTATAGTCCATCTATGAACTTTTCATTCTGGAAAGTGTACTATATCCACATTTTTATGTGAATGTTAATGGTGCAAGTGATAAGGGAACCACAATGAGTTACCACTAATTCATATACGTTAATATTCTCTTATAAATGGATATCTGGATTACAATCACTTAACATGAGTGAACCTTTTAGAATCTTTCAGTAGAATCATAAAATTGATACCTAAATAGAAATGTTTAAATATTTATCTCAAAGACAAGCCTACTGATCTGTGATCTGCAGACAGACTCATGCCAATAAATCATTATGCACTTACTCTGCAGCTTAATCAACATGCAAGATAGCATCCTGAGAGAACAGTTTAACCTTTGGAGTTAGTGGAGTCAGACATGAAGGACATCAAGGATAGGGTTTTCACTTGTTTATCCCCCTCCCACTTTTTTTGTTAAATAGATTAGCTTTCTTCCCTTCGGTATATGATTCAATGGCAAAATGTATCAGATTTATCTATAGGCTAGTATATCAGCCTCATCTCCTGCTGTGAGTGAGCAGAATAATTTAAAGTATTGATTTTCTTATTGTGGTCAATGAGCCTTTGCATGCTGGATGTCTTTTCATCACCACTGGCCAAATCTATAACCTATAGAACAACTATACACGGGGAGTAATGGATTAGTATACAATTTATCTTGATCATTTGTGAATTAATAAACATTTATTGCAATTTTTTGTTCCCCATTATGACATATATTGAATGGGAGAAATTTTGGGGAAAAATATATTTTAACACACACACACACACACATACACCCACAAACACGCGCCTCTACGCATCCAGTTACTCTAAATTACTCGCATGCGCACTCAACGCATCCACCCACTGATTTGGGCACATAGTTGTTTGAACTTGAGAACACCAGGACATGCTTACCTGATGATGACATACATGACCAGGCAGTTCCCTACAAGTCCCACGACGCACACGATGCAGTAAAGTGCGACCACAGTGATCTTAACTCCAGCCGGCAGAAGGACATCCTCTGCATCCAAAGCGCTCATATTTCTGCTCAAAAACGAGTCGTTAAGCAGATGAAGAGCTATCTCATCTCCGACATTGTCCAAGCCGGGGGTTAAATCCATGATGGAGAGCTCAGGTACTGCTAAAATAAAACAATAAACAAGTCAGTGTGCAACCAACAAATCAAGATGCGCAAGGAAATCCCAAGTTGCGTTTTACGCACGCCATGCGCTCTGGTTATGAAATTAGGGCGGGCAGGGCGTGAAGCAGGGAGGCGCCTCTGCTAATCACCACTGCAGAAAAGAATGATCTCTATATACATTTACCTACAGACATTTATCCCGAGAGAGAGAGAGAGAGATGGAGAGAGAGAGAGAGAGAGAGAGAGAGACGCACGCGCACTGGAACACAACCGAGTGATGAAATGAAATGAAATGACATTTTTGCGATTTTTACCTATAGGAGTTATCACAATTGTATACAACTGCATGCAATCTCTATCTCTCTCTCTCTTTCTCTCTCTCTCTCAATCACTCTCTCCCTCTCTCTCTCTCTTCCCGACCGAATTCAACTCTCTCTTTTTCCTAAAAATGTATGGAGTTTTCTAAACAAGACTAAAGGACAAAGATGGCCCTTTCTGAAACCAAAACCCTGTTATTGGATAGTGTGACTTTGTAGAGTTATTGTACTTTTGTCCATCTCTCTCTATCTCTCTCTCTAGGTCTCTCTCTCTCTCTCTCTCTCTCTCTCTCTCTCTCTCTCAAACACACACACACACACACACAGCATCAAGGTGTACCACAAAACCTTGTATCAGCACACACAGGTAATTGCCATAAAAATGTATGGAGTTCCAAGACCATCTCCTAGATGTTCCTGTTAGAAAAAAAAATGCTAACCAACACTAAACAAGACTAAAGGACAAAGATGGCACACAGAGTTGAGTTATGAAATCATGAAACCAAAACCTTCTGTTATTGGATAGTGTGACTTTGTAGAGTTATTGTATGTTCTGGGCTGCTTTGCTGCGTCTAGTTACTGTGTCTATCTCAAGGAATCAAGAGAGAAATGTATCTATCTATCTATGCAACAGGACTATAAAAACACCCTAAGAGGAAAAAATCTATCTATCTATCTATCTATCTATCTATGGAAAAGGCACCCTATCTATCATGATGAGTGGGCCAAAATATCTGCAGATGTCTCATTGACAGTTACAGGAAGCGTTTATCTAGTATTGCCTCTAGGTTGCGCAACAAAATATTAGTTAGGGGTACCATCATTTTTGTTATGTTTCATAGTTTATTTTTTTACTATATTGTTGCATGGTCTAAAAACAATGTCTGACTTTATTGGTTCATTTATTATCTTTTGTTATATTAAAGTTATTTCTGTATATAGGACCAATATATATATATATATATATATATATATATATATATATATATATATATGGGGATTAAGGATGCCACTGTTGGTAACAGCATAGCCCTAATGCATCTCTAGCTCAGTAAGTCTAGTGAATTAAAGTTCCAAGATTGATGAACTTTTGCTATGGAAACAGGACATTGTTGCCATAGCAATGATCACTGGCAACTAGCTATGCTAACAGAGATGCCATTAAGGTTAAGTCCACTGTGCAGGAAATGTCTCGCTACTGGAAATGAAAAATCCTTATTCACTATGGTTTAAAGGTGCCTGACAAATGATTAGTCAATGCTAGTTTGCTTTTCACAGTGTTCAGTTGATTGCTGTGTGGGAAATAATAGCCTCCTGTAGTGAAAGCATTGGGTGTGATGAGGGACAAAACCTAGATCCTAGTGAGTGTGTGTATTTTTATGACACTGTTGATATAATTGCAACCCAATCAATGAAAAGTAGACGAAATACTGTGTTTTGTGAGTAAAAGTGATAGTATTCATTTGGTGTCACATGCAACATCTTTGAACTTCCTTTATGCAACTTTTAGTGAAACAATTGACACTTTAACACTGGACTGGCACAGGACAGTGTCACTTTAACATCAACAGAAGGAATATTTAGTGACGATCACACTGGGACACTTAATAATATACGTCATGCACATATTCATGACTTCATTTGATTGTGATTTTGAAACCAAAGCATCAATAGTTGTAATATCACTAGTAGTATTACTGGCTTGAATTTACTGTAGGTGACACTTTTGATGGTAGACAGCTGAACTGGAGCGTAATTATGCCCATGATTTTTGTAAATCTGTGTCATGCCTTTTTAACTTCTGAACTTTGGAATTGGTTAAATGGAAAAGTTTAACACTTAAACACTTGGTATGCAAGATTTATGGTTCAATAAAAAATCATATCATTATTGTTTTCAATACAGTGAACTCTAGTTCACGACATGACATTTAAAAAAAAAGCTAAATTAAAAAAATAAATGGACAAGTAATAATTAAAGTAATGGTTTGCAGCTTTAGAGACCTCTGCTGACTGCAAGGTGAATTTTAATTGCAATAAAAACACTGAAGCCTTCCACTTCTCCCCAGGCGACCACACACTGTTGAAACTACACATGCCTTATTAGTTGCCTTTTAAGGGAAAAGGTGGTGGCACTGAGCACTTTCATTTCAGCAGCGGACAGCTAATGTCAACAGATGTCTGAAATGAAGGAACTGGGAGGAAACATGACATGCATTTCAAAAGTTTGGAATTTTACCAGGGGCGCTCAAATGAATCTGGGACTTTTGAGTTTATAAACTAAAAGAACAAAGAGTGAAAATTGCATTTATTACCTGCTACACTTTCCAAGAACAAATTCTTGGAAAAACTCTGCATAGAAAGATCTTATTAACCATTAAGCATCGATTATTCAAGATCAGGTCTTCCGCATTTAACAGGAATGACTGCTTTGGGTTTAGCATGAAACAAACTTACACACATAAAGGACAATCTTTTTAATCTGTACTGCCTTAACTAAGTAAAGCTGGTTTGAGACGATGTCCATTGTTAAAAGCGCTATACAAATAAAACAAATGGTTTGAATTGAATTGAACTCAATCATCACTGATGGCCGGATGGCCATCTTTGAAACATTGACACTGTTCAAATGTATTACTGTGATTGATGCTCTCACTGTGTTTGAAATGTTCTATAGAAATGCACAGAGTTTTCTGCCTACACCACTACATGCTGCTCTATGCACACACTATCACTGTTGTCTGTCCCAGTTTGACTTGAAAATTCTACATACAAATCGTTAGAGAAGAGCACCTTTAATGAAACCGTATACCCAATTTAATCATAATATGTAGCTTAAACTTGTATACCAGCAGGTGCAGAACTGGCTGCAACATAATTAAGGTTCATATTCATGTGCTGATTATAACATTCTACTTTCTATAGTAATATTCTATAGCAATAGATCACTTCATAATGATGTCTAATCTTTAATATGGTGAATGTTTCTGTTGAGGAGGGATTCATTTTAACATTGGGAATTGGTCACTCGTGTCAGAGCATTTGTGACAGTCAGAGGTAAAAGAATAATTTTTTACTTTTTTCAGGGCTACATGTTAACGACAATGGACGTTTGTGCTTTGGGGTTTCTCTGCAGCAAGGAGTATTATTCATCTGGAGAAGGTGATGTCATTTGAAACAAAGTAAAGTAAATCTTTCGAGAGAAGAGATACAGGAAGAAATTTGGGGTTTAAAATGAATGTGACAGGAATTAACGATTGAGATTCATTTGCATCGTTAAATGTTTTCAATTTCTCTTTAATGTCTATTATAAACTGAAACAAATTGGACAGCTCTTATTTTCATGCATGTCACGTCAAGTCAAGTCAAGTGGGCTTTATGACCAGCACACAACTGGTTGATTGTGAGTATGTGTGTGTGTGTGTGTGTGTGTGTGTGTGTGTGTGTGTGTGTGTGTGCATGTTTTCACCAGTCCAGTTCTTTCATGTTGAGGAGACTGATGATTTGTGTGTGTGTGTGTGTGTGTGTGTGGTCAGCCTTAATGCTGAAGAGAGACCCCGACGATCTTCTCGACGAGCTGTCCTCACTACCCTCTATAGGGTTTTTGAAATCCAATCGTGTGTGTATGGTTAACAGAGCAAATCACTAAGTATATCTATGTATATATAAAAAATATCTATGTATTACAAAAAGCATAAAACGTTTCTGTACATGCTGTTATAGAAAAATGATCAAATCCATCATCCTAGCCATTTAACCCAGAGACTACATTACCCAAAAGCCACTGCACTTCCTTTTTGTCATTGATCACTCACACCTGTTCCTTCATATCTTGATTAACACTTGTAAGTATGAAGCTTCAACCTTCCCACTATTCTTTGTCTTATGTTCATCTTGTATGGTTGCTATGGTCCACAGTCTCTGAATTATTGATCAGCTTACTGTATTCATTATAAACATGATCTGCAATTGTATCTATTTATCCTCAAAGGCTGATCTAAAGTACATTCCATTCTAAATCTTTTAAATGTCCTATATTTCTTATGTTTCTAAGATATTACAATAATATTAAGATATTACAATAATATGATGAAACCCATGTGGTAAATAATATGGTGAAGACACCCTTATCTAGAGTGTCTTTCAACATCCAATCTCATAGCGCCTCAAACTGTTTTCGGTTCATTAGTATAAAACATGTGAAACATGTTTTGTGCTGTTTATAACTGTTATCTGTGTCCTCACGGCTATGAGGATGAACTGGAATCCCCGGCTATTTATCCTGCTTAATGTAAATCTGATAAATAGAAGTTAATAAACTCTTACTTGTCCAGAATTGAGACAAAAGATGAAGAAGGGCAGGCAAACATTTACTGAGCATTAGTATTAATCATATTTACTTTATTATTACAAGTAACATTATTAGGTTTTCATAATGAAACAAAGTATACATGTTTGAACATGTATAAAATGACGAGGCAGGCAGAGATATCGAAGCACTTGAGGTAAACAAGGATGTGTGAGGTACATAGAGCCACTTTTACTTTGAGATCATATAATAGTATACACTCTGAAAAATTTTTTTTGCCAACATTATAAAAAAAAAAAACGGAGAGATCTCAGAGTATGGCAGAACATTCATCCAAATGCACAATTTGTCCTTGTCCTCTTCTTTGTCACTGAAATCACATTACGTCCAAAGTGAGTTTACATTTATCCTTGAAAGGGAGAAATCGATGTTACCTTTACCTCTGTCATGCATCTTTAACTGTCTATTTAACTAAGGAACAAGATGGGAATATTTATAGCCGTGCTATGCAGCATAGGCAGCGATCAGGTGTCTATGAAGCAGCACACACATTAAAGCTGCTGTGGCTTAGAAGAGGAGATAAATGGGTGAGGTTTTTTTTTTTTTTTTTTTGGTACCGGTAAAGAACACTCAGTAAAATGTGAAGCGATCAATCTCCTCCTGTAGCCACTGAAAGGCAGCAAGCTCTTGGGCCAAAGCCAGAAAGAAATGAGCCAATGTGCTGAAGTGGGGGACTGGAAATGAGAATGGAGCCTGAAATGGAAACCTGTGGTAGCAGATGAGAGAAAAAGAGTGACAGAGGAGCAGTTTTTTCAAAAGACGCTTGTTTAAAAGAATACCCAGAAGAAAGACCTCCGAAAAGCCGATGTGCTTTCCGAGTGTATATTTAATTGTCTGTATGGGTGAGAGCACATGAATTACAAACACAACAAGGACATGCATTATTCATCCATAAAGGCCAATTTCTGCAAAAAAAAAAAACTACTGAAAGATGTGGAAAATAAAAGAACAGGAACATTTCTATGACTTTGCAATTTTGTAGTAATAATAGGAAATATCCAGGACATTCATTCAGTCTTACAATGCCCTGTAATAGAGGGATGCACAATAATATTCTGTAATATCTATCTGCACATTGTTAAGAATAGCAAAAGAGGATACATTTGTTATGTAGCTGTTCAGATAATTCAGTGCAAATGCATGTAGGCAACAAGTGCAGGAAAACCTATTGTCTTGTTAATAGGATAGAATTATTGTTTACTCCCACTGGAACATGAATTAAAATAACGCCCACAACAACAACGATTATTTGTTCTTTTTTTTGTCTCATTTAATTCATTATAATGGTTATAGGTGTGAAAATTATATTTATGAATCTATAGAATCATAATTTAAAATTGTTATATTTCCCACAAACTGATAACAATCTGTAGAATGACATTCAGATTACAAATATAAATGAGGTGCTGTCCCATGGGTCTTTCACTGTAAATAATTCACACACAACAGGTTAATGTAAGTAACATTCTCTGGTGAACTTGCTTCTGGAAATAATTAAATAACACATCCAAACAAGAAAATTATGCCGTAATGAAAGAATGTTTGGACTAAGCATTTATAATTGATTTAAAAAAGAAATAAAAGTTTCGCCAGGAAACCTGAGCGTAATGCTTTACTGCCACCCACTGGTGCAGTCTCTGAATACAGAGAAAATAGTTTTCATAACTGGTTTTCATAAAAGGAACAATATGCAAACTTTTGTGCAGCACATTAAGACATATAGAAAAGAAGATAATGATAATAAAAAGGGATCTAAAATTGTCTTTGAAATAAATAAAAGAAATGTATTAAATGCATTATCATATCCTTATTTGACATTACGTTCCCAATATGTTAATTAAAACCCAGATTGTTTTCTTGTGTTTTCTTGTGACTAATCTTCCACATGAGTTCACTACAGGATGTGTTCCAGTGTTCTAGCTCCTGTTTCCACAATCCTGGTTGCAAGACCTACATGAAGAAGCTAATAAGGCCCAGATCGAGAACCCCTCCGGAAGAAGAACGGTGTGGTTGGTAGGAAAAATCTGACGTAAAAGCCTATAGATCAATCTTTCTTATGCATATAAACATAGCATATACATTAGCAACCAAAGACGTTGAGATCCAAGCTGAACCTGTAATAAAGAATTAATCTCGCAACATATAAGTAAAAACAAAATAATATGGGAAAGGGGGAGAGGTCCTTAAAATAATAGACCATTTTCAACATTTCATTACAAAAACATGAGCAAATTTTCTAACACCCCTACAATGTTTTATAATATTTCTCAGCTCTTGCCTCAGGTTTCGCCCAAAGTTCTCAGCTGTTCTATGGATGGCTGAATTCTACCAGATTTTAGGCTCTGCATGAACTCAATTAGGATTTCCTTAAGGGGGATACACTTATGAAGAACTCATTTCATTTTTGTATTATTACATATATAATTTATATATACATATACATATACATAAAAAACACCCTATGTACATTAACACATTTAGACATTATGTAGCTAGTGCAGATACCTAAACACTGATATTATATCATTATAGCTCGTTTAACATCTGACATTTTATAATCATTTTAAAATTTGAATTTTACGTATAAATTTTCTTGGTTAGCCAATTGATCTGAGAACATTTTCGAAGCAGGTGGATTGTTGCCTTAAATCATGAGTAACATAAAATATATATTTTTATATGTTTAAATGAAAAGAGAAATAAAAGCAACAAAAAAACACATTACAGCATCAATCAACATTTTATTTTATTTACTACTCTTTGCTTGGATCAGTGCATAAAGTGTAATACAGTAGCTTAATGTTAATTACATTAGAATATGCATCACTGCTTTATGTGCTATATTAAAAGAATTATTAAGTAAAAATAACAAAGAAACATATTTGGCAATAAAATATCTATTCTTTAACTTATATCACATCTGTGTTATTCTGTAATCAGTGACATAATGCGGCAAGAAAGTGAACATCCCACAGCGGCTCCAATCTAACATCAATACTGATATATTGTTCGCCGGAGACTGATTATAACAGATGGAATATTGTTTTGAATCTTCTCAGTGTTATAATCTTTTACAGTCTGAATGAAATAGAGTCTGATAAACTGGCTTTATTATATTACATATATATTACAAGCATAGACTCATCTGAAGTGTTCATGCCAATTTTCCCAGACCCTTTAACACACACAGGATGGACACTTGACCTTGGCCTATTGCTACCCAATTTGTTGTTGCTTACGGCTGGCCAACCGTTAATTTTACACAGAAATGCCTGTATTGTCACGTTCATCGTCCTTTTTTTTTAACAGGTCAACACTCCAGCATTTTCTTGAATGCCTTTCTGAAACTGTCATCCAGGAAAGCATAAAGAAAAGGATTGAGGCAGGAGTTAGCATAACTCAAGCCTGTAATGAAGTAAGAGATGCCAATAACCAGTGGTGTTGTGGGCAGGTCTGTGGTCAGGGCCACCACCGTGCTCAAGTGAAACGGAGTCCAACAGAACAGACATACCGCAAGCACCACAAAGACCATAACGGTTACCTTCTTCTTGGCTTTGTCTAATGCCTTGCCATTGGAATTCAGATGTGTATGCCTCAACCTGTAGAGCATTAGGCTGTATAAGACGCAAATGGTGGACACGGGCAGGATAAAGCTGAAGACCAGGGTATAGATCCGACTGGCTTTGAACCAGAAGCTCTCGGGGCTAGGGAAGCTCAGCACACAGCTCTTCCTGCTCTCGGCATCATCGGGGCTCACGTACACACCAGCAAAGAAGGTAAATGGTGCCACGATGAGGACTACAAGGGCCCACACACAAACACTGACCATTTTAGCGAACCTGTACGTACGATAGGGCATACGCTTCGATTGAAGCGTGGAAAGCACCACTAGGTACCGGTCGATGCTCATAACTGTAAGAAAGTAGATGCTCGAGAAAATGTTGTAGTGGTCAATTGAAAGGATCACTTTACAAAGAAGCTCACCGAACGGCCAGTAGTTCAGCAGGTGCTCGGCGATGTTAATTGGCAACACCAGGGTGAAAAGGTCATCGGCGATCGCTAGGTTCAGGATGAACAGGTTGGTGACGGTTTTCATTTTCGGGGCTTTCAGTATGACGTAGATGACGGCCGTGTTGCCGGTGAGCCCTACGGCACAGATCACCGAGTACACCACTGGCAGCCAAATGTAGAAGTCTGGGTACAATATCCAAGGTGGATCTGTGCTGCAGTTAGGATGTGAATAGTTACTTGAGTTGCACGAAGGCAGCATATTTCCAGCAAGTGATATGTTATCCATTTTTTCCCTTCAACGTAGAGTAAAACAAACAGCAGATATCCAGCTTTTTAGATGTCGAGATTCCAGATTCCAGTAATAGCTTTAATGTAAATACTGGCTGTTGGTTCGGGTTTTAAAATAAGTCATATTTCAGAAGTCTTTCAGAAGCCATACAGAGCAAAAGTGGCTTAATGTGCATTAGCTGTTCGAATGAAACTGCAGTGTACCAAAGAAAAAGAAAGAAAAACATTAATTCAGGTTTCAAGTGACACATGAGAAACGACTACTGTACAAAATTCATTTCTGATCACTTTGTAATAATCCATATTAATGTGCAAAAAAAAAAACACAAACAATCTGCATAAAATGCGCACACGAGATCATTGAGACGCTCCGTTTTTGCGCACTTGACTCTGTGGTAAAAAGTGTGGGAAGGAGCTTACCTGTAGAAGTTCATGCGTGCAGTCCACCGTGGCTTTGCTGAATTAACAGCGTGGAAGGGGTGTTAAGTATGAAAAGAGGTTTGACGGAGGGTGGGAGGGAAAGAGAAAGAGCGTGATGTAATCTGAAGGAGCGGTGCGCTCTCATACAGCCGCATTATAAAAGATTACTCTACGCGATAACGCCGCTGTGCTTCTATTAAAGTCGAGCAACACTGCTGAGCGCAATTTCCTCCAGGCTCTCTGGAAATAATCGATTTCCAGCAATCCACATGTTTTCGTGCTCTGTCAACAAAAGAAAATGTCAAACCTCTTGAAAGGTATAGTGTACTGATTTTTTTTTGTTTTGTTCCTTTGTCGAAAGTGTATATGAATATCTCCCCGACTGAGCATCATTGACAAGATGGTAAATTCCGTCGATATAGGTTGCAAAGAAATATCACAATATGAAAGACAAGAATTGGTGGAATAGGTTGCCTTCTGCAGCAATTAAAAGAAAATGCATTTTACATTATAAAGAATTACACGAGGTCACATAATCTTACATTAAACCACACCATTCTCAATGTTAGACATATACATTCAACATTTCACATATTCAAGCACCTACCTGTGTGATTTTTCTCTCACATTATCATTTAGTTATAAAGTAAATCAGACAAAAAACAACAACTACAGAGACTGGTTTGTATGCTCAGATCAAATAAAAGATTCCTGAACTTGGTTCTGTAATATTTATCCCACTTAATAGGTAATATTATACTAGTTGCTAAGGAAAAAACGGTTCAATGTGTGCAGTTTTTTTCTTTGTACCGGGCCCTCAAGGCCAACTAGATTTTGTATTTAAAATTTCATATTAAATTCTTCTGCTTGTTTGAGCATATTTTTACCTATAGGGTTTCAATCTCCGAGAGGACGTGCAGTTGTCGTCAACTTAAGATCACGACTTAAAAATAAATAAATACATACAAAAGTTAATGACGTATATCTTGTTGAACTTTCCTTCCTGCAGCCCTATGGAGTAAAATATAATTGTCAGTAAATCTCATGCGAATTGATGGCACGTATATTTACCCTTTATTATTCCTCCTGTATAGCTTTAGCCATTCAAGGGTATTATCATGTTTTGTACAGTGTTGTCCTGATGTTTAGAGCATCATTAAGCTATGTGTGTTAATCTTTCTGACCATTACTCAATCATGCAGCCCTTTTACACAAGAGGTATATGTAGAGGGTATTATTATGATTTATCGCACACAGTAAGACGTGACCTGCTAAGCCGATGAGTTATGAGCAAGCTTCCAATTGACAAGCACTTAAGAGGTCTGTCATGGCAGGACAGTTGAGAAGTATGAAAATGAAAATGGGGCGGAGACACTTTGAATGAATATACACTTCATTGCAGAGGAAACAAAGGGAGTGATTGATAGAGGAACAAAAGTGGCACTTTGTTCATGGCTACATTTCAACACTTTGGAATACGTATTTGTTTCAACATAACACGTGGGCAGTGTTGCTAAGTGACACATATTATTTATTAAATTCGTACAACCTTCATTGTTATTATATTTGATTCGGGAGGGTGGCCTATTTTGCTGTGAATGTCACAACAAAAGGAAATGAACAATCTTCGATCCATTTATCGCATTTCATATAGATTCAAATATTGATTGGGTGCTCTTTTTAGTCAATATAGCAGATATATTGACACATTGAAATAAACACAATTATAGCAAAGAAACTGGCAAGAAAAGCATGTTTGAATCATTTCAGAGAAAGAAGAGTTGGTACAGAACGCCAGTGCGAGTGGTAATATGTTAGTAGTAGGCAAGGTCAAAAGGTTACCTTTGCCCCTGGATGATTTGCTCTGTATGAGGATAAATGTGTCTTTCTTACTGGTTTGGTGTGCCAGTGTAATAAGGACAGGTCTGCAAGGCAGTAGCAGGAAAGGATATTACTTTTCTGCTGTAGGAGATGTGCTCAGTTCACTCAATAATCTCTCAGTAATATAACCTATGGAGTAGAAAAATATCACCTAGGAAGAACATAGTGTAAAAATCTAGCACCAGTGTATAGGGCATTGAAAATTTCCAGTGGATTAAAATGTCCATGGAATAAACATGAAAACAAGATGAAAAAACAATGAGCAGTGCTTTGGTTCTCCATTGAATCAAATGATGTTCATTTAATTCACATTGCATTACTAGTATCACACGATTTTAATATATTTTAGAGTTTTTAATTATTATAGTCGTGATAGAAGTGACTCGATTAAGATTTTTTAGGTTGAAGGTTTTAACATGATAGATCAGAATGTTCTGGCAATAAGAATGTTCCATAATAATCAGTATTTTTCTTCTTTAGATGTTGCTCATAAACAAGGTCAGAATATACCAGTTTGAACCAGCTTTTAAGGTAGCCTTGAGTGTGCATAGATACTTAAGGAGGACTTCCTCAGAGTGAGGGGGCTTTTTTTTCTTCTCAGGCTTTCAACATGCTTGCTTTCAGATGACCATCTTGAATAAAGATCTTCCATGAGGACAACTGAGTGTTTTGTGAATTTCCATCATAGAGTTAATACTGCCTGCTTTTTATGAGGTCATTATGGCTCTTTCCTGGCATTAAAAAGAAATGCATGTTTGTATTATAAACCGTGAAATATTTCAGGTGTGGCTATTCACCTTCCAGATTTGTATATGAGAATTCAAATATAATATACATATTTGTTTTAAATTCAATGTATAATTTGGGCTACATTATTTAATAATTGACATCCTGCAAAATGAGACTCACTGGACATCTATACAGTAAGAGACAAGTTGCCGGATTCCCTGCTTGGTAATCCGAATTATTATGTAAGAATCGTCCCATAAGGATACCCAAATGACATATTTTTCCAAAGAATTTATGCCCAAAACTCACACTTTTAATAGAATCTTTTTTGAGCACTGTTCTGTATTGTACATAAGAACTGCTGCTGTAAATATAAAGGCTAATATCTTTCTACATACATCTGTATTTATTATTGATCTATAATCTGTCTATTTGCTGAGAGTCAGTAAAAAAAAGGCATGTCTGGATTATAACAGTGTCTTTCTTTGTGTCATTTCATAGCACTGTTGCTGCTTTTCATTTTCTATTTTTTTCCCCTATTTTTTGGTTTGGTTAAAAGCCCTGCATAAGGAAAATGCTCCTTCATGACAGTCTGGAAATTTCCTGTGATGATCCTTGATGACCCATGAATTTTCAACAAAGGACTTTAAGTAACTGAAATGCAGACACTCTAAACTTTTTAAAAGTATTCCTGTGCAAACCTTCTAAGACTCACTTTAAGAAACTCTAGTTGTTTCATTTAAATGCAGAGGAGCATTTAGTGACATTAATCAAGAAACCTTTCCTGTCTGAAAGAGTATGATAATTGAAAGTTATCATTCAGAGGAAGCAACGTAGAGGAAGTATAGAGACAAACATCAGCATGCAAAACACATATTTAAAATGAGGTACATTAGGAAATAATAGTCTGGAGAAAGAACAGGACAAATTCATAGGACATGGAATCCTTTAAACTATGACTTTTTGGCCATAAATGGCAATGGACCCTTCTTTCATGTGGATCCTATTTGATCCATATTTAATACCAAGTGCGAGTCAAAGCTGCTATGATATTCTTTATAGCCGGATCTACTGATGTGCTGTGGATGTAGTAAAATGTAAACCACAAATGTTTCAAATGCTTGGCTAAATTGCATCGAATCCTTAATTAAAGTGAAGATAAAAACCAAGCAATGTTTCACATGTACACCATCCAACAGATTCTTCTTGGCTTTTATGGAGTGTTCAGTGTTGAACATGAGCCCAGTGCAATAGTATCGTTAGAGCTGTTATCGAAACCCAAGGGAAATAAACATTCACTGTTTTCCACACGGCTATGATACAAACTGATTATTTTCAAAGCCCAAAAGGTGCAAGGTTCATATTTAATTTGTTTCATTTTTTTTCTTTACTTGATGGAATCCACAGGATTGGTGTATTATTTTTATTATGTCCTAATTTCCTGTCAGGACTGGCCCATATGTGCATGTAGCGCAATATTGCACTGATAAGATCAGGCTGGATATGACGAATGAGAATAAAGATCGCGCTCATTTTTCTTTACCATTCGTCTGCAATAATTATCTGTCTTTTTCAGCATGCATACGTAATTCACTGTAATTTCTGTCACTCTCTCTTTCTATCTTTTAATTTTTAAATATTTTTTTGCATACTCTTTCTAATTTGGTCTTGGCCAATTCTCACCCACAAAGCCACACAACTGTTACCATCCAGGGAGTGTGAATAGACATCTGTTCAACTGTTACTCTGAGCAAGAGAAGCACTTACTGAGGAGCGCGGTAATTTATTCATCAGTGCTCAGCGTGTATTTAAGCCTAGACTTGGGCATACTGTATGCACAGGTAGATGTGTACATATTTCATATGGAAATTCATGATTGTATTTCCTCATAAATAATTCATGAATAGTTGAATCAACATTAAAGTATTATTGTGTCAGACAAACAGGTTATGCTCAGATTCCTATCCTGGTATTAAATGCCCTTTTACAAAGGTATTTGATTTGTCTGCAGAAAATTATACTAGCATTCTTATATTTTTCGCAAGGATTAAGCAAAGCCTGGAAGAATGCTTGTGTTTTTTTTTCTCCATCAAAGATACAATAGTACATTTATGAGACAGTATGTGTGTGTTTTCATTCATGCATATGCAATAGTTACGTGCATTATGTTGAAGCTCCTGCAGCTTTACCTGTGGCAGCAGTGCTGTTTGAAATTCAAGAAAAGCAAGCAGGGCCGTACTAGGAGCCATATCCTATTTAAAACACACTCAAACACAGAGAGCGGTTTTACTTCAGCTCACACTTATCTGCCACTTGTACCTATGGAGTTTTAAAACTGGGCTATAATCAGGTTAACGTTATGCTTACTTCACTGTAGGTGCAAGCTGAATTCCTTCCCGTGTACAGTACATTTCATCATTTCGATGATTATTACTCCCACGGTAAGCCACTATTGCTGGAAATAGTTTTATGTTGTTATGAGGTTTAGCATTGCCTGAAAAATTAGTTCAGCCTAATGAAACCATGTGCTTGTTTGCACCCTTGTGCGAGGAAAATGACAACAGGGGAAAGCCTGCAGCTCTAGTCAATTAGAGACGTAACAAAAAAAACATTTCACTTCCTATTTATTATTGTTGTATTACCATAATGCCTCCATAATCCTTGCTGTATGATTTACTTGCATAATGTCTTGTGGGGAAAATAATACGTGTGGGCTCTCTTGTACATGAAGCATGTGTACATGGAAATCACTGTATGTGTGCAAACACACAGGATGTGTCATTTATTTCAGTGTGTGTGTGTGTGTGTGTGTGTGTGTGTGTAGAGAAATACCTATGAATACTGATGGCATAATGCCTAATAACCCTATCACAGATAAAACAGATTTATTCAGAGCGATCAGCATAGTGTAATCATTGTTGTGGAATCTCTCTTAAAATTAACAAAAAATTAACTACATTTTTTACCTGTAATTATATAAAAATCAGGAGGCAGGACATGTTATGATTTTGTTCATAAAACATTTGCTAATTTCAATTCATATTCTTAAATTTGTCTTTGTAATTCAAGGAGCCATATGTCTTTCCTTGTTGTTTTCATGAAATTTGGTTGAATATAAATGTAGTGTTAAATATAAGTCACAGTGTAGATATATTGTTCCTTTGTTGTCATTATTGCTTCTGTTTTTCTTTTATTTACCACCATAAAACAACTATATACAATAGCTAATCCTGAATATAAATGAAATGAAACTTTTTATGTTTACTCTCTGGCAAATTCATAACAATTTCGGCAATCGACAGTCACAATCCTTTACGGAAATGAATCAGATCGTTGTGTTTGCATCCTTTTATGACTTTATTCATATTGCATATGTGTTTCTTTTAGACATATATGACAGACACCCTTATCCAGAGTGACTTAAAACTGAACAATTGAGGGTTAAGGGCCTTCCTCAAGGGCCCACTATTGACTATTGTTGGGATTTGAACCTGTGACTTTCCGGTCCAGTCCAGAGATCAATACCTTAATCAATGAGCTACCACCTCCCTGTAGGACCACTTTTCTCCCACAATCCTTTTACCATTTCAGATTAATTTCAGACATCTTAGTTGAGTAATAGTTGGAGCTGGTTAAATGTTGGTCTTCTTTTTAAATTCAGTGTGTTAAATTTTGTTCCAGTACAATTGAGTCTCAGTTTGATATTTTTCAGGATGCTTTAATAATGTTCTGTAATAAATCTGATAAGAAGTCACTATTTTCACTTTTCTGTGCCAAAGCACAAGATATCTTGCTTCCGACTCTGCAATAGTTCAATACTCTTTTTTACTTACAGTACAATAGTTGTATATACAATTCACAAATCATAGCCAATTTGTATAATGTTAACATGGTTATCAATGGAGTACACCAAGAGCTCAGCAACCAGAAATTGTATCCTAGTCTGTTTTTACACCCTTTCCAAATTACACCAATCTGTCTAATAATAATCTGTCAAAATGAAACCACTATTGCCATGTTTATCTATAATAAAAGGCCTTTAGAGCAAAATTGCTCTTTCTCTGCTCCAGTAAATGCACCTGACTAGAAGTGAGGAACAAAAGACTTCAATCTCACATTTCTTTTACAGTTACAAATAAATTTTAGACAAATCATTTGATCATTTATTGTTGAAATTATCTTTTTCCATTCCGCATTTTCCTTTGGCTTTTAGGTTTTATCCATTTTAGGTTTCCTGTTCTTATGTCATTCATTTTGTTGTGCAAAATATTTAAAAAATATACTGCATGTATATTGACAGCTCCATCAAGGAACAGCGATCGCCATGAATACTTATCTCTGTAAAATTCCTATTTCTTTTTTCAAGCCACCAAAATTGCTTTTAGAAGAGCGCCGTAGAAGGTTTTTCACTCGATCACACGATATGCATAAAAAAGTAAGGATGCTTTATGTAATGTAGAGGTGATGGTCTGTGAGAGAAGTATCTCTGTGGGCGTGAAGTACTGTAATTAGGTAAAGAACACTGAACAGTGTGGTTGCGGTGCTTAACAACTCTGACAAAAATGCAAGTTCATTGTTAAAATGGTCGATTTTAAATGCAGCTTCTCAGAAAACCCAAGGAAATGAAAAGGATAATAAGGCTTTTGTTGTTTGTTTTCTTTCAAATTGGTTTTGTGCATTATGTAAATGTTTTATTATGTACAGTATGTGGTTTGCTGATGCGATTCCTATAATGTCAGATAAATAATACTAGGTTTCTTTTCTAGGTTCATAACGTGGTGTGTTTTGTAGCTCGCATGCAAGTCTGAAATGTTATTCACTCAAATGTCAGAACATTGTTTGAAAATTGTCCTCATTTTGATTCGAAGATTAAAGTTTAAAGTTTAAAGTTATCATTCAGTCTGGAAAAATGATTTAATATGCACCAGCATCCTGTTCAGTAATTAGTATTGGTTAGTACTGGAAATTAATTGCACGTAAGTAAAGCGCTCTTTTGAATAATTATGGGCTTTTAGGCCTCCATTTAAAATATGCATTGGCCTAAAACAAAGAAAAGGGAGAATATTGCTTAAATCACTTTTTTTTTATAGAGAAGCTCTGTAAATGATAAATATTCACTTCTTCTTGTTTTAGATAAACATATATATTTCAATTTAACACTATGGAAAAAGTCTAATTGAGATGAAAATGAGTCCAGGAGAGAGAAAAAAAGAAACGCTTTACCACAGCTGGAATCAATTAGTTTAAGCTATTCTTCACGATGGTTCAATAGTTTTCCGTAATAAATCTGATAAGAAGCTGAAAGTCATTATTTCGACTTTTCTGTGACAAATCAATGCATTGTTACAAAATGATCCTGCTCCGAGCGCCGCAATAATGCAATACACTTTTTAATTGTGCAATAGTTGTACATTCACTTCAATTCATAACCATGGTGTATCACGTAAGAACAATTTGTCTAATAATAATCTGTCTAAATGAAATCAATTCTTGCCATGTGTATCTGGAATAAAAGGTCTTTAGATTGAAATTGCGCTTCCTCTGCTCCAGCAAATGCACCCATCTAGAAGTGAGGAACAAACATTTGGCTTGTTGCCCGGGGAAACAGAAATAAGCCTAATAGAAATACTGACAGTATGTTCAATCTCTGACCACTTTGGCCTTCAGGCTTGCCATCAACATTATTAGTATAATTAGTCTTTTCAATAATGATGGCAACATGCATTTACCTTCTCAGTGTTCAGACTGCTGCTGCCCCCTGCTGCTCTTCTGTGCTAAGATTTCCTCTGAACGAGTAATTAAATAATCAAGCTACATTTAAAAAAAAAAAACAGACAAATGTAAATAGTCTGTATTATTATCAAGGATCGTGAAGATCCTCTAAAGTGCTGCTGTCACACCACTTCCATCAACCTTCTAAATCTCTCCCTCTTTCTGTCTCCTCACTAATGACATTTTTTGAGCCTGTATTATGTATCCCTCCAACAGGGGGAGTAAAAGAAAAGCATTCTTTTTTGGGGGAACTCAATAGGCCTTGAATAAATCGTTACAAAATGCTGATTGCAAATTGTTCCCTTGTTTCTATTCTTTATAAGAAGAAAAAAGTATGAAATGTCTAGAGGAATATAACCATCTACAGTATGAGCTCAGTATAGCTTATTGGTTATGGCAAGGTATCTAATCTTTTCCGCAAAAGGCCCATGTAGGTGTAAATATTCATTCCAACCAATCAAGTTCCTAAACATTGGAAATGTAAATCATAAGATTTAAACAGGTTGAATTTGACATGGACTTGCTTGGTTTGGGATGAAAAGCTCCACCCACACTGGTCCTTTGTGGAAATGATTAGACATCCCTGAGTTAACGCATTGGACTTTGGATCTGAGGGCCATAAGTTCAAGCCACAGCAAGCTGCTTCCTCTGGGCCCCTGAGTGAGGCCCTTAAGAGCAAAGTCACTCACTTCTATTAATGATATAAATGTAAGTTGCTCCCGGCATCTTCTCATATTATTATGATAAAGTAATATGTAATATTACCAGTAATATAAAAGTAATATTTACCAGTATAAAACATCTTGCGCCTAATTGTATGTAAGTTACATATTTGTTATATTGACCCAGTTCCAATCTTGTAACTGTGCAGATTTTAACATTATTTATTTAACAGTTTATATGGAGAACAAATACAATCTTGGTATTTGTGCATAAAATCATGTAGAATCATGAAAAAAGTCAAAGCTATTACATCAGAACAAGTGTTTACATTGCTGTAAAAGAACAATTTGGAAACCAGCCATTTTGAATGTTTGTTTGTATTTGGCCTGCTATTTTAAAGACACTTTCCTAACACCTAATAAATCATTAGGATTTTTATAGGATGTTATATTAGCATGTTTATAGAGTTGTAACTTAGTTGTAAAGCAGTGAAGTGTCTGAGACCAGTTAAAGGTGATGTAATGACAAGCAGAGACTCTAGTAAGTGTGTTAATACCAGTTGGACCACCATTAAACTCTGGAGACTGAAATGGGAAAAATCACAGTCCTAACACACCTTCTGGATTTGGCATGTATATTATGTACAAGTTTTACTGGTAGACCAAATTAGAACCAAAAAGAAATTACAACTGCATTTTATACCAGGGAAAAAAATGACTACAATGTTCTAACAATGTCAAATAAACAATACTCCCACCAATAGTAACAAATAAAAATGTTGTGCTGACAGTAAACCAATTTAATTTACAACCCATACAACCCAAATATTCCTCATTCCTTCCCCCACCTCCTGAGAAACTGCTCTGTACTGAAACAACTTCATACCTGTCAGGGGAGTGAACTATGAAATTACTTTCAATTCTGCTTCCAATTGATTATTTATATAGATAATTTTCCTATTATCTATATAAATATTACCTTCAGTTTCTGTTGTGAGTTTATACTGGTTTCTTTATAAATGAAAATGAATACATAAAGGAGTTAGCTTTTGTACAATTACAGTCGTGTATAAGCTGAGCATTTCCCCAATACGCCTGATTTTATTAAAGAATTTGAAGATTTGAAGGTCTTAATATAACCACATGAAACACAAATAACAACATTACTAAGCTTTATAGAGACAGATTGTTAGCTCTAGTCATCGGAGGAAGTGTCTTGAGATGTTTGACTTACAGGGAATTTCCTGATTGCAGTAAAGTCTTAGGTATGTGGATGAAAGAGGACAATATGAGCTTGTAGAATTTAATTTATTTCAAAATCAAAATAATTTTAAGCTTCTATGCAGTGTGTAAGCTGTATTATCCTCCACGTCTGGTATGCAAGTGTATGTGTGTGTGTGTGTGTGTGTGTGTGTGTGTGTGTCTTTTGCACTCTTGAGTTCAAGCTATAGATTTCCAATAGCCATAAAAGCTGCAGGGTGTTAGTCTTTAGATCAATTGTCATTTTTGACCATCTGAACTTTGACCCATTATTTATCACTAAGGCAGGTTTTTTGCCGCAAAAGGAGTAAATCACAGGACACATACTTTTGTTCGTCTTCCTAGTCGAATATTTTGTTCTCATTAGTTTTATATATATGTATGTATAAAGGATGTGTATATACGTGTATTTATGTATATAAACTAGATATTGTTCTGATAGAATTGCTTTTTAACAGCACAGTACAATTTAGCTAATGTAGTGGCTGAAATAATGTTTATATACATGGTGTTGGCATCTCACTTTATTTATAAGTGATTGTTCTATAGAAGGGAAATTCTGAAAAAAAAATAGTGACACCACTCTCTGCATTTGCTCAACACAATGGGCATGTCTAAAGTGTAATGTGGTTGCTGGGGACTTAGTGTAGGCTGAAAAGAAGGATGCTCAGCCTTATCTACAAAGAGCCAGCATGGATTTAGGTTTTCACTCCAACCAAGAAGATTGCCTACACCTCATTAGTCATTTGAAGACCAAAACCAGCTGATTAAAGGGGAGAAATTGGTGTGCTTGGATGAAATGACAACCTGCAGCTACGCTGGTTCTTTGCAGATAAGACATCTCCAACAAAACTGGCTTCCAATCAGTGACTCTTGTGAATTGGTTCTAAATTGGTGGTGAAAATTACAGCTATTAGCATTAGTCTGTGAGAATTCACTTGCTATTCCGGTACAACTGTGATAAATAGCATACAGAGCTGACGGTATGTAAGGAAGTGGTTTGCGGAAGAGAAAAAGCGGTGGCAGGGCCAACTGCAAATTCCAATTTAAATGTGTACAGCCGTTCTTTGAAATTTTGTTCGAAAGATCCTGCAAGTATACCATTAAGCTTTGTGGAAGTCAAAGTCAAATGCTAAAAAATACACTAGAGGTTACATAATGCAGAATGAATATGAAAGGAAGAATCAGCAATCTGAACAAACTTTTTTTTTTTCCCACTGGACTTCCATATATTGTGGAGTAAAATGGCTTGTCACTGTCTAAGCCCTTATCTAAGTGTTTGTGCTCACACTGATATCCAGGTCCTATTGTTTCGACTTTATGGCACAGGAGTCATTCTGTGGCCCTGCTGTCTATATGCCCAGGGCCGTTCCCCTTCTCTTCCTCATCTTTCTCATTCTCTCCTGTCGCCGCTTCAGGAGCATATGTGACAGGGATGTGCTCTGCTAATTAGAGGACTCTTTTGTTTGCCAGTATCTCCTTTGGCCGTTCTTGCTGTTGTCTGTTTTGTCGGTGGAGTATCTCTAAGAGTCTTGTCATCCTAACAGAAGGTTTTTATTGGGTCCTTAATGAGTTTACCTCGGGTGGTCTCTCCTACAGATTGCCACCTCTGACTCTCTTAGCCCCTGCAGTACTGTGCAGAGCCAGATTTCAGCTGCTGCCCTCTTATCTCTCCCATCCAGCACACAGGACTAAATAATTGTGTGTTAGTGGATGCAAATTCGTACGGAGACACTCACAGGTCCTCTAATAAAGATATAAAATGTAGTGTTTTCCAATCTATGTCTTTTTATGAATTTCAGAGCATTTATGAGCTTGCATTAAGCCAGCATTAAGACATATGGACGCACCTTCGCTATAGCTTTTATAGAGCTTTATATCGAGATGTCTACCTTTAAATAAAACCCGATAGCGTTATATTTTGAACGTCAACTGAAACTTTCGTCTCAGGGGGAAATGGCACGTGCACCGATTCCGAATGCTGTTGACTGACACTGAATGTTCTTATCTCCCTCAGTGGTCATCTTCTTTCCAGCACCTGCTCCTATAGAAGAAGAAACAGGAGGTCGTAGATGTCATGTCCTGTGTGTACCATACACCTCCAGAGGTCAGAGGTCAAGCAGTGACCGGTGAAGTCAAGCTGTCCCAGAGCGCTGCTGCCTTCCTGTGCTCTGTGGTAACAGGACCTGGAAAAAAAGATCGCATGCTGACAGGGGGTATATCAAGCCCCAGTGTGACCCTTGTTGTCACTCTGATGTCTTTGTTGGTGCGAAATATAATTACTCAGCATTAATAAGCATGCAGTTAATGTACGGTGGAGGGCGCTGTGTCAAACGACACGATCGTTCCATTAAAATGTAATGAATTAATATACATAGAAATGGAAGAAAAAAAATGACACTGGAAAAAAACCTCTTTTTGTAGACTTTTTGTGTAGTTTCTGTGTGAGTGGTAATAAGTGTTGTTGTTCAGCACTCAAGGAAATCTTGCAGATGGTATCTAAGTGTGAATGGGAATAAACACAGCGACAAGTCAGCTGGTGGTGCTTGCAACATCGCACTAATTTACTTTTTGTAGCAGATGTGAGTTGAAACCCTGCACAGTCCGATGTATAGTTTCTATACCACTTGGTCTATTTGCATACAGATGCCCAGACAGTCCCACTATAGAGCTGAAAGAGGTGGGGGAAGGGCAGAACAGGCCTGCCAATGGGCCAAGGCAAGAAACTTGCAGGATAACCTATCATTTGTAGCTATAGTTCTTCGTGTCATTGGTGACCTTCTCGTCACCAGAAAGACACAGGTGCCATCTCGATTACCATGGATATTTTGGGGAGAGAGAGAGAGAGAGAGAGAGAGAGAGAGAGAGAGAGAGGGAGAGATGTTGGGAGAAAGCATTTGAGCGTTTCATTGATTACCCTCTCCCTCTCAAAACGCCATTAGCACTTTTGGGATCATTAAATTTAACTGGGCTGCTGATGCAGGATTATGTAATTGCATAGCTGAGACTTACTGCAGATGGGGCAAGTGTTGAAAGGCGTGCGTGTTGTGGGGGCAAAGTTATTCATCATACTGGGGGGGTAAATTGACTAATCAAGCCTTGACTTGTGTCCAGAAAGTGAGTGTGTTTAATTAGTGGAGAGGACTAGGGGGTGCTGCAGGAGCAGGTGGAGGAGAGGCACGAGATGAAGGGAGATTGTCTTGTGCAAAGAGAGCAAGCAGGAGGGGCTGAGAAGCCTGAAAGGAGCTTGTCCCCTGCTTCTTCAGACACTTTTGTCTTATTCTCTCCCTGAGACAAGAAAACCTATACTTTACGACATCTGCTAGGCTGATTTTCCCAGAGCTTAGCAGCTCAAAGGGCTTAGCACAAAATCATCAACTTGGCATGGATGTAGTTGTGAACTTTTTCTTTCTTTTTTTTCTCTCCAAACTTTGTAAGTATATACGGAGGCGTTGAAGGCAATGAAAATTGTCCTAGCATCAAGCTGAATAATAAATAAGACATCTGTTACTTTTGCTCATGGTAAAATTGCATTGTACATCCACAAGCTGCCACGGTGCATTTTTAATGATAGAAACATTGCACCTTTAAATCTCATGCTATATTTTAGAATAACCGAAACTTTATTATCAAACTATTCTATTCACAATAATCATATACAGATACTTGATTTGGATTAATATCATGCCTTTCATCTTTTTTTCTTTTTTTTCCATTTTTTAAAAATGTACTTTTTGTCAATATGTAAGTTTTGTTTTTAACCACCATGTTGACTCTGTATGCACACAATGTGAAACTTTTCGATTGTGGTCACTCAAAAACTTCCTAAACTTTTTGCCACTATTTTCTCTAAATCTCTTTTTAAAGAGACTAGTTGTACATACTTGATATCTCCCTCCAGGGTCACAGCTGTGCCAAGTAATGTTTTTTCACACGAACACACACACACACACACACACACACACACACACACACACACACATACAAACACAAAGCTTATTAAAGGAGCCTCTAGCTCAGTGGCCTGGAAATCGGCCTCTTAGCTCCGCCCTTAAGTGTGGACAGTCTTTGTTATTTTAATGATAGCACTCTGTGTGTGTATGTGTGTGTGTGTGTGTGTGTGTGTGTGTGTGTGTGTGTGTGTGTGTGTGTGTGTGTGTGTGTGTGTGTGTGTGAGTGTGTGTGTGTGTGTGCATGTTTGTGTTTGTATTCGAGAGCAAGTAAATCTCTAAGACAGATAGAGGTGAAGAAAAAAGTGGAGTCATGGGCATCAACTTTTAATTGACACACTTTTGTGAATTTCACATGCCAGTGTGTCAGCTAGGATATAAACTACTACTACTACTACTACTACTACTACTACTACTACTAATAATAATAATAATAATAATAATAGGAAGAAGAAGAAGAGGAAGAATTCTCATCATCATTATAATTATTCTAAATATTCTATTGAATTTATTGCATAATCTGTAGAGTATACAATTTGCATAGTTATAGAAAGTTAATTTATACTTTTTTTAAATACAATCTAAAAATCTGAATGCACTAAATTGGTGTACCAAATAAAGAATTTGCAATTTAATGTAGTGTGTGCAACAAAAGAATTACAATGCCATTTTTCCCATTTTGCATTCTAAATTAATTACCATCATCAGTTCAGTGCAACAGTAATCACACTATACAACATAGTTCTAGTCCTACAGTGATGTATACTGAAATAATCTTTTTTGGTGGTATAATTATTAATTATTAACACTTCTTTTATTTTATTAATGTCGCTATACTCGACTATACACGACTTTAGTTCAGAAATGTATTCATTTTATTCATTCTTGATTTTTTTACAAGTGCTTGTTTTGTTCGTTTTCATTTCAGCCATTGTAAAAAAAAATCAAGCAATAAAATTCTACTTTACAAATTTGTATAAAAATGTGTAAAAGAAAATAATAAAAAGTTGTAAACATGTGATGAACACCGAAATCAAATTTCAAAACAGCAGATGGTTCAATTTGAATTGAATCTCTGGAGAGATGCAACAGTAAATAAGATGTGCACACTGTCATGTCCTTATATTTGGGTTACAATATCCTTTTCTATTTTTATTTCTATTTCTATTAATTTGAATATTGCATAATAGAACATACTCATTTGTGCTGTTTAAAACATCAAGTAGACTCTGAGTTATACTAAAGTACTTAATTTAGTAACCTGCACATTTATTTAACTACTTTTTGAAAAAGTTTTGAAAACAGAATTGACTTTTACAATTTGTGCTTAAAAAGATCACTCTTCAGTAGAGACATATTTCGATTGTATCTCTGCAGCATGGGGTTTTTCTTCATCTGTGCAGCTACATGTGTAGAAACAAAGGAGTCTGAGAAGGGCAGCTGTACATAGACCCACACCCTCACACCTTCATTTCCAAAAGTCTTTTTTTTTTTTTAAATCAGTCTCTGAAAGCTTTGTAGACTTTCTGCATGTCTGGTGTCAACTAAGTGTGGATGCCTTAATAAGCGCCCCCTGGCTCTTTCCATGCTTCAGTCCCCCAACCCTCCTGCACTATGGCAACAGCAGGAAGGGGGGGGGGGTGGGGGGGGGGTATGCTGGCATCATTATCAGCAGGGCCATCTGTCATTGGGAGCTGAGAGTTTAGCTCATGGACTGGGGATACCTCAGTACCTCAGCACATATGCCTCTGCACTGGCCTAATGGAGGGAGGGCAAGAGAAAAGAGAGATAGAGAGATACAGATTAAGACTGTGAGAAAGAGAGAGTGCCTGAATATCCACTGATATTGTTTTCAGTGGAATTGTTACTGAATGATTAATTGGATGTTTGAGAGAGACATTTTATGAAGTCAGATCTGTCACAAAAACACAACAGATTAATGCTTGTTTGTTAATCTTTTAATTATTAGCTGATGTAATTGTGATCATTTGCAAAAATGTCAAATTCAGTTATTTTGTCTCTCCTCTCTCTCTCTCTCTCTCTCTCTCTCTCTCTCTCTCTCTCTCTATCTATATCTATATATATATATATATATATATATATATATATATATATATATATATATATATATAAATAATCCATCACTTTTAACCAAGTTTTTTTTTAAGTATGAACCTATACTGATATCAGCATAATCAATATTATATTGATTACCAGCAATGTGATATTATTATATTATTTTGTGATATTTCTTAAAACTTCATATGTCCATTGAAGTTATAAACAATATAGACTTTGGAGGAAGGGGTTTATCAATCTGATTCAGAGTCAAGAGTCAAATTCACAAATTTGCCACTAGTATACTGAAGAGTCAAGAGTTGGCTTGCTTGATTTAATTCTTTGATTTGCAATTTGCAGAATCCTACAAAACTTTGTTTAATGACTTTCTGTATATATATATATATATATATATATATATATATATATATATATATATATATATATATCTATATATATATATATATATATATATATATATATATATATATATGCTTATTATATTTAAGTATAATAAAAAGAAACTTTTGTTCTCTTTAGATTTTCATCTACAACCTAATTTTGAGTGTGCAAATGAGTAATTGTTGAAAGATATCTGATATGATATAGATAGGCTTTCTTTCAGAAGATAAAACACATGCTTAATTTTGTTAACATCTCATGATTGATTTGTTTAGTCTAAGACCCCCCCCCCATCCTCCCTCACCCACCCATGATGATCTTACCCTCACTTAGATTAAATGCACATCTTTATAAATTGATAGAAAAACTAAAACTTGTATAACTGCTTCCAAATCAGGCTTGCGAATCTTTATTGATAGTGTAAATTTTAATACTCAAGATGGCGATGAAAGAACAAATCCAAAAGTCCACGGAATCATTTTACAAATAAATGGATTTAATCTAATCTAAACTTCAAAATGTACCAAGACAATGGCTTCACTCCTGGTGGAGATCGCTGGTGATTACACTGACAGTTCTTTTAGGCTTTTAGGTTTTTACATGCAACTTTCCACAATGTTCCTGACACCAAATCATGTTGCTGAGAAAACCTAGTGTTATAGCAGAATCAAAACAATAGTGCCTCTGTACTAGTATGTCCATGGGAAACTGTATACAGCATACTATCTTAAAGTCTTTAATCCTTTATGTAATCATGTTATTTTTTTTAATTGTTATTATTTATTATTATTATGTTCAGGAGGTATGTTCCGTTTGGTTTTGATTAAAAAACTCTGGTGAAACTTTGGCCAAAAACTTTTTCTCTACAACTATTCGGTGGGAGTTGAATGAATGGAGAAGTGGTTCCCCTTTGCCGTATGTCTGCTGTTGAACAGAGCCAGCCTGCGCTCTTTTGTTTTCACTTTCAATGCTCTTTGTTTGCGCTTTCGGTGGAGCGCTGGAGCTCGGGCTCTTTCTGATTGGCTGTCCTTCAGGACAACTGTGACGCAGGCAGGCTCTGATTTGTTGGCTCGCTGTAGGCTTTCCACACCGACAAGTTTTTCTCCAAGTTCTACTTTCTTTGAGGATACAAAGTTGAAGGAGTTTGAAAGCGGTGCGAGTTGTGACGGAGGAGCGGAAACACAGCCAAGATGAAGCTGTGTAAAACTTTTCTCGGTGAGTTCAAACTTTTACACTTTTTTCTTCCTTCTGCGCGAAATTGAAGGGCTTCCGGGTTTTAAACAAAGCGACGTGTGTGATTTGACAGAATGGGATTTGACCGAAATGATTTGAGACTTTTGTGGGGTTTTTTTTCCACTCCCTCTTGCATTTTAGTGCGACTTCTTTAAACACTTCACGAGCATTAATACGAAATCTGTATGCCTTTGCCTTTATAATGGTGGTTTTGGAAATAAGTTATGGGTGTCTTATGAGCGAATCCAACGGCCTTAACAATTTGCAATAAATTGCAGTGTGTCAGTGACAATTTTAAACTGATTTATTATCCGTATTTACTCCACAGACTTTCCTATGTGCGCTGCGGGACACCATGTTAGTGTCTCAAAATGTTCCCAACACGAATGTCCGACCAGACAGTTCACAAACAAAGAGAACTTTTGTTCCCAAAGGGGATTTTGTGTGTCTCCTCTGTGGGGACTTCAGGACACTGCTGTATAGACCCGTTAAAAAAGTTTATACGAGGGAGGGACTTAGATCAGTCCATCTGTCCATGGTGAATGGGAGGGGTGGCTGAAGGCAATGGGCTCCTTATTCACTCAGCTGGCACGTATGTAATATTTATACACGCTGCCTGGCCCTGAGAAACAGACTGCGAAGTTAATTGTATGCTGGAGCAAACACGGCTGTCCATCTGTAGCAAGGTTTAGGATGAGACCGGGTTGAACTAAGTTACAGCTGGTAACCGGAGAACTTTGGCCTGATTAAATATTCAGGAACATGCTGAAGAGGCTTTTTTGTACGTCACATGGCCAATACTGTCCATAAAACTTTTTTTAAGTTCTTGAAATCAAAATCACATGCAAAAATTTTTTATATAAAATATAAACCGTTTCAGTTATAGAGAATTTTTTATTTTTATATTAAATATGCTTGTGGTTTTACTCTCTCATCTCTTTTAATTACTCATAAGAATAACGTGTTGTCATACGTAAGATCAGACTTGTTTAAGAGAAAATCGAGATGTATTTTGTAATAGCAAGTCAAACAGGAAATATTGATTATAAAGTACAGCATATGATCATTAAAATATGCTATTCTTCACGGCCACGAAATGTTACGAAATGTATTGTTTATTTCCTCGTCGCTGTGCTCTATTTTACACTTATGGTTGCTGAATCTAGAGCTACTGTCAATCAAATGTATCACTCCGCATGATAAAGTAGTTCCAGTCTGTGCCCTTATCTTGTATTTTTAAAGATCGGTAGCCCATGGGAATAAAAATATATTCATTCAACATGATGGCTGCGCATCTGTCGTTATTTTGATTTAAAAGTGTTGTTGTTAATGGAAAAATAGATTTAAAAGAATAACTTTTTTTTTACTCTGGAGTGAACGGTCGACCAGTGTAATATAATATCCCTATTCTTTGTGCATCATTAGAGGAGACAGTTCAGGTTGTAACGATGCTTTGCACCACTGAGGAAGCTGCTCTGAAAACGAGCTTCTGTCCAAGGTGCTGAAATCGGCTTGCGCTGTCTGTAGTGCTGAACTAAAAAATAAATAGGCTAGAAAACTCCTAAAAATACGGCCAAGTGCACAGCGTGGCTGTGAAAACATGGTAGAATGTGTGTGTTTTTATTTTATTTTATCAGCGGGTAATTGAGCTTATAGTGTTAATATTTCCTTTGCGTCGTTTTTATATCAGTTCTCAAAGATCGCGTTTGTATGAAATGTGTGTAACGGTAATGTGTATGTGTACGTGTTTGTATGATAGAGCCCACCCCCTCCTGTATTGTACATTTTACTATGATGATGTCACAGCATTGGGTAGAGGAGGGGTGAACAATGGGCCTGTGAGCTAAAGGTAAGTTCATATTATTCTCGCCGACAAACGCGATATAGAAATGTTTTGACGCCTACGCGATCATATTAACACGTCGAATTTGGATGCGCACGAGCAAAATCCTAATTCGAATCGGTTTTCTGGCGGCTCGCGGTCGGATTATTTACGGTCTCCAACGGTCAAGGCTTTTTTTTTTTTTTATGAAATTGCCGAAGAGGAACAGCACTGAAGTTACAGCTACAAAGAGCAAAAGGCCGCTTGCATCTCATCGCTGGAAGCAAAGCAACGCTTGCGGTAATTTCCCACAGAGATGCGGTTGACGGATACTGGGTGCAATATAAAGAAAGAAAACAAATAAATAAAAATAATAATACTAATTGTTTTGCGTTTGCAGTCGGGTTAATCTTCTGCCTATCCGTCGCACTCGGTTGTTGTCGTCTAATGGACGCCGACTCCGTAATCTTTTAAAGAGACATGTTTCGACCTGGTTTTCTCCTGCCTCGGCTCATTCTATATTTTCTTCGAAGCTTGCTAAAGTAGTCATATTGTTTGTGTCAATTAAAACAAATACCGACGTTTCCTATAATATTAACTTTCAGTGGACTGTATAGAGCTAAAGGTTTGTTTAGATACTCTGATTATTGTTGCTTTGTGGAAGTCAGATTGTTGTTGTTTTTTTTTTTTGTATTTGCGACTTTCAAAGAAACAGGCCTAAAATCCTGCGAATTTGTCCATTTCGGGAGCTAAAGAAGGTCCATGGCATGACTGAAAAAAAAGAACTGGTGGTGAAGTTAGTTCAGCGTCGGCGGACTTTTTTTAATCCCAATATAAATATATATATGTATGTATATGTGTGTGTGCATGCATGTATGTATGTATGTGTGTGTATGTATGTATGTATGTGTGTGTATACATATACTATATAGAAATGCAAGTGAACAAATAAAGTTTGGTTTTGGGCGCTTAAATTTTTTTTTACAACATGTTTATGTATTTACGGGCCAATTTTAATTCTTATTATATTCTAAACTGCTATTCGTAACTATAACATTGCACTATAATTAACATCAGATAGAAGTTAGAACTGATCTTTATTTTAAATGTGAAGCGTGTATACATATATTTATCCTTTGACACCCTTGCATGAGTGTTTTACTACATGCTCTTTGTGGCTGTGTGGTTTTGAAGTAGTTGTAATCAGGTTCGTGTGGCCATTAGGATACTTGTTCATCTCCATCATGCAGGACCGAGGCCTAATGGACTCTTTTTCTTTTTTTCTTTTGATTGAAAGGCGTAGGCTGCATGTGTTAAACTACTCTATTCTAGTTGTACCATCATATATAGTATGAGGTTTTGTATTTTGCAGTGGTTAAAGTGTCATGTATAATAAAATCTCGTTCACCATATTTCAGGTTTATGCATGTGCATGAAATCGCTTTCTGTTCTTTTTGTGAGACACCAAAGTGACAAAAAAAAAATAAGATAGAGAAAGCCCCGAGTTATTGCTCAATTGTTTTTGTTTACTGCATATAGCGGAAGTAAGCGGTCTGTTGTTGAATGTGTTGTTTGTATCCTATGAATACTTTGCAAACAAATATTCACATTAGACACAACATGGATGCACTGGTGAACCGTGAGAAATTATTCAGAAACTTTAAAGGGCACTGTGATTCGTGCCTGTATGTGTGTGTGTGTGTGTGTGTGTGTGTGTGTGTGTGTGTGTGTGTGTGTGTGTGTGTGTGTGTGTGTGTGTGGGTAATGGCGGCATATTTCTCAGGGGACACCCCCACCCTCCTTCGTGAGAGCACCAGGTGCCAGCAGAAACCAAATCGTATTGCTACGTAATAATGGCCGAATGGAACAGCTGGCTCGCGCTCGCAGGGCTGTTCATTCACAAGCCGCAAAACGCGGTCCATTCAGAAGTGCTCGTGCGCTGCGTGTTTCTCTGGCCGCAGAGGCCACGCCCTCCCCAGTGACAACCCCGAAGAGTCATGAACTGTGGCTACTTCATTATGGACGATTTCTTCTTATACACGACATCAGATTGTGTTCCCACCGAGAAAAACAAATGACTTTAGCTCAATGTAGGCATTCGTTTTAATAAACACACTATTGAGTTTAATTCAATTCAATTTCACTTCAATTTTATTTGTAGAGCGCTTTTTACAATTTGTCATCGTCTCAAAGAAGCTTTACATAATACTTATGTGTAAGAAATGAAAATCAGTTTGGCCCTAATTGTTTCTTTACATGTCATTTATTTTAATTTCCTTATTTTTTTAATGGCCAAGTTTAAAACTCAACCTGATGTTCTTTATAGTAGGTCATAGAATGCAAGCTTAGTCCCAGTTAAAGTGTGCGGTTCAAATATAACACTGATTTTAGGTCAGAGAACACCTGCATGACAGAGACGAAAGAGAAATTGTTTTCCGAGGTTTACTTCTTATTTTGATGCCTAAAATTTGTTTTTTGTTTTTTTGTTGACCGCTCCTGTACCACAGGCTCTGAATTTGGGTTACCGTGTATTAATTTAATATAGTTTAATAATGTTGCTGTTAGTGAATCCTATTATTTGTTACAGTTATTATTTCCCTTCATATGATTATCACTTTAATATAATAGAACAAAACAAGTGCATTTTTTTATGCTCAAAACAAGTCTCTAAAACATACAATCACATTTTTAATGGATTCTTTGATTTTGTGTAGCGCTGCAAAATGGCTTACTTATGTCTTGCCTGGACTTTATTCATGTTATTTTAACCACATTTACAACTAACTGTAGTGATAAATATTAGAATAGACTTAACGTGCAGCGTTTCAGAGTGTTTTTGGATTGCAGCAAAAAATAGTTGCCAACTTGCGATTATACATGCTACATAGACATTGACTAAATGCTTGTGTAAGGCATTCGTAGAAGATGACTATTCAAAAAATATTTGCCA
Source organism: Kryptopterus vitreolus (assembly GCA_030449085.1). NCBI lineage: Eukaryota > Metazoa > Chordata > Actinopteri > Siluriformes > Siluridae > Kryptopterus > Kryptopterus vitreolus. The sequence continues at coordinate 12,382,143 of JACRUU010000030.1, read as the reverse complement.
AGATTTTTCCTCCAGCTTTTGCATATTCGCATGAATGATTGTCAAATGCAGAGATTTAATCTTTATCTATAATGCTGTATAAGCTATTTGACACGATTCGACTCGTTGAATAAATGCTATTCAGTATGCTATAACATTTTTCCACCCCTGCTCATCCTGTAGAGAATGAGTTCCACGGGCAGCTGCTGAGTCAGAGGTGGACAAGAGGGGACCGGATCAGCAGCTGGGAGAGCAAGAGGAGCAAAAGAATCAAAGTGAGCTATAGATAAGTGTTTGTTCTGGGCATGTGCTTGTGAAGGTCTGCATTTTCCTTCGTATAGAGCAGCTTCTTTTTCATTTTCTGTAATGAGCGCTATCATACAGCGAATAACCTTGAGTTATTCTTCTTCTTTCCCTTTTGATATAAAACGCTGTAATTTTACTGTAATCTGATATTTTTGAACCCGTAACGACTCGGCGCTGTTCAGCTTCGGTCTCTTTCTTCCAAATCATTACTTCCTTAGTGCACCGAGTATTTCTTTCTTATACTTTCTCTCCCACATCCTGCCCCTAATCCTCTCGCTGGGTCATGTTATGCATCTCAGAAGAACTCATTGGAAGCGTATTATTGATTTTGCTGTTTCACAGAGTTTAAAGGATACCACTCTGGTTACTTTAGCTCTGCACGGTTGAACAAACATTAGATATTTGACTGAAGGACACCGAACGCTGTTGTATAAATCACGTCCTAAACGACCATGGAGTAATAAAAAGAACAACACGGAGTAGGGGAACGTAACGCGGTGCAGTTAAATTGAAATTCTAAGCGAGTGCAGTGTGGCAAACTTTTTATTTGCATTGTCCTCTAGATGAGCCAGGACACAGAAGACAAAAGGACACGGACCCGCTCAAAAGGCATCAGAGGTGAGGACAGTTCACTATATGCAATGCGATACGGGAAACCAAACAGATATCTTCGATCTGTCTGGCCTATTTATGTGAGGCCTGTAAGCTACTATATGTGTAATGTGATATATGATGTGATGTGATATATGTGCTAATATAATGGATGTCTTTCCTCTTGTCCATCCTAGTTCCTCTTGAGCTTGTGGGCCCAGAATACAGGTGTGTGCATACTTTTATTTCATTTGTGTTCTGTGTCCTTTTATACCAACAGTTCAGCGATTAAACATACTAAATACCATTTATAATAAAAAATAAAGTCCTTTTTTTTCTTCTTTGCATTTAGTTGTCCGACTCCAGGATGTGATGGTTTGGGACATGTCAGTGGAAAATATGCTAGACACAGAAGGTACCATCGAAATAAACATTATGTCATCATGGACAATGTCAAAGTTGTTTTTATTTTAATGGCTGTTTATTTCTGTTTATCCCACAGTGCATTGGGTTGTCCGTTAGCAAAGAAAAGGAAACTTCAGGAGGCAGAAGAGACCCAGTCTGTCTCTAAAAAGAGGCCAAATCCCCTGAAGCTGGCAATGGATGATGGTTTCAATGCAGACAGCGATACAAACAGTGAAACTGAACCAAAGGAAGAAGCAGTTGAGTCTGATGAAGACACCGCAGAGAAAGAGAATGAGCCTAAGAAGAAGGATCATCCATTAGAGTCGTTGACAGGTGAGAAGGAATATCATTAGGTTTTGCCATTAGTTATTATAATCATTAGTATTATATTCTATATAAATTCATTATAATTCCACTTCGACCTCACATCATCCATTTCATGCACTTGTAAAATTTGTTTTTGTTCCTACAGAGGTCATTTCACAAGCGGAACCTGAAGATAAAAACACAGTAGACAAAGAAATTTCTATTCCGGCCCCTGATGAGGAGTGTAAAAAGGAACACCTCGAGCCTGACCCGACTCCCATCCAACAAGTGACTGTGGAGACTGAAAGCGAGGAGGGCCTTCAGGTTGCTGCGGAGATCCAGGCTGGAGAGGACGAGGAAGGAGATGGAGCAGAAGAGCTGACAGAAGAAGAAAGAATGACTCAGCAGCTAAAAGCCTCTGACGATCCTGTGCATATATCCGAGGAAGAGGGCGAGGAGGAGGAAGAAGAAGAAGAACACGACGAGGAGCGTGAGACCCAGGGTTCGAGTCAGAAGAACAATTCAGACCACCAGTACTTCAGTGGAGACTTTAACAAAGTCCAGGCCAAAGAAACCGAAGAGCACTTGAACGATCAAGAAGATGATGTTGATGAAATGGGAGAGGACGAGGAGGAGGAAGAGGAGGAGGAGGAAGAGGAGCAGGAACCGGTAGAACCCAGGCACTCCCACAGCACTGTAGCCACCAGCTTCTCCGCTCAGGTATCAGAACCAGACGCTATGATGAACAGCGGTGAGAAACTTGACCCTCGTTTAAACGAGGACGAGGAAGCAGAGGAAGACGACGAGGAAGACGAAGACGACGCGTCTAACAAGGCCTCGCCCACCGTGGTCATAGAACTGCAGTCGGACGATGAGGACGAGGTTGATGAAGAGGACGAGGACGACGGTGAAGACGAAGGCGAGGAAGAAGTAGATGAAGCGGAAGATGAGGAAATGGACAGCGGGTCTCACAGGTCAGAGGTGACGGACGAGTCCGAGACGTATGACATGACGCGGGGGAATCTGGGCTTGCTAGAACAAGCCATTGCACTGAAGGCGGAGCAGACGGCGCGCAGTTCTGAGGAGAGCCGCTCGCCGGAGCAGCAGAGCTACCACAGCGCAGACGAGAGGAGCAGCAAGATGACCGAAAGCACACCACGCAGGGGATATTATGGTAAAGATGCAGTCGGGACACTACATGCTTTTGGGAGCCCACATTTGGTCATTTGCTCTAAATTGGAGGGCTGGCATTATTAGCAAAGTGTTTCAAGGGAAGAGCTAGCTAAAAAATAAAACATTTACTTCATCATCACTGCATCATTGTATACACTAAACACTAAATATTTACATCATAAAGCTTATCGGACTCCTGGAATTACATATTATACATACATTACATAGTATATATCTCAGGGTTATTCAATTGGCGGCCCCTGAGGTAATTTGTTCCGGCCCCTCTAAATAGCCCGGTGCGACAAAGACATATCTAGAATAAAGCTTAGTTTAGTCTGTACAGTTATGAAGTGACGTGCATGTGTTTAAAACAGCACGAGCTGCAGTTGAAGGCTGTTTACAGCGTGTTACATTAAGCAGGTAGCGCGAGCAGCCTCTCTGGTGGGATTCGATGACTGACAGATCAATGATAGATGATAACTTTTGTTCATTTCTCCTGTTTATTTCTTTCTTCTTATTTATCCACCAAAAAGAATAGGCAAATTCCGTGTATAAACATGTCAAAATGTGTCTTTCAACTTGACAACTTGAAACATAAACATATGTTTACATGTATAGGAAGCTTGTTTGTGTATCTACAATACACATGTTGTTGTTCAGTTTCAAATTACAACTCGTTTGAATGTAGAAAAGCCGACTTGAGCAATGCACTGATTTTGTTCTGCTTCAAAATAAAGCGTTTGAATATTTCTACATTGTACAATGCCCCGATGCTACTTGGGTGTCTTAAAGTGCAAAAATACAACATACGGGCTCTTATATTGCTGCCGTGTCATCATTCATATTGCAAGCCCATATCTCTCCGGCCCCTCATTTGGGATGCTTTTCATGAATTGACCCCCCCATGACAAACTAATTGAATAACCCTGGTATATCTAATAAGGCCAGAGGTAGCGTTGCACTTGCATGTGACCTGTAGGGGGCCTTGAGGACATTTTTTTTCCTGCTCTGAAAAATTCACATCTGAAATGTAGCATATTGAGTTTCTGTTCTTCCCTCTCCTACTTCATTTTCACCATAGAAGGGTCCAGATCCGAGAAGAAAGAAGTCAAGTGTCCAACGCCAGGATGTGATGGGACAGGTCATGTGACTGGACTGTACCCTCATCATCGGAGCCTTTCTGGGTGTCCGCATAAGGACAGGGTCCCACCTGAAAGTGAGTACTGAAACAAATACCCACACGCACAGATTTTTTTGTAATGTATTGCGTACCTCTGTTATTTCACACTGCCCGTGACATATTTTCACCCCCCTGTTAAGTCCTGGCCATGCATGAGAATGTGCTGAAATGTCCAACACCAGGGTGCAATGGCCAAGGCCATGTCAACAGCAACCGCAACACACATCGCAGGTACTATTCTGTCAATCGACAAACTTTTATTAGCACGTAAATGGTATTATTTCCAAAACATTCACCCACCTTCCGCTTTGTCTCTTCAGTTTATCTGGCTGCCCAATTGCAGCTGCCGGGAAACACTCGAAGAGCTACGAGAAGCCACCTCAGACCCAGGCATCAGTCAGTGAGCAAGCTGTTGGCAGCTCAAACTCAGACCGAGTCCTCAGGTAAGCCCTCGCGCTGAAAATGGATGTCTTAAGACGCGGATGGCGAAACGAATTTGGTCACGTTGTTTCCTGGTCTCTACTCTAGGCCTATGTGTTTCGTGAAGCAGTTGGAAATTCCTCAGTACGGTAGCTACAGGCCTAACGTGGGCCCGGCCACACCGCGAGCCAACCTGGCGAAGGAGTTAGAGAAGTACTCCAAGGTGTCCTTCGACTATGCAAGCTTCGACGTGCAGGTGTTCGGGAAGCGCATGCTTGCCCCAAAGATGCCCTCTAGTGAAACTTCACCCAAAGCCTTCAAATGTAAGTTTACCCTTAAGCTGCATTCCCTGAAGCACGGCATAGCGTGTTTATATTAGCCTTTTTAAAATTCACCGTAGATTTATGTGCCTGTTTTACTGTCTCGATTAACAGCAAAACAATTCCCTGAAGCTTCCTCCCCTAACCAGAACTTATCAGGAGGCTACACCAAGAGCAGCTCTTCCTCCACCTCCAGTGGATATGACTATACCCACGATGCAGAGGCTGCACACATGGCTGCCACCGCCATCCTTAACCTGTCCACGCGCTGCTGGGAAAGGCCGGAGAATCTCAGCACCAAACATCAAGAAGAGACCAGCAAAGTATGGAGCTTATATTTGAATCTCTTAACACTCAAATGAGACTGCTAATATGTATGTTATATATATATATGTAATATATATGTAATTCTGTATGTTGGTTGGCTTAAAAAACAAAAACAAAAAACAAACAAATCTTATTTTTCAGCCGGACATGGATATCGAGGTCGATGAGAACGGCACCCTGGACCTCAGCATGAAGAAACCCAAAAGAGAGGGTGTGAGGTCACCTGACCCTTCTTCCTCATCGTCATCCTCCTCACAACAGCAGGGAGTTACCTCTCCTCACTCTGGCCATGCCTACAAAGTAGAAGAGTGGGAGGGGCCAATTGACTACACCAAGACAACCCGGCAGAAAGAGGAGGAGCCCGAGGAGGTTAATTTCGCTTTCTCTTTACTATTGGCTAATAATAATAGATGTTAGTATTTTAAGTAGTGGAAATAACAATAATAAAATACCGTTTTTTTTAAGGGAATTGATCCTGAACAACTTTATTGATTTGATTGTGACCCATTGGGTTTCTGACTTGCAGGTGGATTACGCCACTCAGTCGTACGCGTCTTCTGAGGGAGAGGATGATGATTTAACACAAGAGGGCCTCGAGGACAGGAAGTACCCTGGTGAGGTCACCACTTCCAGCTTTAAGGTGAAGCTTCCGTCCAAGGACTGCAAGAAAGAGCTCCTCCTGTAAGTGGAAATCATGAACCAAGTATAGAAAAAACAACGTATTGCGCCGAACCATGACGCCAATCTCTCAACTTTGTCCAGATGTCCTACTCCTGGATGTGATGGCAGTGGTCATATAACAGGAAACTATGCATCCCATCGCAGGTATAACCCAAACTATATGGTAGTTCTGTTGCTAACAAATCCCATACTTATTCTCAGGAAAGCATGCTTTTCTCTCTCATTCAACACTACCAAACCTCGTCCCCTCTCTTTCTGTTGCGCATGCGAGCAATATAAATAAATGCATCAGCAGCATGCATTTTACATTTTTTCCGACGCCGATAATACCTCACACACACACACACACACACACACACACACAGTAGTGACATCCAGTAGGCTCATGTGAATGCACCTTAAGCTGGGCCGGAGCAGAAACGGACCTAGTTCTACCTTAGAATTATATATCTAACTAGAATTGTACCAAACACACAGCAATCCTTCTTTTCTTTTTAATCTTGCACTTAAATTTCTCCCTATTCTCGTCTTCCTTGCCCTGCTTTATTCTTCCAGTCTCTCTGGGTGTCCTCTTGCTGATAAAAGTCTTCGGACCCTCATGGCTGCCCACACTGGTGAACTCAAGTATGTCTGTGCTGATCTTCCCTCTAATGAATCCTTTCTACAATGCTTTTACTGCTGAGCTGTACTGTTTCCTGCCGTTCCAACTGTTAATCTGAACCTTAGTACTGCCTTCTTTACACTGATAACGCCAAAATGACCCAGTTATGCTTGCTAATCTCACTGGTGTATATATAATATATATAATCAGTTATTTATTATCAATACAAATAGATATATATATACTCATGAAGGTCATGTTTCAACTGTACTTACCTATAACTCTCTGACCTCTAGATGTCCCACTCCAGGCTGTGATGGTTCAGGACACATCACTGGAAACTATGCTTCACACAGAAGGTATATCACTTTTAACAGTCTGTCCGAATTCTATCACCGTCTAGCAAAATGGAAGAGAAACCTTGAGGAGAATGTCGTTTTCACTATCAGCAGCAATAAACCCCGCTGCATTAGTTCCTGATACTATAATGTAATATCGCCGTCCATACTGTGTGCTGCCAGCAGGAAGCTTTCAAGCACCATTCGACATAATCCAGTTAGAACAAAATGCAAATCTGGTGTTAATGTTTGCCGTGGCTTTCGCAGTTTGTCTGGATGCCCTCGTGCAAAGAAAGGAGGAGTGAAAACAACTCCCACCAAGGACGACAAGGAAGACTCCGAGTTGATCAAGTAAGTGCTTTTAAATGGAAACCCTATGTGCGTGGTTAATGCTGCTATGTTTTAGCCAATGTTAACATCATATTATTGAATGAGCATTATTCGATTTGGACCTATAGGGCAGGTATTTTAAAGTTTGTATGTGTGTATGTGTGTGTGTGTGTGTGTGTGTGTGTGTGTGTGTGTGTGTGTGTGTGTGATGTATGTATGTATATATATATATATATATATATATATATATATATATATATATATATATATATATATATATATATATATATATACACCGAATACTTTGTTTACTTACAAAATACTTACAAAATTAAATAATTCAGGTGCCCAGTGCCTGGCTGTGATAGTTTGGGCCATATCAGTGGGAAGTACGCTACTCATCGCAGTGCCTATGGGTGTCCACTTGCTGCACGCAGACAGAAGGAGGGTCTGCTAAATGGCACGCCTTTCTCCTGGAAGTCCTTTAAGACAGAGGGCCCCACCTGCCCGACTCCAGGATGTGATGGTTCAGGCCACGCCAACGGCAGCTTCCTCACTCACCGCAGGTACAGCACATGGGTCTGTTAAACTGAGACATAGTACGGTATCCTTGTTGCCAGAGTGTATGTGTGTGTGTGTATGTTGGTGTGCTAGTGTTAGTGAACAGATACATACTGTATACGTGTGTAGTTGATATTCAATGCCATTCATGATTTATGGATCACGATTAGGCTGCAACACCACTTTTTGTATGATGTTGTCTCATATGTTGGAAATCCGCCTCCTGTCCCATTTAGAAATGGCCATAGCGTTTAGATGATAGATATTGCACTTCCATAATAGTTTGTAGTATTGTTCTTCTTATTACTATTTCACGATATTATGGTATCAGTACATATTGTGTGGATAAGCAGAATAGGAATATACGCTATAAATAAATCCTAATTTATTTATCATATTACAGTAGCGGGTCGCACTGTGATGTAACTACTAGACTCGATAGTCATCTCCTGACAATGAGTCATATCAGTGCTGAGACTCTTTATGGGGATTTTAGTTGGAAAACGTTATGTAAATGTGTTTTTTTTTTTACCACAGCTTGTCTGGTTGTCCAAGAGCTTCTGCTAACAAGAAAAGAGCAAGGTTCCCCGGGGATGACTTCATCAGCAAGAAATTCAGGGCAAGCGACGGTAAGGCTTTGGAGCAATCGTTTCAAGATGTTATTTATAGCGATCCACCCTGCAGTTCTCATAATGCGCGTCGCCTTTTCTCAGTTCTTGATAATGACGAAGACATAAAGCAGCTGAACAAAGAGATCTGTGAGCTCAATGAGTCCAACTCGGAGATGGAGGCAGACATGGCCAACCTTCACACACAGGTCAGTCCAAACACATCTAATAGCGCGACTGATAAAGTTCAGTACAAGATGTTCAGGTGTTGAACATTTTCATATGCATATAGAGTTACAGTGTTTGGTGCACTTTTGTAGATCTCATCCATGGAGAAGAACCTGAAGAGCATGGAGGAGGAAAATAAACTAATTGAAGAGAAGAATGAAGCTCTGTTCATGGAGTTGTCTGGTCTGAGCCAGGCTCTTATCCGTAGCTTGGCCAACATCCGCCTTCCACAGATGGTAAGTTAGCTAGCGAGATACAGGACAATGCGGCGTGTCATTCCGAACACACTGCAAAGACAAAAAAAAAGCAGAACGCTCTTGATTTAATCTATCATAATTAGCGTTAACATGCACATACATACATAGTACGACATGCAGAGAAATGCTTTAGACGACTGTCCAGCATGTAAACATAACGGAAAGAAAAGAAAATAGTGCAGGCATTATGAAAAAAATAGAAATTACATCTTTATAAAAAATATAAAAATAGTATAAATAGCTTGTTGGAAAATTCGCCTTTGATGAACATTGATGTGGGATACACTGCAATCTAGTAGTGGGCCACATTCGGTCACATGAGTTTGACACACGTGATCTAGTGGTTAAGTTATTTACGAGTGATACGGGTGTTTCCTTTGGTTATTTCAGTGTTTCGGTAAAAACGATGTCCTGCTGGCATTAAATGGACAGTCAGCATTACTCATGACTAATGTTCATTTTCTTGATAAGAACCTAAAGACAAGTGCACGTCACACACTTTACAGGGTTTTGGTCCATTAATAGCCACCGCTCGGATTTGTAGGCCTGTTTTGCACTGTAGAAATGGACCCTATAGGATTTACCCAAAGTAGAAAAACTACAAGCATCATCGTGGATGGAATAAGATGGGTAATTTTTGGTTTGTTTGTTTGTTTACAGCAGGAGCCCATCAGCGAACAGAACTTCGATACCTACGTGGACACTCTGACCCACATGTTCAGCAACAAAGAGTGCTATCAGAACCCTGCGAACCGTGCGCTGCTGGAATCCATCAACCAAGCCGTCAAAGGCATCGAGGTGTAATCACCAGCTGGGATCCGACGCACCGCAGGATCGAGCACGGACATGAGCACCATGAGAACACCAGAACACACTGTGGCTTGTAAAACAGACCAACAATACTTTTGCGCACTGTTAAAGGACATTCAGGTTTTGTATGTGATGAGGAAGAGCACTGCGAGGCCCTGTGCAGTTTAAAGAGATGGACCAAAATTTGAGAATCCAATCTTGCTGCTGTAACATTTCAACCTGACCCAGAAAGTCAGATGGGCACAGTGATTTTTTTTTTTCTTTTTTCTCCCCCTCTCCAGAAGATCATCTCTTATTAGTGACCAGCTCACACTTGTCCCAGTCTGCCTTTCTTACTCTTCTCAGCGAATGGAAACTGTCATGAACAAGCTGCCAGAGTGTGTATGTGTGTGTGTGTGTGTGTGTGTGTGTGAGTGTGTACGAATGGGTACATATATGTGTGTGGTTGACATTTAATGTCTACAGGTACTTTTAGGATTCCTGGTGTCCCCTTGATGGATCATGATTAGGCTGCAGCCCCGCTGTTGTTTGTATGACGTACGATGATGTTGTCTCATATTTGGTGGAAATCCGGTTCCTGTCCCATTTAGAAATGGTCATAGTATTTGAAAACATAGATATTGCACTTCCATAATAGTTTGTAGTTTTGTTCTTATTGTTCTTCTTATTACTATTTAAATTTGATCATGGATATGTTTAATTTATTAATTTATTCATGCTTGGGTGATGATTCTGTTTATTTATTTGTCATTGTCTATTTAAGAGCTTATTTATTTTACAACCACAAAATTCTATAAGCAGCTTTTTAACAGTCAATATAAGGAGAATAGTTGCCCTCTTGTGTTGAGAAAGGGGCAATATTTTAAAAATAACCTATCCACTGCAAGTGTTTTATAAACCTTCCTATTTATTTCAAAGACAGAGATTTTTAATCTCTTTTTTAAGTGCAAATATTTTTTATCAATTTTTTATATTATTTTCTAATATTCTCTTTTATTTAATGAGTTTTGTTTTCCATAAAAGTATTTTGACACCCTCCACAGCGAAGTGGGTTGAACAGATACAGTATGATGTATTTATTATGATTACGATCATTATTATTATTTATGTAATATTTAAGTACGAATTGAATGGCGCTCTTGTTGCAATATTTATTTTGTAAATGTATCTGTGTTAGTGACTGCTGCATATTGATAGACTTTTGTTCATCTGTTGGTGATACAATAAAAAAAAAGGAAATTCTATCACCTGCATCACGTGATCGAGGAGGCGTTTGTTCTTTGGATTATGTGAGAGGGGAGAAGTTGTCAGATTGTGGTCGGGGTGGTATGTATGAGATCCAAGAGGGGTTTTTGCTGCCCTCTGTTGGTTAAACAAAGAAATTACTGCTGAAACTATTCCGCCAATGTTCTTGCACTTGTAATGGTTTAAACTATTTTACTCCTTTTTTTTTTTTTTTAGCTCGTAATGCTTTTTTTTTAATAATTCGAAAGGGGCATATTAGAATGTTAATCTTTATCGTGAAGGCACAGAGAGCTATTTTAAAGATCTATAAATGGTGTATCTATCTATCTATCTATCTATCTATCTATCTATCTATCTATCTATCTATCTATCTATCTATCTATCTATCTATCTTATCTATTTGTTACTATAGCAGCGAATCAAGCAGGGTGTTTTTATCAGCATATATACATGTATATGTATATGTATGTGTGTGTGTGTGTGTGTGTGTGGGGGGTGTGTGTGTGTGTGTGTGTGTGTGTGTGTGTGTGTGTGTGTGTGTGTGTGTGTGTGTATATGCGTGTGTGTGTGTGTGTGTGTATATGTATATATATATATATATATATATATATATATATATATATATATATATATATAGGGTTTGGCCAGGGTATATGTGTGTGGTGTGTGTGTGTGTGTGTGTGTATATATATGGATCTATATTATATTATATATAGATATATATATATATATATATATATATACAGGGTTGGCCTATATATATGTCATTTATATGGATACACCTTAATAAAATGGGAATGTTTGGTGATATTAACATCCTGTTTGTGGCACATTAGTATATGTGAGGGGGGGAAACTTTTCAAGCTGGGTGGTGACCATGGTGGCCATCTGGAAGTCGGCCATCTTGGATCCAACTTTTGTTTTTTTTCAATAGGAAGAGGGTCATGTGACACATCAAACTTATTGGGAATTTCACAAGAAAAACAATGGCTTGGTTTTAACGTAACTTTATTCTTTCATGAGTTATTTACAAGTTTCTGACCACTTATAAAATGTGTTCAATGTGCTGCCCATTGTGATGGATTGTCAATGCAACCCTCTTCTCCCACTCTTCACACACTGATAGCAACACCGCAAGGAGAAATGCCAGCACAGGCTTTCCAGTATCCGTAGTTTCAGGTGCTGCACATCTCGTATCTTCACACCCATAAACAATTGCCTTCAGATAAAAGAGTCTAAGGGGGTCAGGGAGACCTTGGGGGCCATTCAACTGGCCAACGACGACCAATCCACTTTTCAGGAAACTGTTGTTGGAAATGTGGTGGTGCACCATCTTGCTTGAAAAACTCAGGGAGCGTGCCAGCTTCAGTGCATAAAGAGGGAAACACATCATCATGTAGCAATTTCAAATATCCAGTGGCCTTGAGGTTTCCATTGATGAAGAATGGCCCCACTATCTTTCCAATGTGGGTTAGTGTCAGACCAATAGCGGTGGTTTTGTTTGTTAACTTTACCATTCACATAAAAGTTTGCCTCATCACTGACAAAATCTTCTGTGTGAACTGAGGGTCCTGTTCCAATTTTTGTTTTGCCCATTCTGCAAATTGAACACATTTTATAAAGTGGTCAGAACACTTTTAAATAACTCATGAAAGAATAAAGTTACGACCATTGTTTTTCTTGTGAAATTCCCAATAAGTTTGATGTGTCATATGACCCTCTTCCTATTGAAAAAAACAAAAGTTGGATCCAAGATGCCGCCAGATGGCCACCATGGTCACCACCCATCTTGAAAAGTTTGCCCCCCCCCCCACATATACTAATGTGCCACAAACAGGATGTTAATATCACCAACCATTCCCATTTTATTAAGGTGTATCCATATAAATGGCCCACCCTGTATATATATATATATATATATATATATATATTGTGTGTGTGTGTGTGTGTGTGTGTGTGTGTGTGTGTGTGTGTGTGTGTGTGTGTGTGTGTGTGTGTGTGTGTGTGTGTGATATGTGATATTTGAAGTAAACAGCTGGAGTCAGAGCGCAGGATACAGTGCCCCTGCAGTACACTACATTTTATAATTTGCATTGAGAGCAGGTCCTGGTGTAGGTGGAGGTGAGGAGGCCTCGGGTGCAGTAAACGTTCCAATTCGTCTCACAGGTGTTCAGGAGGGTTGAGGTCAGATCTCTATAGCTGGAGATGTCCCACTCCAACCCCAAACGAACTGAATAACAAATAACAAACAAAGTTTCAATAGCAAACTTAGTGGGAACAAATGACATTATAAGTAAATAAGTAATAAATAAGTATATATATAAATAATAATAATAATAATAATAATAATAATAATAATAATAATAATAATAAATGTCAGGTGTCCGAATAATATATATACGTGCATGTGCGTTTGCCTGCGTGTGTGTGTGCGCGAGAGTGCGCGAGCGTGCGCGAGCTCGTGTGACGTCACGCAGTCAGCTGCTCAGTGTTTACATCCAGAACTGTGGCCGCTTTGTGCTGAACGATGATGGATGAAGGCAGCAGCAGGATTATAAAACATTACAAACGCGACTGAAAACACAAGCTTGAACCTTTCCACCGATTTCTGTGCTTCTGCTGCCATCCAGAGTGACCATTTTACCACAGAGCGCATTCATTATCTGCGATCCAGCCTTCATTTCATCCAAAGCGACTGTTTACAGCTGGAGGTGAGCTGCAAAAAAAAAAAAAAAAAAAAAAACACACCATCCTTTTTAATTTATTTATTAACTAGATGGTATCCATGTTATTCTTCTCTTCTCAGTGCTGAAACATTTTACTGCACATGTATGAATCTTATAACCAATAACCAATCGGAAAAAAACATTGTGCGACATAATCAGAGCTTTTTGTCTTTATTATTGGCTCACTTTAATTCTGCAGCATCCGAAACACTATATATATATATATAATCGCACAGTTACCAGAGTCAGGTGGCATTCTCCGGTACTTAATAAAGCAATGTAATGGTTTGGATTTCGCTTTGAACGCACACCAGCAGTGCGAGCTTTAATGGCGCAACTGTGTTTTGAACCTCTTTGTGGAAGGCCTCTTTTTTTTTTTTTTTGAACCTCTTTTTTTTTTAGGATGAGCCTTTCGGATTTATGAATTCCTATTTTCCAGCGACACCTCGTGTAAGATCTTGGAAACTGCAACGTTTTACATGGAAGTTGGATGAAATGATTGTTTCATGCCTTCGTTCATCCGACATTTTTATTATACAACATTGTATATACTGGTCAGGATTCAAGGTGGCTAAAGAGTTCACCCCTGAGGCAGGACATTACGGTATTGATCATAACACCCTGGATGATTTTGTCATGTTGCGTCCAACATGCACATCCATACACACTTCTGGACAGTTGCAAAGACGCTAAACATTTGACATGAGGCTTTTGTGGCACTCTGAGAGAAATGATAGCTTAGAGAACTTTAGCTTTCAGAACAAATAAGAAGTTTTAAAGCAGCCCTAAAAGCTGGTGTGTTTGTGTGTGTGTTTGTGTGTACACGTCTCCAACCAAGCACCTAAGCTCAACTGATTAAACAGGTGGAAACATGTATGGTTTGATTGGAATGAAAACTTGCAGCCTTTTTGTTTTGTAAAAACCATTCGACTTGTCTTTGCATAATCGCTCACTTAAGTCAAATTGAAGAACCTGTCGGTAGCTAAATGGCTTCTAACGTCTAAGATTGTCTGTCTTTCATAACACTGTGTTCTTCCTCAGCAGCAATGGGAGGTGTAGTAAGTGCAGGAAAGGACAATGATGAGTTGATTGACAACCTGAAGGAGGCTCAGTACATTCGTTCAGAGCTGGTCGAATGTGCTTTCAGGGCCATCGACCGAGCCGACTATTACCTAGATGAGTTCCGTGACAGTGCCTATAAGGACTTGGCCTGGAGACATGGCAACATCCACCTGTCTGCACCATGCATTTACTCAGAAGGTGATGGAAGCTTTAGACCTCCAGCCTGGCCTGTCCTTCCTCAACCTGGGAAGTGGAACGGGCTACCTCAGTACCATGGTGGGCCTCATTCTGGGTAGGTCCATGAGTAGAGACAGTGAGGTTTTTCATCATAATTACATGGAAAAAAACATGTATATATATATATATATATATATATATATATATATATATATATATATATATATATATTATTTTTTTTTTTTTTTCTATTGGTATTCTAACGTAACAAAAATAACGTAAACCAATGCAACAGTATTTACAATAATACTATCGTTTCACGAATAGCCATAACACTAGAGGTGGCTGAATGTCGTGTGAATCAGAATTCTGTTGTTCATATTTATTAAGCACAAATTGAAACTGTCTAGGACCTTTTGGTGTGAATCATGGCGTTGAACTCCACACTGATGTCATTGAGTACGCATATGAAAAGCTTGACTGCTTTATCAAGACGTGTGACAGCTTTGACAGGTCAGTAGCCATGTGCTTGATACAATAAAAACGTTCAAATACAACATGGGTTCTGGTATTATACTAACTGCCTGTCATATGACGGTTCGAGGTTTGAGTTCTGCGAGCCGTCGTTTGTGGTGGGGAACTGCCTGGAGATCGCCCCAGAGAGCTGGCAAGTATGACAGAGTGTACTGTGGAGCAGGGGTTCAGCGGGAGCACGAGGACTTCATGAAGAACCTGCTCAAGGTCGGGGGTATCTTGGTGCTCCCCTTGGAAGAAAAGGTGAGAAACAGCACCTTACTAGGCCCCTGTTTTTTGTGTTACAGTTAAGGGTGGGAAAGAAAAAAGAAATGTTAACCCATTATGTGTGCTTTGGTTTGAGTACTCGGCAGGATTCCCAACAATAATTTCTTATCAGGGGAAAGTTGTTTTTAAATGAAAGTTGCTCAGATTTTACAATTGCTTATCCACAATTTTAAACCTTTACATGTTAACATGCCTTAAAAAGTGATTTTGTTTCTTTTAGCTTACCAAAATTACACGAACAGGGATCGACTCGTGGGATATAAAAAAGATCATAGCGGTGTCCTTCGCACCTCTTGTGCTTCCAAAAAACAGAGAAAATGGAAAACCCAGAGCAGTGACACTACGTAAGTATGCTACATCATTATTTCACATTTAGTTGAAGGTACATTGTAACAGTAAAGATGAATAGCTTTCAGAATATGACTAGGTCTTTTTCAGTTGGTGGTAATGTTGCTATTTACTCCCAGAACCCATCTTTTTGAGTTATATTTAGCTTCCCAACAAAAGAATGCAAGAAGATTGACTGGTCTATTACCCCTATATTACCTACTGATCCCATGCTGGAGTCCTGCTTTTACACACTGTTCTTGTGATTAATTCTGAACTCGCTGCAAACAATACCAGGATCGATTGTTTACAAGGGATTGATGTATTTTTTTTTTTTTGTCTTGTGCAGCTGCCATGTATGAAGTGCGAAGCCTCCAGGATTTGGCTCGCATTTCCATCCGGCAGATCCTGAAGAAATGCGTGTCTGGTCCGCAGAAAGTGGGATCCAGAGGCAGGCATAGTCTAAAACCTGAGACGTGACCAACGCTACTCCACCCTCCATAGCAACCACTACATTTTCATAAGTCGCCTGATTCCCAGAGCCATAGATGACAACAACAACCAGTCAGAGTCGGACGATGACGAGAACTGCAGGGGCGTTTGCGAACAAGTGGATGACGACCTTGGAGAAGGCGACAACGGACGGAGGAAGGAGGCAAGAATAACAGAGGCTCCTGTTAACCTGAGGGAGAGGATCCTCAGTCTGCCCCTCCCCCAACCACTCAAAACATACCTTCTTTATTACAGAGAGAAGTAGTCGATCGATTCATTTCAGTTTCAGAGTCGATTTATTTCATCCACAGACTACGAATAAGCCCTAAAATGTCCAACGGCTTCTCTTCACAGGTGACTCCTGCAATGTTGGAATTATTGCGCCCAAATTACATTTTTAACGACGAAATAATCAGCATTGTTAACAAAAAAAAAAAAAAAAAAAAAACACTTTTCAAAGAGACTCTTGACTGGAGGTATACAAAACCCTGTAACAAACAAATAAATCAGAAATATGAACAATATGGCAACTATGCTGATAACAAGCTGTTCTTATATCGATCCAATACAAGGTGCGATGGACATCAATACTAGTTTAAATTTCATTGTGATTCCTTGAAAACACAGTATAAATGCAAACAATAAAAAAAGAGGTCTTTGCAATATATACTACGCCATTAAATGTCCATCGTTACGATTCCGATTTTCATCGCAAATGAAAGTTTTTTTTTTCCCCGTTGTATCGCCATTGGACAATCAATGAGTAATTGTCGACTGAATCAGAAAAAAAATAATAATGCGGCATCATTTGGCTCGGCACATTATTGTTGTGCCTCTCTTTTTACGCTCTCAGCTTTTTGAGGAATACAAAGCAGTGCAGCGCAGACAAAACAAAATCTGTTCCATGTCTGAAAAGTAATTACCTTCAATGACATGTTACAATGACAGGAACATAAATGAGAGGTACTTCTGAGTTTTCTATCTGTCCATACTCCTGTTCCCAAGATCCCTTACATTTAGTTTCATGCACTTTAAAATTTATTTAAAAAAAAAAAAAAAACACGCTGTTTAAGCTCATGGTGCATTATTATGAATGTGACTGATACAGACTAAGGATTTTTTTTTTCCTGGGATGAAAACTGCACATTCTAGTCTTAATGTGTATACAAATCAAACTGTAATCAAGTGTAAAAGTTTGTCTATTCAATACAGTAAATGTTGTTGCTACAGTCAAGTGACATTTGATGTTCAGCATTTTTCTACTCCATTTAAAAAGTCTACCTTATACTTAAAATACTCCTACGAAGGTGAAAAGTAACACAGGCCTTTGAATACAAACCAATTTCGTTATGCTAAGATATAACAATACTGTTCAAATTTGACCGATCGTGAAGAATTGGCCGGTAGTAATTATAATGGGATAAAATCATATATATGCACATGTTCACCCACATGACTCGATCACAAACATTTTACAGTGCACGTATGAAAGTAAAAAGAAAATTAAGTACATGTGGGAGCAAATCTGTTCATTGTCAGCTTTATTAGATTAGAATACTGTGCTTAACTGCCAAGTACAGACTGGACTTCACTTTGGATATGAAAATAAAAAAAGGAAAGGAAGCACTTACAAAATAACGAAATAACAAAAAGAATTGGCTTGTTTAATGACTTAAAAAAATATTTCTTTGCAAGACAAGATGCGCAAAAAACAACTCTTCACTCTCTCTGTTTTCAGAGAGGTAGGTGAGAGAAAAATGCAAACATGAACACCACCATTTTCACACTGAACCAATGATTGGTGTCAAGTAGATGAGGTAAATGTTTTGTGGGAAAGAAAGAAAAGGCACAATCTACAATCAACCGTGCCATGTAAATTCACGTAATACCAACAATAATTATAATAACAATAATAATAATAATAATACACATCATAACACCATTATAACAGCAATAGAAAAAAATATGAAGCAAAAAATACAGACTAAATTTGATCTTGCAGGGCATCTACCAGCCCTATTGTTTTGTTTTGCTTTGTCCAACATCAAAAATCAGGCAAAGTATCCACACCAAGAGTTCTACCATACATTCCTTGCTCAACTGAGTCCGAAAGATCCTCTGGGTTCTGAGAATTGGTAAAGTCTTGGGAAATCAATGCAACAGCACTGACTTAGACCCAGTTTACAGGTGGTGTAATACACTATCTGACCACTAGGCAGGAAACACAGAGTTTGGAAGGGCCGATGCAATCATCATGGCAGAAGGCACCGCACCCCTGACACATAATCATTGCCTTGAGGCGACAGGAACACTTAAGAGCCACCTCCTCTGCTGCACTGTCAGCAAATGCCTGGATGCTGAGGGCAGTGCTCTGGCTTCCAGTGTTCCCAACACTAACTCGTGGCCGCAGTTGCAGGACACTATCTGCTATGCTGCGCGAGAAGCCACTTCCATCCACGAGAGAGACATTAGCCGTGTAGCTAAAGCCAGGTGCAGACCCTCCTCCAGTGTCTCCACTCAGTGCACCTCCACTCTGCTGCAACTTTGGCAGCTTTCCATACAAATGGTAAGGAAACGAGGCAGAGGTAGAGGAAGGAGAAGAGGAAACAGGTGAGACTGACGAGTCTGTATGGCGGGCGTAAAGGTTTTTACCTTGCTCTTTTTTTGTCATTCTTGCGAGTGACATTTCCATGTTAAGGAGTCCTTCCATAGCTCCCCCACCTCCTGTATAAGTGTCCATGGAGCTCTGAGGTTCTTTTTTGGTTATAACAACAGAGCCACTGCCACCCATTAGAGCTTGTGAGTTTTTGGTCAGAGCTTGCTGGCAAGACGGCCGTGAGGAATCTTCATTTTTCACGCTAGCCCCATGAGAGAGCTGTTGCTGATATGACTGAGGGTGGCGTGGCTGAGATTTGGATGGACGCCAGCTGATCTTTACAGTAGGTACAACTTCAGAAGGACAAAGGTCACCATGTGGAGGGGAGGGAGCGTCAGCTGTGGTCCTGCAGACTGGCTGGGAGAGGTTAATTTTGTGTTGCTGAAGACCAGCTGTTTGCTTTTCTGGAGTGTCACCACGTGAAGGCTGAGGGACGTGGTGCTCTTTTATCACAGCTGACTCCAATGCTTGAGCACTTTGAGAGTTTAGGTCCACTGGCTGCCTAGAGGAGGAAGAATTTGAGGGAAGGGAGGTGATGACAGGAACTGCACCAGGGGGCACAATGCTCCCAGACTGCTGAGGAACAAAATGTTGGACAACTGTGCCACGGGAGCCCACTTCATCAAGCAAGCACGTCATTCTAGTCTGTGAAGTGGCAGGTGGAGAGGGACCATAATTTCGTCCAGGCACAGGTGACTGATGAGTAGAAGGGGCTTTATGCTGAAAGTCAGAACCAGCATGTTCCGTAGTTCCTCCTGCTTCAGTTGGGGCTCTGAAGCGGGGAGCCATGTTTCGGGGGGATCCTCCAGATTGCCGATTGCACGGCAAGCCCGCCGGTGCCCCTGGGAGTCTATTTATTTCCAGCTTACTTGCAGTGTGTGACTGGGGTAGGACTTTTTCTAATGGTAAGCTGCCTTGAAGAAGCTGGGTAACCAGAGGATTGTTCGCCTCTACTGATGACACAGGTCTTGTGGTACCTTGAATTCTCTTAACAGAAAGACTAGTACAGTTTTTTAATCCAGAATCATCTGCAGGCCCTCTGCATGAAGATTTTGCCTCCTCTTCTGTTGGGATAAATGGCTTTCCTCCACTGCTACTCTCATTTTGACTGTGAGCCTTGCTTTGGTCCTTCTCTACCTGCATGATATATGGCTGCACATGGACCTGAGTCAAGGCATTTGAGTTTTGCTCCTGGGCATGTTTTATGTCATGTGTATGGACTGAATGGTGTTTTTGTGGCTGAATCACTGGTTGGTTTATCATGCCATTGGGGAAACGAGCCTGAATGACAGTCTGACTGTGTGTGGGGTTGGAAACATGGGCCTGGATGACCGGCTGCTGATGCTGTGGAGAAGTTCGATGATTTCGGTGTCTGAATGACGGGCTGATTCTGAGACTTTATATTCTGACCCTGCACTCCATTATGGTCCATTGTTCTGTGCCAGTCCACTGCATCATCCTCTTGGGTTTCATTCTCAAAGTCTGATGCCGTCTCAGTGGAGTCACTGTGCACTCCGTTATCTTCCTCTACCAGACTGTTTGGTAGAGATGAGAGTGAACTAACAAAATTACCAGCACTTTCAACCTCTGCACTTTTGTGCTCCTGTAGTACTCTGTCCCTTACCACATGGTCTTCCGCACTACCTACAAAACCATTTCGGTGCTGCAACAACTGTCTCTTTGGGGATTTTCACATCTGACCCGTGTTGAATGACCCCGGTTGGGCCAGAACGATGTTCGCTTAAATTCTGCTCCACTTCCCAAGACTGAGAAGATGCTGCCAAGGTTCTGATTACATCTACACCTTGGGCACCAAACCTAGGGAGTGAATCTGGTATTGAAGTTGGAGCAAGATTAACTGCTTCAGTGGACACAGGTGTGCAGGGAGTCAGTGTTCTGCTGTCATTTGAATCTGCTTCTTCAACCCTACTTTCTTGTTGACTGCCTACAGACTCTGGCTCACTAGGAGTAGGCACAGGAGTGTCTGAGGTCTGCTCAGAGGCCTTATCACTGGAGCTGACGATCACCTCCTGTCCTCCACAGATATCATCCCCATGGTCCTGGGATGCTGGACTGTCCGTCTCCGTAAGGGATGGTGTGAGGGTTTTTGGGGACTCGGAGGGTAGGACTGATGGATTGGAGGACACAGAGGAGGGAGATGGCATAGTTTGTGGCGTTGATGATTGGGTTTTTTCTGGAGTCTCTACACTGGATAGCTGTAGTTGTGCTCCAGACGAATGAGAGCTTGCAGGCGATTCCTGGTCCTCCACATCAACTCTTCCTCCTCCTCCTCCTCCTCTTCCTCCAGGTTCAATGGGACCCGGGTGCTCTCTCGAACGCCTCCCGCTGGAGCAATCCGGTATCCCAGTACCACCCCCCGGGCCGCCCCCCCCAGGCCCTGCCCCGTCCCCAGTGGCTGCAACAGCAGCAGCGGCTTCCCGCTGTGCACGGGCTTGTTGGGCACGGGCCTTGATGTCCGCCAAGGTGCGCGCCCCCGTCCCACTGCGCCGCGACCCCTCGTTGGGGGGCACGATGCGGGGACAGATTTGGTACGTTGGCGGCCCTTTGACCCACGGAGGTTTGATCCGGGAGAGCTGAATCTAGGAAAAAAGTGGACATAAGAAATAGAAAAGAAGGGGAGGGAGGGGGGAAAAAAAGAGAGAAAAAAAACAAACACAAAAAAAAAGAGGCATTTAATTGAAGGAAAACATTAGCTAGTTCATAACGTAAGGATATAATTACAATATTAATCATAAACAGATCATTATATTATCCTTGAAAACTTGTCAAACACTAAATGTACAAACACTGATCTCATACCCGGATTGGCGGGACCTTGGGCTCCTCTGTTGTAGGCTGTGGCTTTTCTGAGTGCACACAGTCAACTGTGTTACGAAAGGACTGATGCTCATCCAGTCGCGCTCTCTTCTCGGGAAAGCTAGTGAAGGCCTGGGACTCATCGGGTCTTCTCTTCTGTTCCTTGAGCTGGATTGCGGGGCTAGCTGTAGCTGGACTTGCGGCAGGGCTGCTCTCTCGGCTGCTCGCACCGGTGCCGGCGGTGCCAGTGGTGATCGAGGCACCATCATCCAGGGGGTCAGTGGCAACAGCAGCAGTTGAGGATGAGGAGGTTGATGATGAGTCAGAGCTAGCAGCAAAGGCTCCTTGCTGGTCAGAGGTAGAGGAGGGAGATGAAGATGGCGAAGATGACGAGGATGTTGAGGAAGATGATGAGGAAGGCGAGGAGGTCGAGGCAACATTGGGTTCAACAACTTCTGGTAGCAGGCTGGTGGAACCTTCTGGTTCATCACAGGTTGAGCTTGAAGAGGCAGGCGCAGGAGTAGAGACATGGGCAGGGGAGGGAGATGCTTCTGTACAAAGTGTCTCCACTGGAGCTTCTGATTCAGATTCTGCTTCCGCTTCTGCTTGAAGGACAACCTCTGCTTGCACTGTACTTGTTTCTGGGATGGGGGACACGGTCGGGGCTGCAACCTCCAAAGCTGCCTGGGTCTCTGCCTGTTCTTGAGCCACTGCTGCAGGAGTGGCCTTGCAGAGTGGGCGACGTGCCCTGCGTCGGAGATCAGCCCGTGATCGTCTCCTGATACGACCCTCCCTTCGCCGTCTTCCAACCCCTCTCCTCTTGGGTGTGGCTGTAGCAGTATCAGACCCGAGGACTGATCCAGAAACATCTCCTGTGCCACTCATTGTGAGTTTTAAAGCCTCCTCACGGGTTAGGCCAGATCTATAAGAAGAGAGTTATTTCTTAACTGTCTGATTGGCATTTTAATGAAATAAAATAGACGTTTGTAAATAGGACAAGGAATCTTACTTTTGCCCATGGTACTCTTCAAAAAACTTTTCCTTCCATGGTTCCACTTTCTTTTCCTTTTCCATCTCTTGCCTAAAGCGAACCTGCATCTCATGCGTGAACTCGCCTTTGAGAGAAAAATTTCTATATTCATTAATTCTATATTAATCTACCACAGCATAGAACAGCTACAATAAATAGTTAATGCCGTACAGTACAGTGTATGTGTGTATATGTGTGTATATGTATATATATATATATATATATATATATATATATATATATATATATATATATATATATATATATATATATATATATATATATACACACACAACACACACACACACACACACACCACACACACACACCACACACACACACACACACACACACACACCAATCACTGTATCTCACTGTGACCCTCACCTTCAGCAAGCCTCTCTTTCCAGCTTTGAGAGGCATGGGTGAAAAATTCATTATTCAGTGCTGAACTGCTGAGTCGGGCAAGACCATCAGGACCGACCTAAACAGTAATCCAAAACACAATTCAAAAGACGGCTCTTAAGGAAAACATTTGACAGACAAAGAGCAGCCAAAGAGCCGAGAAGAATAGCAGTCATAACACACCTGTCTGTCTACTTCAGGAAGAAGTTGAAGGAGCTGTTGTTGAGAGTGAGGAGGAAAGGCTGCAAATGTGCGTGTATTAATTAATGCACGGATGTTGGTGTTGACCAGGATTGAGCCTGGGGTCTCAAAGTCCACCTCCACAGCACCCCTATTCCTCTTCATAGGTCCTGCAAATTCAAACCTGAAATCAACACTGCTGCTGAAGAACATGGAAATTCAAAATCTATGTATCAAAATATAGACCCTTATACTACACAAGCTGTGAAATAGGTTGATATGTCAGTAGTGATGTTTAGAAACTGGTTTCAGGTTGCAAAAACAACATTGTACTGCACATTGAATCTGAGATCTCAATTTGTTTTACCAACACAGATTTTAAATCAGTAATCATTACATTATTTTTTTTACATCAGAATTAAGCAGACCAGAAAACATGCTGTTATTCCTGTGCACGTGACAAACTTACTACCAATGTACTTGTCTAAATCATTATAAAATAATCCAACCGAGCTTGAGAAAGAACAATGTTGTCCTAAACAATATGTTTATTATCATTATATACTGACTTAAATTATTTATTAGTAAATATGAAATTAATGACTGGGTCAAGTGGTTCATGGCTGCATAAGTGTCTCGGGCAATCAATGATGCCGAAAAGAGTACATTTATCAAACCAATCTTCCTCCCCAAATGTGGCATCCAACTGTCTACAGGTAGAAGGAAAAAAACCCAATGACTAATATTTAACCAGCCATCGTATATTGCTGTGTTTCTAGTGATGACACACTGCCCACTGTTAATTGCTTTTCAGTTTAGAGTTTAGCAGTATAAAAATATACCATTCAGTCAATAATTTCAAATGCAGTCAAGGTGTCATTAAAAATATCCTCAGAGAAAATGAAACTATTGTTCTACTGATGTATGGTAAGCATGCTTACACCACCACATTGTTAAATTCTCAGTTCTGATTAGTCAGTGTTAATTTGCTAAAATAACGCTATAGTGTTTGCTGCATTGAAAATGACTGTGGAAGATGCACTACATGATTCAAACTTTATTAAAATGAATTTTTATGGTTGATTTTATCTCATTATTACAGCATGACTAAATCTAGAATAGTTAAGATATCTCTCGCATGTATAATACTTAAAAACTGGCCAATGAATCGAATCAGTTTCCATGTCAAAAAATATTGAATTCCTATTTCACAGAATTTTGACATGACAGGAAAAAGGTTCATGCGCTTCATTCAATAATAAGCCAACATCAACTTAAATTAAAACATGCGGCAAAATACAAAAGGCAAACGGTACAATCACCATTCAATCACCGAACCGATGCGGAATAAAAAGCTCACTAGCTCAACAATTCACAAGTTTAAAATATGGCCAAAAAAGTATAAATGAATAAAAGCCCTTGTTCAGTGCAGCAAACCCTATCGGTCTTACACTTTATTTTAACAACCTATCACTTTATTTTTTATTTTTTTTAACAACTATCACTTTATAGAAAAGCCTGGAAGATGGTGCAGTGTAAATAGATGGGATGGATAAGTGGTGTATTAAGAGGGTTTAGGGTAAACAGCAATGATCAAATAGGTCCCACAGGGTCTCATCCTCTGTACCTGAATGTAGGCCACGAATGCTCTTGAAGTGCTGGGGGCGTTTCCAGCCCAGCTCGGAGCGGGTTCGAAGTGCTGGGCCTGGACCCCCCCTAGACCCTTCCCTGCGCCTCCCCGCAGCTCCTGAGGGGACAGGTGGGGGAGGGGGGAGGCGGGTGAGACTTTGAGAACCAGTGAGTGTGGGAAGGGCAGCACAGGCAGAAAAGCCAGTGACATTGGAGAGGCTGGAACAGCAGGCAAAAAAAGTGCTGGCTAGTGCACACACACAAAGCCACAAGGACAGATGTCCCGAACATGGAGATACCAAGCAAGAGGAATAAGGGGATCTCTCAAGTGAGGATGCAAACGCAAAGCAGAGGGGTCAGATATCTATAGGTCATAGAGCAGGGTTTACAACCAGAAGCACTGGTCTCACACACTGCGAGCAGAGGGAGGTACTAAAAAACAAGCTAGACAAAAATAAATAAAAATTAAGAGTCAGTGCCTGCTGGGAAGACGCCGGTTTAGTGTTAACAGACACACAGAAGAGGCTGCTGACAGGATGGAACTGTGGGGGAACTGGCCTTGAGAAGACAGGCATATAAATGATTAAAGTCTGTCAGTGTGTAAAATTACAAAACCTGTCAGACCACAGTTAGAGTGATTGGGTTTACAAACCACTGCAGAGAGAGCGTGGAGACTGGCAGCAAAGAAGAAAGGAAAGAAAGGGACGAGAGGGAAAAGACAATAACCTGATGGGACGTGTTCACCGTTGACCTTCAGTGGAGTAAGAACCACACGTGGCATCATAACAGATTTCTTCCTCTGTCTCCCTGACTGGAGAGAGGCAGAGCCAAAATGAATGAAATACAAAGCATCTGTACATGGACGAAAATAAAATAGGATGTGTGTAATAAAAATACAGGCAGAAATAAAGTGCTGACAACGTACCTGTGAGGAGCGACTTAGTCGTGTCTGTGGCTCTGTGGAGCAGGAGGCACTGGAGGATGTCTCATCTACTGACGCTGAAACAGTAAGCAAAACCAGGAGATGGGTGAATGCCATCTTGAATGTACTGGTTGCTTTCATGTCATTCTAACACACCTGAAACATTGCACTCTACAATACAATTGCCAAGATGAATGTTTAGGAGCTGATTAATTAATCCCACAGGAGGTGGCAGCTCAGTGGTTAAGGCATTGGCCTCTGGACCGGAAGATCACAGGTTCAAATCCCTGCGCCACCACCACCACACTGCCACTAGTGGACCCTTGAGCAAGGCCCTTAATCCTCTACTGCTCACAAGTCGATCTTAATAAGACCATCTTCCAAATATAACTGTAAAAAATTCATTTAAAAAACTTTTATAAGCAACAGTGTAAGTGAAGTATGATCAGAGACCCGTTTAATTTCCATGCAGGAACCCCCCCCACACACACACACACAAAAACAGTATATGCTCATCATTAATAAATTAAAAACTGTTTGTTTCAACAGACTGTTGGTAAGCAAGAACATGCAAGATGTGTAATTATTAGAAAAATAAAGTAATGCCCCACAATGCCCCCCCCCCCAATAACAGCATGTCCCATTTTTAAGCTCAGATTGTTCCATCTTCCCATTATTATAAAAACAGACATTATGTGATTATGTGTTTAAAAGCATTAATAAGAAAATGCTCACATTATATATATATGTGTGTGTGTGTGTGTGTATATATATATATATATACACTCATACAAACACCTACACTAATCTCGGCACAGAATGCCAGCACACGCGTCAAGATTCACAGATGCAGACATTCATTTATTGGCCGAAACTATTTACACACATTTTTAACTTCCAGATAAAACACTTGCTGCGATATACACAATATCAGATATTTTATTTACAACTACAACATACAGTGCTATGAATAAGAAAGACAAAACAAAAACCACAAACAAGCAAAGCGGAATGAATGTAACAGAATTACGGTAGGCATGTCGTATTTTTAAAGAAAGACACCCCCCCCCCCAACCAAGTACACGCAAAACCTGCCTTCTGACTCCATATGTAAAACACCTCCATAATTCAGCTCTAATTGTTCCCATTAGAGATCTGTCTCTCTCCATCACACACCCAAAATCATATGCACGTTTTAAACCACTCTCAACTAGGTCACTGCGGGATGTCATGTGCTGCTGCAGTATCCATGGCAACACACACATTCTCAAGGAAAAAAGGAAAAGGGAAAAAAAGAGAGAGAGGGAAAAAAGCAAAGAAATCAATGTTTCCCCTCTCATCCTGTGTTCTTGAAGCAGAATGTAGCAATGGTCCTTAATTTATTTTCATTTCACAGCTTTCAAGCTTGAAATCTCAGAACACGTATGCAGGATTGTAGTTAGATTACGTGTTATGATGCACATTATGGACAAACATCTGTGTAATTCAAGTGACTTAATATATTTTACTCAAGAAAAAACGAATTGTATGCCTACACACAGAATGGATGTATGGTCATGACTATTTGAGTTTTAGAATAGAAATATGCCACTCTGGTTAATGGGGCTGTAACCCAGTATTAATAGCTGACCATGTTCCACATTTTCTCATCTGAGCCATGGATCTATCCCATGAACTAAATATGTTGCCTGGCATGAAACAGATCTTGCACACATACATATTGTTTCTGGTATTTCTACAGTGAGATCAGCCCCTTAACAAAAGCAACAAACCAAATTGAGTTTTACACACCATCATTCTCACCACTAGCAGCAGTTGTTTCTGTAGAGTCACCGCTTTCCTGCTCCACCCCCTCTGCTGCCCCGAACGTAGCTGTCGATGAAGCGGCTGTCGCAGTGGTTGGGTCAGAAGCCTCAGAACCTGATGGGTTCTTCGTCCATTGGAGGGCATTTTTCTAAGAATACAGAGGCACAGGTGTTATCTACAAGACTCGGGTACACTTCTTTGGTAAAAGCAAGGCAACAACCATATGCACACTAAACGACAACACCGGTGTGAGGATCATTGACACCTTTAGTGTGAAAAGGCTCATCCTTCCAGGTAGTTTGAAGAAGATGCTGTTCTTCACTCGATCACCCCTCACTTGGGAGTGGAGCATGGTAACCAGGCAGGCCAGTGGAGCTGTGCCGCTAAAAGCATCAGACACATTTATGTGGAGTTAATTGGATGAGCAAACATCATATTGCAAACATGGCACAATACGGTTTTCAACTTACCTTCTGTTTTGTATTAAGGAACGTCATTGAAAATGAAGATTGTAGAAGAGACAGGTGAGGGGGGGGGAAGTCATTCAGTATGCAATACGAAAAACAACCAATTTATAATATAAACCACCTTTACGGCACTGTCATAAATGTGTATTAAAGGACAGACCTCATTTCTTTGAGTCCCTTCGTCTGGATGACATGAAGGATCTGTTTAGGTGTCATTGGGGCATCCGAGAAGTTCTCCAGAACCTATTTGGGGAAGACAGGAAGCGGAGGAGGACAACTCACTAGTGAGACATATGCAAGCCTACATGGCTAAACACATATTTGCCCTGACCACATATGTCAGCTCTAAATCTAGACTGGGTTCTGTCTGGCAGTGGCAACTGGCGGCATCTTATTCCGCTAATAGCAATCGCCTATACTCCATGAAACCTACAGTCTTGTGATCTCTCACTCTCTTTCGCTTGGCACTATCTATATTTTCCACCATTTCCTGTAGTTTTAGGAGCAATCTGACAATACAGCAAATGTGCAACCACACGTGAAAATCTTTTCAGGTGGAATTCACAATAAAATCCTAGCAACGACACAGGAAAACGCAAATGGAGCTAATTGCAACGTATCTGACAAAAGCAGCCATTGGCAAGAAGAGTCTCGAATCACTATTACCTAATGAAAACAGTCAAAGGCTATTGAGAATATTTCTCTGTAGCTACAGCAAAGCTGTTACGGAAGTGAACGCTGGTGCTGGGAAATGCTCCATAATAGTCTCTGGTGCGATAACAAATCTGAAACTAAGACTGTAAGACAGGAAAAGGAATTGAAAGTACTGCTGAGCAGCACAGAGGAATACAAACAGCCACAGAGAGACTTGCACTTACAAGTCATACCAGCAACTGATCTAAAAGGCTGGGTACGAGCGGGGAAAAACGAACACGTGAAAACTGAAAACAAACCAAAACGTGGCAATTTGTCTCTTAGTACCAATATATGATTTTGATGGGTTCTGCAAGAGCACACTCTTATACAGAAATGTAACGGCAAATAATGACAAGCATGACAAACCACGACCATAATGCTAAATTTATTGGTTGCTCAAAATGTTACTTTTTATTAGCTTCAAATAAGAATGTAGTTTTTTCAAAGCATGTAAACATGGACCTAAGCCTCTCATTCTGAATTCTCACTACAATTTTGAAAGATATAGTATTTGTGAATAATCCTGTGTGTGCAAAATATATATATATATATATAGCAAGCTCCAGACAGACTAAACCATCTGGAAAGAACCTCACATCCTGTATGAAGTGTTGCTTGTTCCCACAAATATGTAGTCCTTTCCATTATAGCAACGCTTTTTTGGAAAAAAAAAAGCCCCACCCAGATTTTGCCATCCTACATGTCCACATACCACATACGCAATAAAAGGAAAACACTGGAGGAGGGTTTTTTTTAAAAGAAAGGTGGGTATATTGATGTCATTCAAAAAAGCTTAGTGCAACATTAACACATTATACACGGTAATAGTTTATATTTCAACATGCAACTCTGGGTAGAGTCAATCCGCCTGCACCGACAATTATCAAAATCTCTAATTTATTTCACCAGGATATTAAGATTAAGACAAACCTACTAATTGCAAGCCTTGTCTAAAAATCCAGAAAGATCACATGCACATCATTCAGTGATCAGTTGTTCCATACCAAACACGGAGAAGTACTGGCATTTGAAAACAAAATTTAAGATGAACAAATAAGGTTTCCTAAGACAACCCTGTAACACACGCACAAAATATGACCATTTGGTAAATACGAAAAGAAAGGAACCAGGAAAGAACAAGATTTTGTCTATAGGCCTTAAGGCATACAATTCTTCATCTTGAATCTGTATTTGCACACGTGGTGCAATTGGAAAAGTCGTCGATCAGATCAAGCTCACGGTACCCGGTCCGGTCTTAGACGTGTGCATGCATTCTGTGGTCTCAACAATGCACATGGGTTACCGGACCATGGCGATCCGATTTATGAATTGTCCTTCTTTGGCCTATTTTCTGTATGTACTAAATACTGCAGCCCACAGGACCTGCCTTTTAAAGATGCTCCGACCCAGTGGTCTAGCCCTCATACACTCGCGGTGACCCTTAAACTTGACTTCGGTCCTAAAATGGAGATGCTCACTTTGCGACAAGATAATCAACTCGTGTCTGCGCTCTGTGGTTTTCAACATTACACACGATCTGTAGAGTAATCAGGATAGGCTAAACACTAATAAAAATGTGTATATGGAAAAACACAGGAACCTGAATAAACTACTTTTGATACCATCCTGTCAGGACTATTCAATACGTTTGGTTCCGCAAGTTCTGATCTAGGTTGGGTCCAACAATCTTCAAAAACTGCCATGACATCATCTGTTAGTCTAAAATGAAATAAGCTGCTAGAATGGTATTAACCTTTAAATCGGGCGATATTTCAGTCATAACATTGCACCTCTCCTTCCCCATTATGTACAAAACCTGGCTGTTTATCTGTGGAAACCATCTACTAGACAGCCTCACTATACAAGAAACTGTCAGGCAAACTAGAAAGCAATGTGTCAAACAACCAGGAAACACATCACCACTTTATTGAGACTACAAAGCACGTTTTTTTTTTGTTTTAGCGTTTCCCACAGAGGTCTTGCGAACAACAAAATATGGGGAAGCAGCTGTGGTGCCAGCCCCGCACCCCACCCTAAACAGTAACCTTAGACTCGCGAATGCCACTAGATAACGCTGACATCACGTGGCTTTACATTTCACGCCACAGGATGAACTGTCATGAAGTACGCTCTCGGTCCCCTGAATGTG
Organism: Kryptopterus vitreolus; assembly: GCA_030449085.1. Lineage (NCBI taxonomy): Eukaryota > Metazoa > Chordata > Actinopteri > Siluriformes > Siluridae > Kryptopterus > Kryptopterus vitreolus. Next base: position 12,351,135 of record JACRUU010000030.1, on the reverse strand, counting down.
CACTCTAATGATGACGAAAACAACGGATACAAAGAGATACTGGCTAGGCACCATTTGAAAAATGGAAGCTAAATAAAATTAAAGCCTATATTAAAATAATCATGCCAGAAAAATAGGAACTGGTTTATCCATGTTAAACAAACCAGACATATTAACAGTGGGACTAATACTACACTCCCCCTCCCCCCCAAAAAATGGTAGGGAGGGGTATAAAATTTTGCTCTTCAGTGGTTAACGCAAGCATTTCTCTTGGCCGCTGCTCAAGACTTTGTGGAGAGCATCTGAAACAGGAAGCACTTCTCCTTCTGGATCTGATGTCTTATATACAGCAGCATTACAAGTCGTTGCATCTGTCGCATGTCTGGTTTGGACCTAATCTACACACATACACACGAAAAAAAGGCCCAAATTAAGGTTTTAAATGACACAACCATGGAGATATTTCAGAATCACTAGCAAGTGTGCAGCTAAATGGGAGTCGTGTGTGTTTATTGGGTCTTATGTGGAGCTCAGTGCTGGTCTGACATATATATGTATATATGTATATATGACACATATATATATATATATATATATATATATATATATATATATATATATATATATATAATGCTGGGACTATAATAGCAAATATGCCTCAGAAAAAAAGAGGAAATCAATCCCTGCTTGCCAGTGAGATACATCATTGTTTATTTTCTACTCTGCTAAAACAGCCAAGTAATTGCAATATATACATAGAATTTTTGCAACAGACATGCATTTCCCCCCTGTAAGGGTGTATTGCTTATTTCCTTTAGCAAATCTGAGCCGAGGCTAGGAAGCAGGAAGCCCGGGTTGCGTCAAACTTTGTGGAAATTGACGAAAACAAGCTCTAGCTTGAAACAAAAGGTCAGAGACGTCTTGGTGGACGTGGACAGGACGTGCATTGTGAGTCAACGGGAGAGAGACGGGGTGCCGTGCTAGCCGTTCTGGGCTTTCTGTAATGCTAGCAAGCTACAACGTTAGCTAATTCGAGACACGCAAACAAAGGGTCAAACGGGTAGCGGTGCTAACGCGGCTAAGCTCCGAGCGGAGCATTTGGATCTGTTCGCCCGTGCATGCACGTGCGAGTGTTTTCTCGCATTTTAGTGTTTTATACAAGGTATAATTTTGCAGCGGGGAGAATAAGTGAATAATAAAGGCTGGTGTTTGAGAGGAAAGCTGCGCTCTGAGCGCCAACAAGGCAGAGCCGCAGCGCCTTCACAAGAGAAGCACACTAAGCTTTGTCTGACGCACGTAAATATGTGCATAAAAAGGACAAACGAATCCCGGAAAAATGATATAAACAAGCGTTTGTATTTTACCATGCGAGCAGCCTCGGCCCACGTGCGCTCCTTCTTTCTCTTCTGCTTGTCCTTCATTTCCTCGGTCTTCTCCGTGGTTCTGCGGCGGGGCTGGGTGCCGAAGAATCGGCGAGCGCTGGACACAAGGGGAACGTGTGTGCGTGAAAACAGCCTCGAGATCCTAGCGCGCGGTGCAAAAGTGACCCGAGCGAGCTCCGTGCGATGTGTCCGGACCACTCCACCTCCTTTCCCCCCCTCTCTCTTCCTTTCTTCCTTTTTGTACGGAGAAGGAAAAAAACGTTTTCCTGCTCGGCCTTCTTCAATGCAACACGCCGCACCACCGGGGGAAAAAATTATATTACTCTAAAATAATAATAATAATAATAAAGCAAATATATATATATATATATATCCAGAACTGCTATCTAGCTAATTGCAGATTCGAGCGGCAGGTAAACAGTGCAGAGCCTTTTGTAAGCCTTGTATGCTAGTAAGCTAGTAAACACGTCCAGGGCGCAGCGCGGTGCGAGCTTCTGGCATACTGCAGGGAAAACCCCTCGGTTCGGTATGCGAGGAGGAGAAGAGAGCACAACAACGAGGTCAAAGGTCAAGCACACTGCAGGAATGCAACACAAAACAGCTCAGCGCCCCATCCCCCTCTTTTCAACTCGCTTATTTTTTTTTCCTCCTTTCCTCTCTCTCTCTCTCAGCCAACCATACAGCGTGAATGCAGCCAGCCCTTCACTACACAAGCTGCTCTCCTTTTTTTTCCCCCTGACGTATCAGGACTGCGCTGGGGTGGGACACGCCCATAATTACGCGTGCACGCACGCACGCAGGCTCGTGCGCGTATACACACACGCACGCGCGCAGGACAGCGCAGCAGCAACGGATCATAAATCATACTTTTTTTTTTTTAATGCACACAGAGGACGCGGGTCTGTCAGATCTGCTCACATTTGTATGTCCGAGATCATATTTAAAGCCTATTGCACAAAATAAAATCCTTTTTTCAAACTACTAAAAGCATGTTTTCCTAGGTAGAGATTCTCAAATTCTGTAAAAAAGAGTAAATAAATGAATGAACTAATGATTTGATCAATATTTATTAGACTCATAAGGTGTACAGTAACTGTCATCATATCTATAATGCAACGTGTCTGAGTTATTTATATTCAATTCATGTAAATAATGTTACAAATAACGACGTTAGACTTACCATACAGCAAAAAGAACAAGAATATGAGGAAAAAATAATAGTTAAATAGCTTAGAATGTGAATAAGGGCAAAATGAGTAAAAACAAACTATGATACACTGTTTACTATAGTTCACTCTGGAGGAAATCTGCACATTATGGTCTATTAAAGAGAGTGAAAAGTAGCAAAAATGAATAACATTCTGTTTCTCTGTTTCTTAAGGAAACGTAAGTGACTGTACATAAGGCGCACCAGCAAATTGTAATATTAATCAAACGAGAGAATGAATATGATCAGCATATCTGTGCCATCGGGTGGACAGCTTTAAAAGACTATGGATTTTAACAGTCAATGAAGCTAATCGCAACAAGAATTTGGTTTATAGAAATTTATAATTGCACATTGTAGGTTTTATCTTTTGTTTGCCAAAACTGGGAATGTAGGTTGTGATGGATGTGTGACTAATGTCTAGGGGTCCTAGACACCATTGATAACCACTTCTGTAAGATTAAGTTCTTTGGACATGGACCCATTCAGGAAAGAAAGTGGCTTTAATTAATTAAATTAACAGAATAAACACAGATCAGTCAACCAGTCCTTATAGCCATCTTTTTGTAACAAAGTTAATGTTGGTGCTTTTGATAGAGATGATGGTGGTGGTGCAGCTGTGGCTGCAGTGAGAAGAGACTTCTTGTCACTGGGGTTTTTGCTTTAATAATGGCGTTTATTCCTGGAGCATAAGAGACCAGTCTGTGATGTTCTGCTTTACTGTGCCATGGAATCTTAATACTGACCTATTAATGGTTATACTCCACTGAAGGCCAAGGTGTGAAATGCACAGTGCATGTGCTTAAATTACATAATAGACATAAAAAAAAAACCCATTGCTGCTGTAAACAGGAAGTGAATCAATTATATAAATTCTGTATTTGGGTCATATCTTCTAATGAACGACAGCAGCCTTTCTTTCCTGACAGCTCTAGGTTTAAAACATGAACCTTTATCAGACTGAACCTGCTCAAAGGCTAAAAATACAGGCCTAGAATAGCCACATGTGAACATTTGCCCAAATTATTTGATATCTAGATGATTTTTGCACATTGCAGCATTACAATCTCCATGGGTGTCCAATTCCTGTACCAGCATGACAATGCCTCCGTGTACAAAGCTCTGAACTCCAACATACTGAACTGCAGCATTGACGACACTCTTGGCCTCTTCACCAACATTATTGCCTGAACTTTACTAATACTCAAGTGGCTGAACAGGCAAATCCCTAAAGACACATTCCATTTAATAAATATCCTTTCCAGGAAGGGATGGAAAATATTATTTGAGATCTGATTGTTAGCCTGCTATACTTCTCATTACTCTCCTTCTCTACAGTACTTACATCCTAACAACTTCTCTTAATCCTCTCTTAACAAGGCTGTCCAGGAAGGGGAAGATCCTTTATCTCAGGGCATAAAGATTTGTGGGATATTACCAAATTTCCCACAACTGACAAAGCTGCTCGAAAGAGCAGTGAAATGTTTCGACCCAACCAGAAAGAAATGACTCAACTTTCAGATTACGACACCTGGATGACTGAGCATCTTCACAGGCACAATCTGAAAAAGGATGCTCAAATGGCTGTGAATCTTCAGCTTTAAAGAAACGGAAGGTGAAGGGAATGGTGAAGATGTTCAGCTTCTGTTTGACAGTTCAAATGCCAGAATCGCCAAATTAACCCAAAATGTCATGTGACTTAAATGTAGTGTGATAAATGTATGGTGATGGGAAGCTCTGTTGCCACAAAACACAATGCACCTATTTCTGGATGCGAATAGTTTCTACTGATGTAATAAAACCATGTCTTCACTAAAGAATATGAAGATTTGTTCATATGCAGGTATTTTTCTTCAAGGATTTTGCTCCTCACAGTATTATGGTGTCATTCTCTTTAGTATGAAACACAATTAGACTCGCAGCCTTCATCCACATTCAAGCTGTAATTAATCCAGATGGAAGAATTCGAGATTCTGGGTTATAATTGAGCCTGGCTATTAGTCTGAGTGGTTGCAGAGGAGGGAGAAAAAAAGTACACCATTTAAAACCATTTAGATTTGAGTTTAATTAATCTTTCCCAACCCCATGGCACAAATCCAGAGTGTGTATATTACAAATAATAGAGAGAGAGAGAGATTACTGCAAAACCAGCCCCCCCGCCCCCCCCCCCCCGCCCCCCCGCCCCCCCCCCCCCCCCCAAAAAAAAACAAAAAACATGCAAACTGCAAAAGTCATGGGTCTGTTTTCCAAAGATTATGTTTGCAGAGAAATGGTTTTCTCTATACAACACTAAAACCCAAGAGAAAGAAACTTAGAGGTATGGGAAGATGACAATAGGTAGAGTTCACGTCATTATTTATTACCGGATCAATTTGTTTAAGAACAGTGTGGCTGAATAAGTGAATTTGCTATTGAACTGTGCACATTCGGTGTAAAAATTTCCTGTCTAAGATCATCATTGCCAGTGTTATGTCAATAAGTCGGACCATTGAAGAAAAATGTATTACAATGTCCTTATACTTCATGTTCACGTAACAGCTTCATATAGCAGGAGGTCTCAGCTCAGAGCTAGTCGAGTTTTGGACAGATCGGAATGGTGAAAATGTATTACGATTTCCCGCCTCAGGTTATCGTAAATATCATTTCTTAACCAGGGCGATTCGTTGTTTCTCTTTTAAATAAGGCTCAATGCTGATACTTGGGTTTCTCCTTTTCTCTGTATTAGTCGGATTCGGTGGATTTCTACAGCATCATGCACTGATTTCTTTATAGCAGTGTTAAACTCTCAGGAGAGTCCTGAATACAGGCACTGTTGGGATCCTGGAGATGGTCCAGAATATATGTTAATTTACTAAACCACTATTTTTCTACAGGGAAGAAAGATAAATACTTTGCATATTCTTTCTTGTACTGAGTTCAGATAAAAGTTTTTTTTTTTGCCTTCCAAATTTGGGGTTCAACAAAATTCATGCATTTTCCACTGGACTCCATTAATCATGCCCTTTTATGTAAAGATTCAAACTTCACAAAATGAAGGCTATAGTGCATGTGAATGATTTCTAGGCCACATGGAATATCCAAGTCACTATAACATCCATTTCTCGTACACGTCAGTCCAAGTTGTCCCTTTCAGGCCTGTTGATAATGGTGTCCTTCCCTAGGTGTCATTATCTATTCTGTGAGCTGGGGGGAGGGGGGTTAGAAGAAGGAGGAAAAGATAAATACACAAGACAAAAGTGGTTTATGTATACAAAAATATACCGCAATATATCAGAGTAAGAATGATTATGTTACATTGTTTTGGTATCCTGAGTGCTTCTGTGTCACCAGACAGAACCTGGTGCATGACGCCTCGGAACTGGTACAGCACCTTCAGGCTCTTTTCCTCACCCACGCAGGGGTCGTAAAAGCCCGGTAAGCCAGCCTGAAAAAAGAAACTTGATGAAACTATAATGAATGGACATAACCCAGATGAGCTTAGGTTCCTCTTATAAGTCTGCAGTTTTTCCTTGCCACTGTCTTGCTCGTTTGGGATGAACCTATCGACACTAAATTTACAACGTCTAAATAAAACCTACTCATCTCTGTAAAGCTGCTACGGCAAACAAATGCACAATAAAAAACGTAAAAGAAAAGCAAAGACAGACAAAGCAACTGAATTGAGGTAAATACAATTTGATTTTATCTTTCATTTTTTGCCATTCCACAAATTCTTGATTCGAATCGGTCAGTAGGGTAGTGGTAAATTTGCTACAAAAGCAGCGCTCACAGTAGCGCTGGCTTCCTAACGGGAGCAGCCGAAAGACTCTAATAGGTTATCATTATTTTTATACAGACAACTTACACATGGATTTGTATAGTAGTCCATAATAGTAGAACCTAAAATAAAAAAACAATAATTGATGGTAACGTGGTAGAATATTTAGATGGCGTTTTGAGTGAATGCTTTGAAGAAGCAAATAGTTTTCTGACACTGGAAAGTCTCTGTGGTGTCTCGATATCATGACGAGCTGCATGAGTGGGGAAGGAAGTCTGGTGCTACTAGAAGCGATAACAGTAACTCATTTTGCAGATGTCGTGTTTATAAACATAAGTACTGTATCAGTAAAAAAAAAAAAACATTTAATGCTCTTAATATGCAGATACATGCAAGATATTGCAGGTATGAAGTTATAGTAAACCCTGTTGTTTATTTCTCTACTTGCCTTTTTATTCCTTGACAATGAGATAGATTTTAGAAGTTCTGAGCATAATTATTTTGATCATTACCTTTGAGGCCTCTGTGAGAATGAGTTTGGAGTCTTTCACGAGGCACTGCAGAGGTACTGTCACATCAATGACTCTTGCTCGTTCGTGCTTCCTACTGTTGTCGGTCACAAACTTCCCATACCATGCATTGAGTATGATGAGACCTGGTAATTGAATGCAATTAAAATAAAAACCCATTACAGTAAACACGAAATAATTTATTCTGACCCTCACTGTGGTTTAGATAATCTATTTGGTTTACATTTTGAATAGAATATAATACCCTTTTATTTGTAATATATATATATATACACATTACAGCACAGAGAAATTGTTTATTTGCATATCCCAGCTGGTTTGGAAGCGCAGGGTCAGCTATGATACACCACCCCTGGAACTAATTTTACAATGAGCATATTCATTATGCTTTACTTTGATTGGTGATAATATTTAATCCAGTCCAATGCAGAGACCACAGAAGGCAGGTCAGTGATATCATAAGAAGGTATGACAGAAAATACTATATAAAAGCCATATCCTGGTCAATCAGCCCTAATACAACAAACCTGACTGAAATCATGTGATACCATAAAAACATTCAGGTATTGGATTATATCTGCAGAATAGTTTGGAATCTATGGGCGGAATGTTACTGTATAGAGTACGATGACTAGGTAAAATGATATGGAAACACTTAATATATAATCTAGAATACCAATCATGTGTGACGTAAACTGTATTAACCGAATTCTGTTTTGACACAAACAACAATGAGCCGTATTCTCTTACCCATTCTGGACTCCTCAGCCTCAATGATCCTACGCACAGACTCCTGCATCAGCAAAACCTGAGACACAGGAAGGTGTGCAGTGTAACAAGAAAAAATTTAATTTCACCCCCCCATGTTACTTTCAAAGGTGGTTTAAGGTAATGATAGAAAGGGCTACCGAGGCAAAAAAGATAAAGTAGTAGTAGTATACACATCGATCAGGCATAACATTATGACTACCTGCATAATATTGGGTTGGTCCCCCTTTTACTGCTAAAACAGTCCTGATCCATCGAGCATTAGCAGCAGAAACTTTCTCAGCAATTTGTGCTACAGCAGCTCATCTGCTGGATCGGACCACAGCTTCCCACATGCATCAATGACAGCTTATGACCCTGTCCCCAGGTTCACCACTTTTCCTTCCTGGGACCCCTTTTAATAGATACTGACTATTGCAGACCATAACACAACCAACAAGATCTGCATTTATGGAGATGCTTTGATCCAGTGTTCTAGCCATTACAATTTGATGCTTATGCTTGCCCATTTTGTTTCCTGCTGCTAACATCAAAACTGGGAACAAAATGTTCCCTTGCTGCCTAAAACATCCCTCCTAGTAACAGGTGCCATGATGAAGAGATAATCAGTGTTATTCACTTTACCAGTCAGTGGTCATAAGGTTTCACCTGATCGGTGTAACTACATATTTAATGCACTCTTTCACTCTTTTTTCAACTCCAAAGTTGAGTGGCTTTCTAAACTTGCCGACAAAATTCACAAAAACCAGGTAAGGTAAATTGCCATAATTATCCCTATGACAGTCGCTAATAAAAGGACAAATAGAGTACAGTGTAATCTAGTCTAGGGCTTCCTTTCAGGCTACTCAGAAGAACTGGGATTAAATAGTTCACAGTGAGAACAATCAGGAGTTCAATAGAGCCATGTGGACTTACAGATGACTCTGCCTCCTGCTTCTTCTTGGCAATGTCAGATGCGGCACTCTCCCGCTGCTTCTCCAGTTCCCTAAAGTGGGGAAAAAAAGGGTCACAAGTAAACGAATTGCAAGTCTGCAATAACAAAAGAACATGAACCGATTCTTTTCTGCCTCCGTATTTAACCGAGTTAACTTTCAATATAGATAATACATATAATCTATCATCAGTATATAATGAAACCTAAAAATTCCCTTGTAGCAGTATTTTCACAGTTTTAAGGAGAAATGAAGACACTGGCTTACTGTTCCTTCTGAGCACACATGTAAGGCTTGATAACAAGCCGCTGGACGGCCAAATAAAATACAAGAGGTCCGACAGTGGCATAGAACACTGCACTGGGAAGAAGCTGGTCTGTCAAGTGGATCGGAAAGAAATATGTCTGGCTGGCTCTGTTCAACCTAAAACAAAAATTTTGTTTGACGTGCATAGTGACAAAAATGATGGGGGGGAGAACAGAAACAACAAAAACAACAAAAGGGCTTCATACTTTATCTTGAGGGAAACACCTTGCGGCACGCCGACACTGACAGTAGCACCGAGAACACTGTGTCGACTTATCTTTGTCTCAGCACCGTACTCCACCACTGTTCCGAAAAAGCCCGATCTGGACACAAAGCACGTATGTGAAAAATAAGGTTTTAAACTGTAAACGTATATATAATACTGCAGGATTCGGAATCCGAAAAGCAAGCGCAACTTATCAAAATGCGATAGGACACGAGCACTTACTTAACAGAACCCTTAATCTTGGTCTGGTCGTCATCTTGGAATTTGTACTGGTAGCTCATCATAACGAACGTATGTGGGATTCCTAACTGTAATATAAAATATACGACAGGATGAGATACTTTCATATTTTAGCATTTTAAGTATTAAAACCTGAAACTAAAATGGGATTATATGCTGTGTATGCACACTCGATATCCAAACTCTCAATGCAGACAGAGTTATTAGATGTTACACAAAAATAGCATGCTTTCTGTGGATTAATCTGAAATAGAGTTTTATACTACAGCCGCAGGTAAGACAAAGTGTTGCATCATAATGTAGATATTAAACATGAGGAAATAGAAGAGGTAGATTTAGATCCTTTAGATCAGACAAGAAAACTGTACTGCGGGTAAAAACAACAAAAATGGAAGGGGGCGGGAGAAAAGAAGAGGGATAATAATAAATAACCTCGTACACCTAACAGTCCACCTAACTGTATGTGTACTTTATCGGAGTGCATTTTCAATATATATATATATATATATATATATATATATGTATATAGTATATATATATATATATATATATATATATACACACACACACATATATTATATGTATGTATGTATATATATATATATATATATATATATACACACAACACACACCACACACACACAACACACCACACACACACACACACATATATACACACACACATACATACACACATATACATACATACATACATACATACATACATACATACATACATATACACCACACACACACACACATCCTGGTGGAGTCCCATCTCAGCACATTTTACTGACCTGCACTGCGAACGTGAAGTGGCTGCTCTTTGTGTCTCTCACAATGCTGGTGTTCATGGAAGACTGAGCACCCCAGCGCCACTGTAGGTAGCCCATTGTGTTCTTGTCAAGGTGGCGTGCAAGCATGGTGGTTATGCCTGGACGCACGCCACGTGACGAAAACTGCATTGCACACTGAGCGGTCATGAAGCTGAAAGGCGCATATACAGAGAGACTGGATTAATAAGCCATACAAAAATGTGTAGGTCTGAACTCTGTGATTTTACAGGAGAGTTTATGTGACACGGACTGCTTTGATTGAATACTTAAATAATTGATTCACAAACAAGTTTTTCAGTCGGGAACCTTTAGTATTAAAAAAAATAGATTCACAATATATATAATATATATATATATATATATATATATATATATATATATATATATATATATATATATATATATATATATATATATATACACACACAAATTGTTCATAGTGGAACTTAAATGCAATAGCTAGGTTGATTTCTACTTGCTGTTAACTGATTAACGAACAAATAATTTTAAAAATGGTTTCTGGATTAAAAAAAAATTACAATAATGAAAAAAGTACTCAACTTTAAATTTTTTCCACAAAAATAAACAAAACAAAAAGTACTGAAAGATACGCAAATAAATATGTATGTATGTATGAAATTGTGCTAAATAAAAAATATGAGTATATTATATATAAATAAATACAAATCATGCATCTAAACTGAAACACCCCCAAAAAATAAAAACAGCATTTCAAATAAAATACAGAATACCTCTAGAGGGCACTCTAATACTGTATAATTTAACCCAGAAAAACTATCGGTATGGATTTCTGGCGATAGTTTCAGAAATCTATTATATATGCTGTTTAGTTGGCAAAGTCGACCTCTAATATACGACATTACCTTATATTAAAACGGAACGTTATTGTTAATATATTTTCTGGACATAAATAAATCAACTTTAATAAAACAACTAACAATTTGAAAAGACAGAATCCCTAGCTATGCTCCACTAACCCCATTTAAACAATCATGTCCAGAAAAGTCCATAGCACGTGCTTAATTTCACTCCTATTTGCACTTAAGAGAGTATCAGGCTGAATATAATCGACTGGTTAATCTACCAAGAATCCAAGGGTGCTAGATATGTGTGTATCACTATTTAATAATGAAATACAGTAGTATAAGGACTGCAAATGCTCAAACTAGACTGGTGGCGCTGTTGGTTCATATAAACCGAGACACAAGGACGAATGTTGGTGAACATTTAAATCACTGGTACACTGTGTGCGAGGACAGTTATTTTCAGTTTTCTGTTCTTTATGAGAACTCCGGTGCAGCGCTGACACACATTACTCACCAGCGGGGCGTCAGGTTACGAAAAATCTTCAGCCCGAAGAGAGGACCGTGTGTGTCTCCTGCTCCCAATTCAACCTGCAGGCAAAAAAAAAAAAAAAAAAAAAAGGTGAAAGGTGCATCTTTAATAGCATGTTTTTTTGGTTTGCATTAAAAAGGCAAGCAAGCAAAGTACGTACCTCTCCCCAGCCTTTCGCTGATGTCACCCGACGTAGGGCCAGGTTGATGCTTCCGCCGCCGTTGCCATTGTGCGTGGAAAGCGAGCCGGAAAGAATGGCCGTGTCTGACGTTGTCAGCGGTGCCTTGACAAAAACAGATGTGCGCGATAAAATCTCTAAAAAAGCAAATCTCCCTTAATGCTGACAGCACGCAGTTACATCAAGGCGCTGACTGCGATTCATCAAAGATGTCTGAAGCAATTTCTCACAATTTGAAATGTCACCTTCAACTGGGACACCTGTTAAACCTGATGTTAGGAAAACCAAGTTTGGAGAAAGTCTTGAAGTTTTCAAGAAGAGCTAAATGCCTAGAATTATTTTGGAAATGGAGTGAGGAGCTGATGGCAAAAAAGAAAGAAAAAAACAGAACAAGGTCCTTAGTGGGCAGCAGAGGTGCAAAGTAACAAAGTACAACTACTTTATTACATTTGGGATATTTTACTGGTGTAATTGTTTGTCAGCTGACGTTTTATTTCTACTCCTTACATTTTAAAAATATCCTCGTTACTCCAGTTGTTTTTGAACAATGTTTTTTTGAACATCGTTCAAAAAAAACAACAACAACCTAAACCCAATCCAGTTAAATCGCTCCATCCATGACTGTGATTGGATGAGAAGTATAAACACATACCATTCTGCCACCGTATTGGTTTATACGAGATCCATCACAACTGCACACGACACAAATCACGTCACACTCCAGCAAAGACATAACCAGTGTTGGGGTCGTTACTCAGAAAATGTATTTCTTAAAAATTATTAATTCTCCACTACTGGCTCATTTAACAAATGGGTGCTTTCTGTTCATCCTCCACAAGCTACAGTAGGTAGATCTCTAGAGAGACGATTGAATAAATTAGCAATTGGCACGGCCTGTTTTTGTCCTTAAGGGCATTTTGTTCCCCGTACATTACTTTTATACTTTAAGTAGTTTTGAAAGCCGTACGTTTACACTTTTACATGCGCAAAAAGCTTGAGTTGATACTTCTACAGACGTCTTTTTAAACGACCTTTACCTGAGAAATGAATGTGAATACTTTTAACACCAGTAATTGTCACATATACACTACAACACAATGCTCCACATATTCCAGTGTATTTTTGGATCAGAGCACAAGGTATTGCTATGATACAGGAAAATGGGGGTGTTTAAGGGCCTTGCTCAAATGCCCCAGGAGTACCAGCCTGGCTGTACAGGTGTTTGAACGCCAACCGTCTTACCGGTAACCCAGAGCCTTAACCCACGGAGCTATAGTTTAAACACTGAATATACAAAGATTTTCCTCTCTCATACCCAAAGTGAAAACACAGCATCACTAATCAGTCTCCTTTCTACATTATCTTTGATAAATAGGATCCAACACACTCGATCACTTTTTTCGATCTCCAAGTCATTTCACAAAACAACACGGACTCCGAGGTACAGGTGAAACTTCTCGTTAGTAAAATCCCATACCTCTATGGACTGAGATATATGCATCTTGTTAATCTCAATGCTGGGGAAGCCACCCCCGGGGAGTTCCTCGTACTCTTCCTCATAGTGATCGAAAAGATCTGTGGCATCCACGCCCACGCTGATCGTCCCCTGCCGGAGAGAGGATCCGTAAATCAGCGACATACAGACGGCAAAAGGGCAAAAACCCTACAGGACAGAACTGAAACCTTTGGGTTGGTCCTTTGCTGCAGTCGTCTCTCCTCCCTTTCCCTCTGAAGGCGCTCGAACTCTTCCCGGATCTCAGCCGGCGTTCTTTTTCGCTCCACTACCTAAAAAAAACAAACAGACAAAAAAAACAAAAAAAAAAACAATTATATCTGCATTGATACACGAGTACATTCATTAACACAGCAAAGGATCTGGGTCTGGATGATTTTGTTTTGTTTTGTTTAGAAAGTACACAGGAAAGAGGGCGTTCACAACTTTTAAAATTAAAAAAGCTGAATTTAAAATAATAATTAAATGTTGGGAAAGAAAAATAATAATGGTCTGGTGAGAGATCCTGAGTTCATGTAGATTCATTCAAAGTTCTAACTTCAATTTGACATTTACTTCCTATTATACCTACAGAGTTAAATAAACAACCAACATATGTATTGATACAGAGAATATCAGAGAACCCTAGAACGATTGGGGATTGAATTAATTGTATGTTTGGAAATTACACAAGAATCATGACCTTCATTCATTCAATCATTAAATAAATGAATAAAAAAAGAAATTGCACCACACACACACACACACACACACACACACACACACACACACACAAAAATACTTAAATATGTAGGCAGAACACCAATACTATTTGGTGAGTTTATGTAGATTGATTTGAAGTTCACTAACAAACAAGCTTAAAATTTTCTTCAATTATACTTACAGATTTAAAACAAAAAACAAACAAACAAACAAGGGCTGGGGTTGAATTAATCTTTTGTTTGGAAATAACTTATTTAAAATTTCCTTACAGATTATCTGAGCATGTGTTTACTTGCGATTTCGTGCGATTTTCTTGTTTATAGTATTTTGTGGGCGTCAGTAAATATAAACCATCTCTGTGAAAATGCTCATTTCTACACTGTCATTAATCAACACACACAAGTATGGAGGGGAAAAAAAAAGATAATCGCTATGGTTGGATATTTTGTACAGGTTGGTTTGGGGGGTAAAACACGCGCACACACACACACATGTGCACAAATCTTACACGAGAGACTGCTGAGAGACTGGCTCATTCTGGCATTATAAAAATGAATCTAACATCATTACAGCCAACCCGCATTTAAAGCATGGCTTACCTCCCATCCCTCCACGCTCAGCCCTCTCTTCCCATAAATATCATAGATAGCTCTGGATTGTGGATCACTTAGAACTGCAGAGAGAGAAAAGAGTTTCAGCTCCAGCAACGTTCCAAGTAGTAAATAATATAAAAAAAAACAATAAAAACAACAGGGTAATAATGACACCACTCAACACTCCTTTTACATAAAAAACAGAACGGGAGTTTCAAAAAAAAAAAAATAAATAAATCAGATCACATGACACCACGTCTCACCTTCGTACGCTTGGTGCACCAGGTTAAAAAGCTGCTCCGCCTGTCTTTTCAGCTCGGGATCTCGGTGTTTATCAGGGTGGTAGAGCATGCACAGACGCCGATACGATGCTTTCAGCTCCTCTTGCGTGGCCTGAAAACGACAAGACGGCTAAGATGAAAACTACCACATGATAGGAGATTTTTTTTAATCAAAGAATATACACACTCAAGATCCAAGCATCTACAGTGACCCGGACAATTTCTTCAGATACACATCATCTCTGTGCTTTTAGAAGGTGAACCACGTTACTGTTACATATAAAACCAGTGGAAAGTAGAGTTGGGTTGTTTAATCGTCATTATCGATTAATTCGAGTTTATGGTTTATATTTATATATTAATTGAAAAAACAAAAAACGATTTTAAGATTTCACCTCGGTTTGACACAGCAAGCTTCCGCAGTTCTCCACCTCCCGCCCTGCACTACAGTTGAGAAATACCATCTACAACATGACGGAGCGTTCTGACGAATCCAAAGAGCTTATTTCCAAGAGGAATGTGGTTTCATGAGTCGTATGGAAATGCTTCGGGTTTGCAACTTCGGACATTGAACAAGCCAAAGCCCGTGTAAAATCTGTCTAAAGTTTGTTGCAACTAAAGGAAGCAACATGATTAATTTATTCCAGCACCTCAAACAGAATCGCGCTGTTGAATGGAGAAGACGACACATTTCACCCACAAAAATCACCCAGCTCTATTGGAAAGAGGCAACTTTTGCCCTTCAATCATCCTCAATCCAGCATGACAGCGACATGGTCAAGTGTCCATAGGAATGAGAGTCAGTCGAAACCAAAATAATAAATATTGTACTTTGTATGGGGGGAAAAAAACAGAGCTATATTCCGAAAGTGCGCTCACAATGTGCGTCTCGCCAACGGCCTCCACTAAGTTCTACAAGACTGAATGAATATTAACACTGAATGAATGTTATTGATGATAAATACTAATCAAATGTTACCAATACAGATCAACACAGACATTATTCATTTGAAAGATTATTAGTATTACTTTTTATTTATAATGTAAATTGCTTTGTAGTATACTTTTACTTTCTGCACTGCTGTAATAATTTCCCACTGTGATGAATAAAGAGATTGGCTGGTCAATCTATTCACATGTCAATCCATCCACCGATCACTCCAGCCAGTTATATTTATGCCGTCCTTATCCAGTATGACCCGATGATAGTTAAGGGCTCCAGGGCGCAGCAGTGGCAATTTGGGGTTCTGGGGTTTGAACCTTTAACCTTCCAATCCAATGTTTTAACGCCTTAACCACTCAGGTAACGACCTCCAATTGATCCATCCATCCAGGTGGATGGAGAGGTAAAACAAGTTAAAATGTCTGATTGGCAGGTTGTAGGTTTAAATCCCAGCTCCACCAAGCTGTCACTGCTGGGCCACGGCGTGACTTTAATCTCAACGAGCAAAGATCCGCATTCAGTCAAGAAGTAAGATACAGCATCTCCAAGCTGCCACTGATGGGCCCTTGAGCAAGGCCCTTAAAAACGTTCTTCTCCAAGAGTGTTGTATGCCGGCTACACTACGTAAATCAAGTGTTCTACTCAGTAAGCACTTACAACAACAACTCTCTCAAACAATAATGAACAACAAGCTAAAAAAAAAAAGCAGGTCCAAGCACGAAAACTTTAATCCACGTGCGAATTCTACGGAACAGCGGGTGCAGAATGATCTCCATCTGAATCCTCGATCACAGAGACACCACTAGACAACACGTGTATCATTTCATTCTGGGGGAAATGTGCACGGAAGAATGATCTAGAAAAGAAGGAGAGCCGTATGTGTTTCATTCAGTAACACAAACACCTAAGCGCTAGCAGCTGCATGGCTGCATGGCACCGAGAGTTCTGTAAAAGCTTTACACCGCTACTAATGTGATGGTTGTTTGCGTTTCATGACAAAAAAGGCCACCATTGATATTATTTATGTTTACGGAATGTTTGCGTTTCATATCTGCGAAATAAAACGTGTCTACAGTTTCGCTCCAATGATAAGTAAGGGTCACCGTGCTAACGCGTTAGCTTCGTTCACACGATATCCTGATACGCGTTACATGAATGTGGCGCTCACACGGAGCTCAAACCCTCGCATTCTCTATTCACAAGCAACAATAAAACCGGCGCTCCCATACCTCCCTCCGCACGTTTAACAGAGAATAGTAGTCATCATTGTCAATTTCATCCTCCTCCAAGGCCGCCGCCATGTTGACAACCTTTCATCCCGCCCAACGTTCGTTTTTTTTTTTTTTTTTTTTTTTTTTTACACGGATCAGTAAGCCCCCTTCAGGTTCGGAGGTGCAACTACACCCGTGTGTGGTTTCTCTGGCTCAGCGTGTAACATGCTGAATAAACAGTTTTTAAATTGCAGCCCTCAGTATAGTTTAAATATAATTCCAGAGACGAGTCAAATCTTATTAATCTGTGCTCTAAATATTATGTGCACCTTATATTATTCCTAAAATATTATTTTTTATTATTTTTTAATTTGTACCATGCACTGTTTCTTAATATACAAATCTTCGGACTAAGAGTTTACACTGAAGGCCTACTCATGTTGTACATTACAGAATGCTTCATTATTGTTAGGCCTAATCATCCTTAATCTGGTAAGTCACACGGGTAAGATTGATTAACAAACGATTGCAAGAATAAACTGAATGCAAATGAGCGAACGCACAGGCGTGGTTAATTACCAGTGAAGGTTTCCGACTCCTAAAAAGTAAACATAATGAAATGAATCCATGCAGCTCTAGGCCTAACTACACTGTTTTAAAACTCTAATTCATTTTGCTGAATGAAAATTAAACTCCACATGATAGGTAATTGATCACAATTTGGTTATGCAGGAATGCTGTATCCCCCCCCCCCTTTTCCTCCGCAGAGAAAGCAAGGTCTGACGAACGAAAGGTCTTTGCACTTTGTCAATTAGGCTGCTTTACCACTTCATGACTTTTCTATCAGCAAACGGAAAGGTCAGGATTTGGAGCAGGTACCCAAGTGTTATCAATCGAATGCTAGCAATAAGGATCATATTTTAATGATGGCATTTCAAAGTCTGTTTTTGCTGTGGGCAAAGAAACATTTAATTCATTATCTATGAGCTGAGTGCAATTAAAGAATGTTCATTAATCTCTCAGTTGAGTCGGACTGCTTACGTATTCATGAGTGCATTCATACATTAGCAAGGTTTTTAGGCAATTCAAGGATAATGTAACTAAAAGCAGTAAAACTGGGTTCATAAAAAAAAAAATCATTGTCTTCATCATCATCGACACTGATAATAATAGTAATAATAATAATAACAATTACAATAGTAATAATACTAATTATTATTATTATTATTATTATTATTTATTATTATTATTATTATTTATTATTATATTATTTATTCAGATTCATTCATTCATCTTCTTCCGATCTTCTCTCAGAGCACGGGGAGCCTGAGCCTATATCAGGCGTCTATGGGCATTAAGGCAGGATACACCCTGTATGGAATGCCAACCCATCACAAGGCACACACACACACACACACACACACACACACACACACTCACAATCACATACACATTCATACACTAGGGGCAATTTTCCAAGATGCCAATCAACCTTTTTTTTGGACTGGGGGGAAACCAGAGAACCCGGAGAAAAAAACCCTGATGCAGAACATGCAAACTCCACACACACATGGCCGAGACGGGAATCGAACCCGGACACTGGAGGTGTGAGGCGAACGTACTAACCACTAAGTCACCGTGCCCCAATTACTATTATTATCATTATTATTATTAATTTTTGTTTAATTCAGTTTCATTTGAAATAAGTTGTATAAAGGGAACGAGTTGGGTTCTTCTCCTCTTTCTGTATGAAGCCGTCTCTGTCTGGAGCTGTCCCTTCAGCACTACTTCTGTACCGTAGCTCTGTCCATTAACCCTATACCCACTAAGTATTTCACTCAAGCCTACCTCATTACCGCAAATCATTTATCTCATTAATAGATAATTGGACAAAGTTCCTAATCACACCAAATTTAAATTAAAAGGTCTTTAAAAAGAACACTTTATAACACCACAGCATTTTCTGAACCTATTCTCTATCATCATAGGTGAACTTCCAAAATGGTCCTATACTGATAACATATTAATAACCCAGCTTACTCACATCTCACCCATAAGGGATGACTAATGTAAATGGGAATTAGTCATAGGGGAGTAAGCCATAAAAAAAAACTCACAATGCTGCGTTAGGAAACTATTCGCTGTTAGTGTTTTGCCGTAGAGAGTGATGCAAAGTGGATTATTTTTCTCTAAAAATAAGCACATCCCACAGTGCTATATCACAGATTTGCCAATTATTTCCAAATATAATAATTAATAAATAGCACATTGTGCAAGTTAAACATGCATAGTTATATTTAATGTTGTCAAACCTCTGTTAATTCTAGTAAAAGCTTGTGTTATAGCAAATTCCCATCACCATCACCATCACCAGCCACTCAGTCTTCTCTCTCCTGAAGTCAACAAGACTTGCCAAACCTTGTCATGTTACAGAGATAACACAAAGCTCAAATTCATCAGTTCTGAAGACCTTTCTGTGGAGGGAAAACTAGGGCTGTGCACACACACACACACACACACACACACACACACACACACACACACACACACACACACACACACACACACACACACACACACACACACACACACACACCACACACACACAAGGGGTACGGTGGCTTAGTGGTTAGCATGTTCGCCTCACACCTCCAGGGTCCGGGTTCGAATCCCGTCTTGGGGTGTGTGTGTGGAGTTTGCATGTTCTCCCCGTGCCTCAGGGTTTTTTTCTCCGGGTTCTCCGGTTTCCCCCCGGTCCAAAAACATGCACAGTAGGTTGATTGGCACCTTGGAAAATTGTCCCTCGTGTGTGAATGTGAGTGTGTGTGTTCTGTGTGCCCTGTGATGGGTTGGCATTCCATCCAGGGTGTATCCTTCCTTAATGCCCATAGACGCCTGAGATAGACACAGACTCCCCGTGACCCGAGAGAAGATCGGATATAGTTTTTTATCAGATGTACAAACATACCACAGAAATATGTGAAAAGTGGACGTAAACTACAAAAAAACAAATTTGATTTTCTCTTTCGTTTTTTTATGACATAAGAGCAGTTTGAGTTTTTTCTGTAGTGTTCTGTATCCGAAAAATGTATGCAATACTCAGCTACCATTAGCACTACCATTAGATGTGATTGCATAGCTCAAATCTTCATGCGAATACCACCTTTAACACCATCTTCTCCCAGATCACTAATTATTCAAGCGAAATTTCATCCATAACTCAGCCATGACGCTGCACTATTATAACGCTGGAGTTCTCATTTATATACTTTTGAGAAAAAAAAAGCGGGGAATGAGAGAAGTTATTTTTTCCCAGAAGCTAACAGACTGTAACGTTGTAAAAATGTACTGTAAAATTTATAGACATTTCTGCCAGTAAAGACACCTGCAAAATGCTTTAAATCTGTCTGAAATAACTGTAAACCATATCCACAGTGAAGCACTGAAATATGTTCACTTGTATTACTATGAAAATATAATAACGAAAATATAATAATATCAAATACAAATATTTTGTTCCATTTGCTTGTTCCATTTTTGCAGGACACGACGGAGCAGAAGGTTAAAGGTCCCCAACCAAGGATTCCTTTGCTGGCAGCTTGGCAGTGCTGGGATTTAAATATGGGATCTGATCTGTAACTAAACCACAGAGCTTCCACAGCTTGCTCACCTATGACATAAAATTCAGCTGAAAGCCAACACAGGGAGGATTTTTTTTTTCTTACCCCTGCCAGAAAAAGCCGACACTATGCATTATATTTTCAGGTATTTTTTTTTTTTACTGTAAACCAGTGCAGTGCTCAACAGTTCATATTCTGGCTTACTGATTGCACCTGCCACATCTGGGCCCTGCTGAAACCTTTCCTGCTCTACAGCTACTGTAGCTTGACTGAACCTGCACTTCTGATTCCAACGTTCTAACAAGCTGAGATCTGTGCAAAATTGCTTTTTGCAATCTTTATGTATAAATGCATATATATATGTAAATGCATGTCTACATAAACACTCCTTCTCTCTTCTGATAAGGAAAACACATATAGGTTGTAACGTTTTAAGTCGCATCTTCCTTGACAACATGTTTGTTTTTACTCTAGTGTAGCTGTGCATGTAATATCCCCCTGTCTGTGACATCAGTGCAGAACAAAAATGCTAGCTTCTTAAAGCACAGTATTTAGGTAAATTAAAGAGCCAAGGTAATGATATATGTCATTGGTAATTATATAATTCTATATTATATATATATATATATATAATATATGTATATGTGTGTGTATATATGATATATGTGTGTGTGTGTGTGTGTGTGTGTATGTGTGTATATGATAATATATATATATATATATATATATATATATATTTCATTATTAGTACATGTGTTCACTATTATTGGAAAAGGACCAATCATTTGTGACCAATATTTTATATGCACATTGATTTCTTGCTCGCTCCTGAACTCTTTCTCAAGTGTGTTCTCTCAGTTTTAGTATGCTACGAAAATATGATGTATCAACACTGAGGGAGGCGTGTCCTGCGAGCCTATATGGAATACAGAGTCAGAGGTAGAGCTGCATCATCCTGGAGACAAAACAGGAAAAGATATTTTTCCCTTTACTCTTTTTTTTGCAGTACACAGACCTGTTTGTGAAAGGGCCATGCTTTAGAAGTCAGAAGGCACTAAAGTAAATTTAGAATTTGCTGTCTGTCTGAAGCGAAGAAATAACTATCAGTACCATATTCATTCATTCATCTTCTCCCGCTTTATCCGATCTTCTCTCGGGTCACTGGGAGCCTGTACCTATCGCAGGCGTCTTCCGGCATTAAGGCAGGATACACTCTGTATGGAATGCCAAACCATTGCAGGGCACACACACATTTACATTCACACACATTTACACACTAGGGACAATTTTTCCAAGGTGTCAATCAACCATCCAGGCATGTTTTTGGGACCGGGGGAAACCAGAGAACCCGGAGAAAAAAAAAACCCCGAGGCACTGGGGAGAACATGCAAACACCACATACACATATGGCGGAGGCGGGAATCGAACCCCCAACCCTGAATGGTGTGAGGTCGAACGTGCTAACCACTAAACCACTGTGCCCCTTCAGAACCATACTGAATTGCAAATTTACTTATTAATATTATTACATTTACATTTGGAGCATTTAGCAGATTCCCTTATCCCAAGCAATATACAAATAGTGCTTTAGGTCTCCATTTTAGAACAAATTCATTCAGGTATGATTGATTACAAACTTAAGATACAAAATAAGCATAGACACAGTTGAGGGATTTTTATTTATTTTTTTATGGTCTCCTGGACAGTGAGAAGGAAGAAGTGTTAGGATAGGTGTTGTTGGAAGAGATAGGTCTTCAGTCAATCGTTTGTTGTTCGGACATCCAGGGGAAGTAAATTCCACCACCTCAGTGCCAGAATAGAGAAGAGCCTTGAGCTGATCTTACCTCTTACCCTGAGAGAGGGTGGAACCAGACGAGCAGTGCTAGACGCTCTTATATATATATATATATATAAATTTTGTTTTCTTCCATATTTGTTTCTACTGACACATCTTGTACAGTCTTGAATCTGATCTGAATCTGAATCTGATGGATTGCAGTGCATTGCAAGAAGGATCATATCAATACCTGCTTCATTCATTCATTCATCTTCTACCGCTTTATCCAATCTTCCCTCGGGTCACGGGGAGCCTGTGCCTATCTCAGGTGTCTATGGGCATTAAGGCAGGATACACCCTGGATGGAATGCCAACCCATCGCAGGGCACACACACACACACATTCACACACACATTCATACACTAGGGACAATTTTCCAAGGTGCCAATCAACCTACTGTGCATGTTTTTGGACCGGGAGGAAACCGGAGAACCCGGAGAAAAACCCCCTGAGGCACGGGGAGAACATGCAAACTCCACACACACATGGCCTAGACGGGAATCGAACCCGGATCCTGTCGGTGTGAGGCGAACGTGCTAACCACTAAGCCACCATGCCCCTACCTGCTTCATATGTATCTTTAATGTATTGCATCATTGGCTATGCATGATATATGAATCATATCGCCGCTTAGTTATGTCAATGATTCTAAAACATTCTTATACTGTATATTCACATGGATATGGATATTGGATATTCTTCTTCTTCGCCTTATTATTATTATTATTAGTAGTAGTAGTAGTTGAGGGTTAAGGGCCTTAGTCAAGGATTTGAACTCATGACCTTCCAATCAGAAGATCAGAGTCTCAACCACTGAGCATCTACTTCTATGTGTATATATGTGTGCTTTTACCGACTTTGCCCCCTTCAGCCCACCACAAATCTAAACCCTGGTAACAAAGTGTAAGGATGGAAAACATGCACATGTGATGGGGGTCTGAAAGGAAGCCCCTCGTGCGTTGCGCGACGGCGCGCAGGGTCGGGTTCGGGCTCGAGCTCGTCTCCGATTGGCTGCTCGGGTCTCTCCGAGGCGTGTAGGCTGCGCGTGAAACGTCCCGGCCCCGGCCAATGATCACGAGCGCTGCCCTCGGAAAGGGGAAGCGGCTTGTCTCACCGAGCTCGCAGGCCATTCCCGCATCGCGCGATCACTCATCCTCCCGCAGCCAATGGCGGAGTGGGCAGGAGTCGCCCTCCCGCTCAGCCGGTCCCTCCTCGCGCTGTCCTCGACGTGCACGCGCGTGGCGGTGGTACCCAACGCTCGCGAAGAGGAGGAGGAGGAGGAGGATGTGGCGCGCGGAGGGGAAATGGCTGCCGAAAACAAGCCGGAAGGTAAGAGGGAAAAAAAAGCAAAAAAAAAAAAAAAAAAAAAAAAAAAAAAAAAAAACCTCGGGGATTTTGTATCTACACGTACTTGTACATGTAAAGGGGAAACGTGTTTGTTTGTTGTGTTGTTGTGTAGTATTAATGCCAACAGTGTGAATGGAGTGAAAAACATCAGAAGGAAGCAGGTCGACGGGACTCGCAACTTGCGATGCTGAGATGCTTCTCGGGTTTCCGCATTTATCCTGACACACTCGTTATTTTCCCAGCCGAGACATCATTACCCTAGCCGCATATGGTAGCTAGCCCTGCAAGGTGGATTCTATTTAAAAAGAAAGAAAGAAAAAAAAGCGTTTTTAAATGTTTTAAATCCGTCAAAAAAAAAAAAATAATAATAATACCATACGAGCGTGAAAACGCGTTCCCTCGGCATCTCGGCTCTGAGAGCAAACTTACTGAAGCACCGAGCTCCAGTACCAACTTCACTCCTTGAGGAGCTAAAAAGGCAGGGAATTTGCTCCTAAGTTACCAGTATTAAACCTTACCGCTTTTAGCCATCACGTCTTGCACTCTGCTCTTTAATGTAAGCTTATCTGTAGGAATTTCACTTCTAAACCTCATCTGCTTTCAGTGCTCCAAAGTGATGCTCTGGTGCTTCAGCATGTCCGTGGGCTACTGAAATATCACACGCATTGAGTAAACTTATACTTCTGCCACAGTTTGGGAGAAGAAGAAAAAAAAGACAACATTCCATGTGCATTTGGCTTTGGAAAACTTTGCATGTGTTGTCAAGAGGCAAGCTCCATTAAAACTCAATAGGTAGTCCATAGAAATACCCATGCATAGATTACAGTTATTTTAATCACTATGAAATTGCTCTCCTAATGCCTGTTAGGTATTAGTTTTGTTACACGAATGATATTGATGATCAGGACTTATAGAGTGCGTCTATATGTGTCGAAGGCGTATTTTGCTCCTGCAAAACTTCTGAGATTTTAGCCCGGCTGCTTTTTCCTTTTTATTGTAAAAGATGATTTGGATAAAGTCGACATGGAATCTGTTCTCGTGGAATAGAAAGGAAACCTAGTAATAGGTGAAAGTTATCATTTTCCAGCCACAGGGTGGAGACCTTGCATTGACATAAAGTTTTCCATTAAAAAAACAACAACAACAACAACAAAAATCCACCACCCCTAAAAACAATGATTTTATGAATCACATTATTGCTGGGATATTTGATTGCTGGGCGTGAGCAGCTTTAAACTGGGGGAAAAAAAAGTTCAAAAGGACAAGTCCCTGTTATTCCCTCAGTGACCTTATATAGTGGAAGACTAGGATAAAACAGCGCTCATGCATGTATTATTGACTCGCTTATTACCTTGTAATTACAAAGCTACGGCTATAAAACCCGGCGATCAGGAAGTAATAATATGTCAGGAGGAAAAAGTGCAGTGGGGTTCGAACCAGTGCTGGTCCACAGGGGGGTGGTATTGAGCTTTGCCACGCACGTCTCTTTTACTATGCACAGCATGTCAACTGAGACCGAGGAGTATTGGAATAAAGAGATATCTACCTTTGTGTTGAAAGCATCACATGGCTCAGGGCTACCCAGGCTTGTTCTCTATTTGTTACAGATGCAAACAAACACATCCGGGATTGTAATGCGCACCGCATTTCGTGTTCCCGTTCGCGTCGCGTTATGGCTGCCACGTGCTTTTTAGATCGTCTGAGCTGAGACTCCCTTGGCAGAGCAGGTTGAGTTATTTTTGCCGTTCTTGTGAGGTCAACGTGCGGAGGAGGAACATGTGTCACACACTTGCGCGCGAACGTAGCCGCTTTTGCACTGCAGAGGTTAAGGTGCTTTTAGGTTTTCATAAGTATATATAGATATATAGATATATAGATATATATATATGTATGTTCTACCCCACTGTTCCACTTTAATACTCTAGGCCTACTTAGTGGCAGTGTGGAAAGTGTGTAGAACGTAGTGTTGCGTATCGTTTTTAATGCAATTCTTTACCTTTTTGATTACTCTCGGTCCCATAACCTTTTGTCCTTGAAGCAGCACTGTTTGTGTTGAACGCTGCTCTCCAGGGCTTCAGTATTTCACAGATTTATTATTTTCTTTTATTTTTTTATTTTCCCTGCACATAAGGACAGGCTGTTCTTTGCTAGAGGCTGCTACGAAAACATGGGTAATATCTCTTACGTCCCTCTGAGTGCTCATGTCCCCTGGTTTGACCCTTCTCGATTCTAGAGGATCCCACTCGCACACAATACGGTGGTTAAAAATAGGGACTTTATCAGCTTGTTGGGACGTGCATTCCGCAAAACTGTTTCGCACTTCGCCGCTATTAATAATAGTAACAATCATATTAGCATGAACGACCTGAACTGGCCTCTAACCAAGTGTAAACACTGAGAAAGGCATGTGATCCCTATGTGCGTAGTATATATATATATATATATATATATATATATATAGCTGTTATATATATATATATATATATATATATAGATATATATATATATATATACTATATATATATATAGTGTTTTTTTTTTAAATGTGGTAAATATGCCAAATCAATAGGTCATAGCCATTCTTTTGTCTTGGTTTAGTATTGCCATTTATACCACTGATATTTCAAAAGTTTGAGGATAAAGGTTCAACAAAACAGAGAGGAAAAAAAGTGCAGAGGTCTACTTTTATACTGAGTGAACGCATGTTTGACTAAACAGACAGCTTGTAATATGCTCAATATTAGTCGGTGAGAAAGTGGTATCTCTTCATTTTGACTTATATTCATGAAATAAAAGATATAACAGAAAAGTTTCTTTGCTATGCAAACGTATCCTACTGCTAGCTCTCTA
The DNA here is from genome assembly GCA_030449085.1 of Kryptopterus vitreolus. Classification (NCBI taxonomy): domain Eukaryota; kingdom Metazoa; phylum Chordata; class Actinopteri; order Siluriformes; family Siluridae; genus Kryptopterus; species Kryptopterus vitreolus. The sequence continues at coordinate 12,324,541 of JACRUU010000030.1, read as the reverse complement.
ATTGGCGTCTTTCAGGTCCTTGTGTGTTAACTGGTAGCCAGTTGAACTAGCCAAAATATGTGAAAATCAAGCCCGCTCACTTTTAACATAAAGTAAATACTGCGGTAGCCATGCTAGTATCCTCCTTGCTAACAGATGAGCTAGCTGTTCTTTAGAAAGCACTAATATGTTCTGTCTAATGACCATCCATTATAGGTAAGCAAAACTGTCGGTCATTAATTCGGAGGCAATCACAGGTTCTTTGTGTAGAACGGATTCAAATCAGAAAGAAACTACATATAAACTACATTGTTGATATGATATCTAAATGCAAAATTACCCCCTATGTTATCGAAAAGCTCTAGTCTCAAGGACAGTAGTGATTTAAAATTTGAGTCCCCCGATTCAACTTGCCGGGTAATTACATGGTTTAATAAGTGTGTGAATAAAATCACCATTTTGGCGCCTGGTATGAACTACATATATGAATGAAGTGTGCAAGATGTAATAAACTATTAAATGAAGCCTTTTCAAATAGTGGTACCGCTATACAATTTTGTATAAAACAAGCTCAATATGCGCTCCTACCAAATTACATTGAGATCGATTCTTTTAAATTATAAAGCACACGGTAAAGTACATATTGCATTATTTTCTTTACCTGACTTTATTCAATCTAGAAAAAAAACCAAAAAAACAAGCAGAATATCTCAGTATATCTCGGCAACCGAGGTAATGATTTATTTTCGAGCCCAACATCAGTATTGATATTAGCTTCAAAAATTTCATGTTGGTCAAGCTCGAGTGGAGATGTGCTTGGGGATTTATAACTCTATTAAGTGAATTAGATGTAAAATGGGGAGGGCTGGACGGGTTTATCAGTGTGTTCTGTAATGTAGAAACAGATGTGCTTTAATCAGTTGCGATCCCTTACCTACTTTTTTTCTGAAAAAGAAAGCAGTCGGCGTTCATCTGCGTTCCAAACCCGAAAACAAAACCGAACGTCTTTGAAGGATAAAAAAGAAAAAAAAAAATCCCCAAAGAATTTTCGAGCGGCCTCTTTCCGTGCAGGCTGGAGGAAAATTCTTGAATATTTATTTCTGAACGCTCAGCAAAAACCGAGGGAGAGTATAAGGTGAAGGGAGGAACGAAATACACAAGCGAACAGATTCTCACACTGTGGAATCAATTGACTCCCTTTCCCAAAAGGCATTATCCCATCAAGGAAGAGTAAAACCTGAGCAAATGTTTCGCCACAATTATGATAACACTGTAATGCTTTTGAAAAAAAAAGAAGAAAAAAAGCCCTGTACAGGCAGTTCAGACGCTCGCTTACACCATCTCTCTTTCCTTGCATATTCAGTACTTTTTTAAAAATCTTTTGAAGCTGAATTATGCAGTTAGATACGCGATCTTCAGCCCATCTATTACTGTAAATAATAAACAGCGTGTGTTCAGGACCGCTGTAATGAAAACATGCACACCGTCGTCTACAAGATGAAACGGATTGGTTTTGTAATGTCTCAACGCCCGAGCCTGAAACCCAAATAGACTTGCCCATGTCCTCGCCACTAGGGAGCAACTTAAGTCAAAGCAATCCCTTCTGCCCCTCTGAAACAGCCGTGTGGACTTGGTGCAGAGAAGCGAATTTGGCATACTGAACCCGAATGTTGAATTGAGCAGATTGCTTGTGAGGAGTGCACAGAGATGGACATGTCCGAGGTGCATAGGGAGGGAGGTTCGAGTTCAAAATGACTAACCAGTAACTGCTCAGTGTGTGTGTGTGTGTGTGTGTGTGTGTGTGTGTGTGTGTAGAATGCTGAAATGTTACATTTTTTCCAATTCTCTTCTCTCTCTCTCCCCTCTCTTCCTCTGCCTCCGGAAGGACTGAAGAAAATTCGTAATCCGGATCGAATGTACAGATCAGCTGTGTGTTATTCCGGCCATGCTGCTCCTAAGGGTGTCAGTGATGACACAGAGATGAACAGTAAGAGCTGGTTATTAATATTGCATCCGTGGCATTGCTCGAAGGGGCCACTTGCTGGCTGTTCTATTATTCATTCATCGATTCATTTATTTACTTCTTGATTTCATTATATCTCCCTCCTTCTCCGCTGGGAGGTCCTTTCCCAGAGCTTTCTTTGAACCTTGAAGTGTCTTCTTGACAGCAGCACGCTATCAATATCACAAATGTTGCCATTCGCTAAGAGCCAGACCTGTCCATAAAGACTGCATTACGCCAGGCTCTCATACTAAATGCTGCCATCCGCTACCACGCTGACCTTCTAAAGCTCGCTACCACCATCCATCTAAAAGCACAGACTTTATCATGTCGTATATTGCCGAGTAGGCAAAGCTGTAGTTTTGTTGAAATGATTTGTGAAGACTGTGATTTAGGGAAAAAAAAAAGAAATACAAAAAGACAGGAATAAATAATAATTTTTCTTCCGAAACGAAAAAGCTACTCGAATTTAGATCAATTATGTGTATTAATGCATGCCGACACATAGAACGCTGATTGCTCCATTAGTACTCCAGAAGTCTCCATGCTTAATACGCATCGAGCTGCGCTCCTGCCACCCCTGGAGAATTTGTTGATCTGTGTAATTAAGTGCGTTTATGTTTGCCGTAATTTGGAAAACGGAGCCAGATCACGCTCATCTCCTTGTTGTGCTATTCACTGATTATGCTCTTTCCATTGAGTTCAGTCCTCGGTGCTTCAAAGCAGTGTTTTAATGAACACTCTTCTGGGACTGGAAAGTGAATGGCAGAAACTGCTGTTTGCATTCGTTCAATGTACAGCTGTGCATTTGTCTGTCTATTTATCTGTCTGTCTGTCTGTCTGTTGCCATATGTATAGGCTTGCTTAAATCAGTCACCGTGATTCCATCGCTCTTGCATCTAACCGTTCTGCGTGGCCGCTTCATTCGGCCTCGTTAACACGTACAGCCTGGAGGATTTTATATCACTAGGACTGTTTAAACAAACAAACATTCAACCAAACAAACAAAAATCACCGTTCTGTCCGAAGCAGGTAAACCACTCATGTGAGTAATTGTGGAAGTGGTTATGATAAGGATAAAAGGCTTCAGTGGGGATCTGGCAGTGTGTCGTGTTATTGTCTTGTGTGTGTGTGTGTGTGTGTGTGTGTGTGTGTGTGTGTGTGTGTGTGTGTGTGCATGTGTGTGTGTGTGTGTGTGTGTGTGTGTGTGTGTGCACTCTCAGGTCCTCACCTCCTTTCTCCCTGAGATGGGATTTTCATGGATGGGTGAGTTTGGCTAAGGCTGAAAACACATAAGGAGTCGCTGTGTTTTTCTTTTTCTCTCTCTCTCTCTCTCTCTCTCTCTCTCTCTCTCTCTCTCTCCTCAGTTAAGGCAGATACTAGAGCTGAATTAAGTCCTTGATTTCAGTTTCTCCAAACATTTCTGACTAAGGAAGGTATGCTGATATTAGAACAGAAATAATAATTACAAAAATAAAAACCCTGTTATTTAGCGTAACATATCCTGTCGAGCTTTGAACTTTTAAACATTCTTATTAACCAAGGTTAAACAATGAAGGGTGCTTTGTTTCAAGAATTAGCCAAGGAAAGGTCAGAAGCAAATTTCCGTAGTACAGGAACAGCACGGCGTTCTCAGCACACGGAGGACATTCAGGCTTTGAAAAGAAGCTTAATGAAAGCCTTTATTTAAATAAGTTCTTTTTCGCCGTATCGGCCTATTCATCAAACCTTAAAACATTGACCTTGAAGCCTCGGAGAAAAAAAAAAAAGCGGCACATTGCAAAATGAATTTTTAATCATATTTTTATATTTTATTTTTATATCATATTTTTTTAATCATAACATTCGCTAAGCCGTGCCTCCAGAGCCGAGCAAAATTCACCCTTCCACAAGACAATATCTAGAGCTGTTTCCTGTCATGGACTTGTGATTAATGGTGTTCGGTGTCCTGCCAGCCATCCACACACCACAAAAAAAAAACACAAAAAAAAACCTGACATGACATTGGTGTATGTGCGAGTGAAAACGTGGTAAAAGGGGGGGAAAAAAAAGATCCGGTTATAGACCTTTGACTGGCATGTCATCTCTTAAAAGCGATTCGCTACCTAATTTGCTTTGATATGTCTTCCCTCTCAGTAGCAATATGATAGTTCTGGCTTTTGTAGTTAAGCTAAAAGCACGGCTTTGACATTTAATCTTGCCGTGTGTTCATTTTCCTGAAAGCACTCGCCGCTTATACACGAGCCTGTGATCTAGATCTAAAAAGATGGTGCTAATTAAGTGTGTAGTCCGGTGCAATCAAAGCTGTCTTTTAAAAAGCAAGTGCATCTATCAAGCAGTCCCATTGATTTTCGGTTGGAGGGGCAGTGTAGCCACTGTATGTCGAAATTTTTACTCTTTGAGATGTAGGTATTTATTAGGGCGCCCATAATTCATCGCTCGGAGAACCCCTAGCAATTTCCTCTAGCTTGATTGGCTCTGATTGCCAGCGTTGTGATTTAGGCAGCTACTGCAACTTGTTAGAGAGGAACGTTCTTCATTAGCAGGGCTGATCGCAATCTGGGACGAGCCTCTCTTCTTTCTCCAGACTATTATTACGCTCTACTGTAACATCTGGTAAAGGGGGGGAAAAAAAGCCGCATTGATAATTTAGTCATTGATTTAATTATACAGTACGAGTGGGGTTCCCTCCTCTGATTTTGCCGGATTTGAGCGTCAGGAGACAATTTCTGGGCAGAAAGTCTCATACTTGCGCCAGGTACGGCACAGTGTTCACACACACACACACACACACACACACACATACAGCACACAAGCATCCTGATTCATTTCAGTGATTATCGAGTCATAAAGAAAAATATTTCCGATTTCCAAAACATATTGTAGAAATACGTTTGAAAGAAAACAAGAAAATGTGACAGCCAAATACTGTAGAAGAAACTGACAGGATTTCCGAGACGCTCGGTGTGACCTACCTGCTAATTTCCTTATAAAAATGCACAAAGTGATCTTGAGACTACTGCTACATTTATGAAGACAACGGCTTGTCACTTCATTTACTGACTCTTTAACCTTATTGAAGAGCCCCGTGTTACTACAGGAAAACTGAATTGTGGGTTGCTTCGTGTTACTGTAGTGAAAAGAACAATTTTAATAGAACTTTATTTATATATGCACCCTTTATGTCATTTAACAGGGGCTCTTATCCAGAACTTATTTTTATCTCCTTTATACAACTAGGGTTAAAAAACTTGCTCAGGGGCCCGGGAATGGCAGATTGGTGTGTCTGGGGTTTAAACTCATGACCTTCAGATTCAGCGCTTTTACTACTAAGCTACCACCTCTATTGAACTGAAAGGCATTTCCTGCAAATGTACACTAGTTGTGAGGTTTCTACCTTTATGTAGTTCTTTCACAAAGTGTAGCAAAGCACACATTTGTATCGGATGTATTAGAATTTGAATTTTCCCTCTACTGGAGAGTCATTGTGAATGAACCTCACATGGGTGGAATGTTGGGGTTTTAGCTCAAGAGACAATACAACACAATACAACACTACACAAGAGAGCGGGCGGGTGCTCAGTAGTTAAGGCATTGGATCTGAAGACCCTGACCTCAACCTCACTGAACACCTTTATGGTCCAGTGCACACCAGGCTTCCTCACCAAACGTCAATATCTGACCTCACTAACGCTCTTATGGCTGAAAGAGCACAAATCCCCATAACCACTCTTTAAAATCTATTAGAGAGCCTTCCTAGAAGAGTGGAGGTTGGGGAATATATATATATATTTTTGGGTGGGAGGTGGGGGGATGTGTTGTGATCGTGTATATTTAATTGTGGTGTATATATATATATATATATATATATATATATATATATATATATATATATATATATATATATATATATATATATATTATAATTATACTTTTTACAGAACAATATCACAGATGAAAAATTACACGTTTACTCTTCTGAATGACACCAATCCCAGTAACATAACTCCCTGTGCCCACTTTCCCACGTATATTGCCAAATATAATTTGTATAATTGTATATAATTTAAATTATTGTTTGTCATTTACAGCTGCTATCATTTTTAATTGTGATCATTACAGTTAACATGACACTTTCCACCATATAATTTCATAAAGAAACCTATCTACAGTATAAAACCGTAACCATTAAGGGGTGAAAGACACCGGAATGTTCCTCTTGAAAAATAGTCTGCAAAAGGAAGGTGACTTCACCCCCCAACGTTTATTATTTTCCTATAACAGTGTATCCTCACGAGTTTAATTCCCCTTATATCACCGAAATTTGGAAATTCATTTGACGCATTTAATGATGTGCGACAAAAACATATAGGAAAAGTTTGTATTTGTCCTCTTTTCTTTTATTGCACCTATAAACATTTGCTCTTTTACACACTTCTTTTTTTTTCCTTTCTCGAAGCTAATAAGACAATAAAGCTTTTCAATGAGAAAGTCTTTGGGAGAGTTACTGAGAAACAAACTCTAAACATTCTGTCCATTTTCCTGTGTCAGAAAAGTGTTCTGAAACATCGGTACTGGAGACTCCTTCCAAATTTGCTTCCAAAGGAGAGAGTAGTACAGTAATGGAATATGGTTTGAGTGTCAAGAACCTTTTGTAGTTCATACTGGATTTCCATAACGGTGTCCAAACGGCCTTTGAAATGGATCTTCTTTGGGAAGAGGGTGAAGTCGGAAAGAGCCAAATCTGACAAATGTGGTGGGTGTAGAACTTAGATAATGTGTTAGGAGAGATCAGTGACATGGCGCATTGTCAATGTGGAGCATTAAGTGTTTTCTCCAAATTGCCGACGTCGTCAGAACAGCACCAGTTGTACAGATCCTAATGTATATGAGACAATACTTTTTGGCGCACTGACTTGAGGAAGGTCGGTGATCCATGTGACTGTGTGTGCAGCCTTGTGCTGCCATCTGGTGGCAGTCTAGAGACTTATCGATACCACCTAATTGATTCTTGGAGATAATAAAATACACTGATTTGAAATTGGTGAAATTTACCCCACACCAAATCAGATTTGAGAACGAGTGTGATTATGGTGCTATAGGCAAATTGTTAGCACAATATAGATTTTTGTTGTAGTCAATTATTTGTGGTATACACAGTGTTGAGGAGTAAACATGTAACCGTGTTACGTAATTTAATTACAAAATAAATGTCGTAGTAATTTGTTACAGTTAATGAGAAAAAAATGTTTAATTCAATTATATTTACTTATGAAACTGTTAAAGATTACTAATAGGGTTACATCTGAACAATTTCATGTAAAATCAGTGCTTTAGACTACTGCATTATTTTCACCTGGAAGGTGATTTTCATTTGAATATTTGAATTTATTACCTATTTTTTCCGAGGGATTGAGATTTTTTTTCTTAGAACGTTAACTTAAAGTGCCACCTAGTGGACAAATTAAAGTAATCATAAAGTGATCAAATGTATCTTTACTTTTATAAAGATAATTGAAAAGTTACACTACTTATTACATTTTGAATACAGTCATTTGTAATCTGTTACCTATTACATTTCCAAAGTAACCTTCCCAACACTGAGTATACAGTAACATTGTTCGTCGTCAGTGTGAACAGGTTGTTGTGCGCTCGACCCCCCCCCCCCCCCCCAGAGTACCTAGAACTCTATGTTTACCTAGAGGCCTCACGACATCTTGCATTATGAGTTTTCCTTGCACAGCTACGAATCACATGGATTATTTGTCCTCCCTATATGGTGAAATCTGACAAGTACGCCTACAGAAGGCTGTGATGGGGCGCATAAGAATATAGCATCTGTCTGTGATATCTATGGGGTAACGCTAAATTTAGATGATGTGCCAATCTCTGGAAAGCACCATTTTTATTTATTTTTTATTATTATTATTTTTCTAGAAGCAACTGGCCTGCCAGGTCTTTGTTTAAATTGAGTTCATCAGTTGAGCTGTGGGCGTCCGTTGCTCAGCGGAATGACGGACTGCTAACAAACAGCCCTATGGCTACAGCTCACTATCAGGACTGGAGGTGCTGAGGTGCGATTACGGATTCAATGTGAGGGGGGGAGAAAAGAGAGAGAGAGAGAGAGAGAGAGAGAAATCAGGACTTGCCAGAGGATTAGAAGGTGGGGCCTTGTTGTTTTAGCCCCTTTTATTGCATTCATGGTCCTGCATCCTTGATAGATTGATTTAAAAATAACTTTCACTACCACAGTGCCCTGATTATTATTTCAATTCATTTTTCTGGCCCTTTGGTCACAGGAGGCATGCTTTATTAGATTAGTATTGAATGGATCGATACTGCAGTTGAGAGTGATTTTTATAACAGCCATCTGTTGTAATGTCAGGTGACTTGTGGACTACAGGGAGCCGCTTTACAGGCTTGCGTTCGTGTTAGCGCCGGCGTGCCAAATTAGCAAGCGCGTTTTTTTTTTCCCCCTTTCTTTTTTTTCCCTCTCCTATCTAGTCCGGAGTTTATGCGCTGAATATGGAAAAGATTATATGCGCACCATTTAACACTGCCTGAATTGATAAAACACGCTTTTAATATTTTACAACATCCATAATGGTAATCCGGCTCGCAGAGGAAGAACAGAAGCGCGCGGGAGATTGGAGGGACCATTTGATGAATGCAGTAGTCCTCGAGCATTACAGCTACCCCGTACCGAAAGAGGTGACAATTATAAGCGAACAGTGTCACTCACGCAGCAAGGCACGCACACAGACAAAGCAGGAGCGAACGCGAGAAAGAGGGAGAGCTCGGCGTCGTGCGCGATATTGATTTGAGATTTGTTTTTGTCAGCCTTCTCTAGTTTCATGACCCGCTCGAGTCTCCAGGGTGACACCGGCGCAAGCTAGCATGACTGATATTGTTAAAGCTCCTAAACAGACTCCTTCAGGAGCAGTATCGCGGATAATCTGGAGGCATTTTTTCCTCCTCCGTCTTCTGGACAGACATGCTTACCAAGAGATGTAATCAAAAATACCTGGAGCATTCGGAGACGGGGCGTCGACCGAGCATTACGGGTAGAAGAAGACATACACAATGACTTTTGCTTTTATTTATGATTTGAATAATGAGGCATTAAAAATTAATTTTTTGTGGCTGCACACACACACACACACTGACACAAAGGTCCAAGTTCAAGAAGAGCCACTGATCCAAATCTGATCTCCCACTTTGGATCTTTCATAGTTTTTCTTTTACCTCTTTTTTTTTCTTCTTTAACCTCAGGAAAGGATCTCTTTTTGTGTGGGTGGCAAGCACAAGCGAAAAAAAAAAGTGTATATATATATATATATATATATATATATATATATATATATATATATATATATATATATATATATATATATATATATATATGTATATATTCTCTATTCTGCTATCTCTCTTCTGTCTTTCTTCATTCCGCTGTTACACTTCTCTTCCAATTCTTCCCATTTTCCTTCTACGATACCAGTCTGTCGCTCTCCCTCTCCCCTTCTTTTTATCAGGAAGCCTCTTTCTCTATATCACAGTCCCCTTCTCTCTCTCCCCTCCCCCACTTTTACCTCTCTTTCATCTTATACTCTCTCACTCTCTCTCTCTCCAACTTCCCTACATTTTCTTCGCCATGTGGGCATGCGGACTCGTTCTCCAGATCAGCCCTGGCTCTATAATTGGCTGCCTCCCAGCTCAGCTCAGCACCACACATATAATATAGTGGCATTCCAGTTTCTAATATAGCGGCGTTCCTGTTTCAGCCTGCCTTGCACTTTAGGCTCTAACAACTTGATTGTTTTTCACTACGAGGGAGACTGAGTTATGCTAATGCCGTCCGTGTCGTCACTGTTCTTAGCAAGGGGGGGGGGGGGGGGGGGGTGGGGGGGAGAAGTGTGTGAGTCAGCAGTGGAGGTTGGCATTGGTTACGGTGGTGTTTGTAACCCACATCCACGCAAAGCAACGTAATGGCTTCTGTTCAGCATCTGCGCTTGTAGCGCCAGCAAAATCTCTAGAGAAGACGCCGTCCCCTTGTTGTGTTATTATTTGTGTGTGTTTCTCGACACCATCGCCTCTCTCCGTTGGCTTGCTATTTTTTTATTTCTAACTGTTTACTCTGAACTTGTTCGTTCTCTCCAAAGCCCTAATAATGTCAGTCTGTGTGTACACACATATACAGTATATATATATATATATATACACACACACACACACACACACACACACACACACACATATATATATATATATATATATATATGTATATATGTCATTACTAATATATATGCGTATTTTTAAATAAAGTATATTCTATTGCTATTAAAGTATGCAGCATCATAGGAATGAATTAACATTCAAGTGCTGCTTCTTCTCATAACTTCCAAGCGGCGAGCCCTCTGTTCTGTCACGTTGGTTTAATTTAGAGAAAAGGGAGCAAATCACAGACTTCCTATGATGTGTCCCATATTGCATACTTGGAGAAGCTACACAGTATTTTACCAGTGTGATGAGTTTTTAATTAACAGTCATCCAACATCATCTGAGATTTTTTTATTTATTTCTCCCTTTCCTTAGGATATTCCTAAAACCCGGCAGCTCCAACGCCGCTCTCTTTGTACATCTCGAGTTGTTTCTGTAGTCTCCGCACTGACGAACAAAAGAAAGAAAGGAAAAAAAAAAAGATGTGAAACATTTTCACGTGTTTCTCTCTGTACAGGATTAAGAGTCCAGGTCTTGCTCTGCTAGCAAAGGGAAAGAATGATGACATCAGTAGGAGTGTTTGGGAAAATGGTATAGCTGCTTTTGATCAGCGAGACACAGAGACAGTGCTTAATTACGAACTGAGCATACGCCTTGGACACGATTGATCACAGCGAGCAGGAAGTTCATGAGAAAGAAAGTCTGTGAGAACTGCTGCTACTCTGATCTCCGTGTGAGGCTGCCGGAGACCAGCGAAGGTCTCTGTCACACCTCTACTTTCATTACTAATGCAGTAATGCTACCATTTTTATTTGTTTAAGAGCATGGGGCCCGGTGTATTTCTATACAGGCTGTGGATATGGTAATGTTTCTGATAGCGAGCAGTGTATATTGATGAAGCACATCAAGTTGGCTTTCAAGTAGTACTTTCAGACATATTTCAGACATATATATATATATATATATATATATATATATATATATATATATTATTATTACATACAGTAAATAGAAACAAAGTTTGTGGACAGTTGAAAAGTTTTTTTGAACATCCACTTACAGATTTAATCTGCTAACCGGGTAAAATGTCCCACATGGTCATTCAACCATGTGGGCGTGAGTAAAGTATATGATGTAGGTGAGGAGGCCTGGGGTGCAGTTAGTGTTCCATCCCAAAAGTCTTCAGTAGGGTTAATTGTGCCTACTGAGGATGGAGGGAGGGGTGCAGCTCAGTGTTTAAGGGGCTGCTTTATCGGAAGGTCAGGAGTTCGAGCCCTGGTATTGCCAAGCTGCCACACTTGGGTCCTTGAGCAAGACCCCTAAACCTCTTGTTTTTAGGGGTGCTGTGTCATGGCTGATCTCTGACAAAAAACAGTTTCACTGTATGTGTGACAAATAAAGGCTATTCTGTATTGTGTCAGAGCTTTATAGCAGGCCACTCAAGATTGTCAAATTAATACCATAACCATATCTTTTCTGGAGAATCCTTGTCATGAAAGGTGACTCTCTCTCTCTCTCTCTCTCTCTCTCTCTCTCTCTCTCTCTCTCTCTCTCTCTATATATATATATATATATATATATATATATATATATATATATATAGCATTTAGCAGACACCCGTATTCAGACCGATGTATAAAAGAGTGCTTTAAATCTCCATCCCCATCTATATGTGTATCTCCATCTATATATATATATATATGTGTGTGTGTGTGTGTGTGTGTGTGTATGTATATATATATATATATATATATATATATATATATATATATATATATATATATATATATATATATATATACATACATGTATAATGCAATTATAATATTAACAATAACAGTAATCCAGTTTAAAAAAAATGCATAAACTCTTAAAAACAGTTTGCATGTTCTCCCCGTGCCTCAGGGGTTTTTTCCTCCGGGTTCTCCGGTTTCCCCCGGTCCAAAAACCTGCACGGTAGGTTGATTGGCACCTTGGAAAATTGTCCCTAGTGTATGAATGTGTGTGTGAGTGTGTGTGTGTGTGTGTGTGTGTGTGTGTGCCCTGGGATGGGTTGGCATTCCATCCAGGGTGTATCCTGCCTTAATGCCCATAGACACCTGAGATAGGCACAGGCTCCCCGTGACCCGAGGGAAGATCGAATATAGCGGTAGAAGATGAATGAATGAATGAATGATGGACACTTGAACGTGTAAGTCATTGGTATTTTTTAAAGAAGTTTATAATATATTCTTTAGAGAAGTCACCTTATATTCGTACACAATCTAATGGACACAATCTAATGGAGAACTGAGAGGAAGCTTTCAAGGATCTTATGCTTTATTGTTGCTTCACAGTATAGCTGTTTCAGGCACGTTGGATAGCGACTACAAGGCACAACCAGGGGCTGCTGGAGTGATTATATCTCACAGTTGACTTTCAGGCGCATCCAGGAACTGGAATTTGTATTTAAGATGATCTGATCTTCTTAGCCTGCTGCCACGATTTCAACAAGGAGAAGTGGATGGCAAAGAAAACGAACCGTTACCATAAGGAGCAGGAAAACAAGATGTTTCTATCTCCCTCTGGGGAAATCTTTAAAAGCAATGATAGGGTTTTAAGTACAATCAATTTAGAAAGCTCAGAACGCTTAATTGGCAGAAGAACATCTGAGGAACTGGAATGGTTTGAAAAAAGAAAAAGACACACACACACAACCTTCTAGAATGAGAATTACTGCTTGAAAGCTAATCACTGACCTGCCCAGCTCTTGATAGACATGCTTGGAGTAGATTCCTCTATGGATAAAGGCCTCAAGCATAAAGACAGAAGATCTTTCCCTGTCTTTCTTTGCAGTCGGACTGCTTGCATAATTTGTGTATTTATCGTGCTTTCTTCTGATCGCCCGGAGTGATGCTAAAGCACCTTGTTATTTGCGAGCAGCTGCTCTGTTGCAATGTTAATTGAGCGAGGCAAATCATTCCAGATACAGTATCTGCTCCCTACTGTAAGAGCAATTTAGCTCTGCACAGCCCATTTTCAGCACTCGGCATGCACCAAATGCCAGGGCTGAGTCACCTCAGTGGAAGAAAGCCTGGAAGTATTGCTCCTCTCCTAGTGCACAATCTGATGTGGTGGATTCGAATCCTTCAGTAGTACCTTGGAGCACATCTTTTGGCCAGTCGCTGTGTAGTTATTGTAAAGATGATGTTAGTACCTATCACACAGGTGACAGGAGTTCTCGAACTTTTCGCAACACGAATTTCTTGTCACAGTGACGGAAATCTGCCTACACCGTCACTATGCATACTATATATTTTACTGAACATAACTGAATTTTTTTCACTATTAGCCTTATTAGTCACTTTAAACGGAGAGGTTTCTGGGTCCTTGAAACCCTCTGCACTCTGACCCCAGCTTCCACACAAGCTGGGGTATGCAAAGAAGGGAATTTCCCTCAGGGGGTCAATAAAGGATGAAAAATGAAATGAAATTTCTGTTATCAGTGGAATTAATTAATATTATTTATAGGCAGACTTGTTCTTGACACTGTTAGGGTTTAATTAAACCCAGTTCCAAAAGTGTAATAAAGGGGATCAATACAACACACGGACAATCTCTATGTAGGATCATTTAAGAAAACTAGAAATATATTAAAGAGGAGAAAGGCAGCTTAGAAACGTGCAACATAATTGGCTTCAAGGAGACTTCACAAGGAGGAAGAAAAATAGAGAGGCAGGATATAAATCATCTGACTAATTAACATGAAACACATATTAGAGGACGTACACAGAACGTATAAAAAAAGACATGCAGGGCTAGCTGTACTGTAAACTATGACTATGACCAGTCAGAAATAAATGAGGGATGTGGTTTCCACTGCCTGGTGGAGTCACTGGACCTGAGAACTGTTGCTTTAAGATGCTTACACGTATCCAACGGTTTTATGACTTAAGCATGCAGCGGCGGTCAAAAGATTGAAAGTCCTATCCTTGATTTATTTACCGTATTACTGCACTATTCCAACTTCACTATAACGTCTATATAACTTCAGCATACAAGAAAACAACGACCCAAAATACTGATGTGACGATTGGAGTCATTTTAGGAGCTTGGAATCTCATTCAGCAAAATGAACAAATTTAGTTCTTTTAATCAAAAAGTAAAATAAAATGTTACACTTTCAATAAGCAGATTCCCTAAACACATTTACATGCATGAACTCTGACTAGAGATCCAATAATGGGAATCTAACAGTGAGGCTAAGCGCAAATGAACAGAACGAGTTGCTCACCTCTCATCTTCTGCTCATCTTCTTGCTGTTTCATTAGTTCTTTTGTAATATTCTCTATTGCTTTGTGTAGAGTCTATGGGATTCACATGACAACTACTTAATGCTGTTTCCTCTGTAATCGTGTATCGGGGAGTCACATGATAAAAGACTTGTGAGGTAGACTACTCGATCTTGTTTCCTGTTATTAACCTACAGAGATTTTGTGATGCTTTGCTCATGCGTGTACAGTAGAAAATGAACCAATCACTCTTGAAGAGTATTCGTTCTTCTGAGTCACATTAAAGACTCATTCGAAATGAACTAATTGTTCATGAATGACAGATCACTAAACCATACTGTATACATCCAAGCTCTGTAATGTTTATTTAGAGAGCAAAAAAGGCCAAAAAATGCCCCCTTAGTCACTGCACCTAAATCCTATTTAACTGCTCTGAGATGGACTGGATCGTAAGGTCAGGAAGAGCTATCTAGCTAAGTGGGAGAGCAGTTCACATAGTGCTCTAGACCGGAGGATCGCAGGTTCAAATCCGATCAGCCACTAATGGGCCCTTAACCCCAACTGCTTACTTACAAGTTACCCTGGATAAGGGCGTCCACCAAATGCTGTAAATGTAAGTGACGTATTTCAGCTGAAGGTGTGGAGAATAAACATGCTAGGATTACGTACCTCATTTAGTCAAGCTAATGAAATTAAAGTATATCATCGCTGCAGTTAATTAAAAGTGATACCAGAAATTGACCTCGTTTGAGAATCAACAGAACGAACATGCAAGTCTCTCCAAAATGAAAAGGTTGTGTTTCCGACCTTTAGACCGGATTGTATCATTAATGAAAGGACGACTAACAAACATTTTATTCCAGATCCACCGATTTGGTGGATAGAGGAAACGCTTGCTCATACATTGGGAACAAGGGCTCCGGTTAAATCCATTGGCGGTGCTGATGTAAAGGGACAGGAGGGCGATTAAAAGTCAAAGCTTTGTAGTGGGAAACTATTGTTTTAAAACCACTGGGAAAATGTCATGCTAGTGGATTACATACATTAATTACATATTTAAAATTATGCATTAAAAAGACGATAAGGCTTAATAAATGCTGAGGCAGATGGAACAGCTCGGTATTGCATAAAGCCTTGGGATTATGACTTGAATTAGCTTGGCGTCATTAAAACAAATCACACGTTTGTATTTGTTCTTTGGATAAAAGCGCATTTTTCTTTTTTTTTTTTTTTGCCTCCATCAGGGCCGGGGCAGAGAAGACGACAGGAAGAGAATAATAAGGGGGGGAAAAAAAAATTCATTTAAAACCATATTTTTCTGAGTCTAAACAGACGACAACGTGCTCTTTGACAAATGTCTGCAATATCAAGAGTCGATTGCCTGACAACTAGAGAGCGCATGAGGGATATGCAATGGGGACGCCGCAGTCGCGGTTTACATGCGGCTTCTGTCATTTCACAAAGCAAACACGGCCTCTGAGGATTTCTCCGAAGAACTGATATTACTTCATTGTGGTTGTCATCTTCCTCTTATTGTGTTATTTTTCATTGTGTGGATTGGATTGAAGGGAAATTGATTTAAAGAAAGGCGCCCTCGTACTATGGTAATTTCAATTTTGCACAAATTGCCCATTGCGTTTTCGCGCACGCAGCCGGAGCTGGGAATCGTGTAATTGGCTTCACTAGGTGTACCCAGATATGTCATCAGTGACGTGAGCGGCGTTACAATACGGCGGGAAGAGCGAGCCCATTAACTGCAAAAACACTGTAATCTCAATTTGCAAGCTTTTACTTTACTCCAATTGCAGGCCTCCTTGAACATGACATGCGAATTGTTATTATACTATTATAGCAACGTCGGAGTCGTGCTGGCGCTTTCTGACGGTGACTCAGACGTGCTATAACCACACAGTTGACTCATCATTTGTTCGTGTTCCCTTGTTCTCTCTACAACCGCAGTCTTCCACTAAAACCGTGCGGGCATGTATGTAGTTGTAAGATCGCAGCTAATTAGATAAAAACCCTCTTCAACGATTCATTTGGCGAACGATACATGAACATTGGCGTTCAAGCAAAACGTATTATTTTTTTACGTATTATTTATTTGTAAGGGCAAATAGTCACCGAGACGCTTTTCCTGTTCCTCTGTGGCGAACCAGACGCGGAGCCGAGGAGGATATGACGAACGCATCATTTCAATATGATATTACACTTCCACATGAACGAATAACGCGATTAGATTATATTTATCCGTTTTGAATAGCTGGCTAGAATTCATTCAGAAAAAAAAATACTATCTGTTTCTCCGCAATGAAATCAGGAACAAGGTTTCAAAGCCTTTCTCGTAGGAACTGACTCCAGCAGGAAACCACACCCCCCCCCCCGAATCTCTTTCTCACATGCTGTCAAACTACTTGCTGTCACGAAATAGAACGATTTTTTTTTTTAGAGTCGATTAATATGAAATGAATAAAATTGTGATTCGAATGTTATGTTTTTTTTTTTTTTTCCTTTTCGATCATCGGTACAAAATGCCATGCTGTGCGAAATCTATGAAGACAATGGATTTGTAAAAAGGGCTATATTGAATATATGCTGTTATGTTTTAATGTTTAATCTGCATTACTAAACAATCACCTAAAAAATCCACCTCCAGCTGTGATACGGAATTGCCACCGCTATTCAGCAATCCCCGACTGCAAAGCTGATTTTTACGCCCACCTGCACTCTTCTCACGCCTCAAATGCTTTTCTTATCTCGTTTTAGGCTGCTGTTTCTTCATGATTAAATAAATTATCATGATTTATTTTATATAATGGCTAGAAAAACAATAAATACGCGAGCTGGGGGAAAAATAAACATGGCACGGGCTTCGCTCGAAACTTTGTCAGATATGGTATGCGAGTTTATTTGATGTTGTTTAACACAACACACAGTCAGTGTAATAGACTCTATCCCACACAATTTCTGCAGCGTCTTCGCTGCCGGGATTTTCATTAAATATATCAGTGCGCGTGCTTTTTATAGTTTCTGATCCAGAAGAACATTAGCCTTAGTTTGATCAATGACATTTTATTGGCTAGATTTGCCTCTGTACGGAACGTGATTAAATTTGACATTTTCCCTGTTTCGAGTTGAAAGATTCTTCTTTAGCATATTTCCTTATTCCTCTCATGAGATCTACTTACAAAAGTTTGTGGACACTTGAGCATACGATTCCTATGTGCTTTCTGAACGCCCCGTTCTACAATAGGATTTGATTTGCTCTTATAATCACCTCCACTCCTCTGGGAAGATGTTCCAGTAGATTGTAGAGTGCTCCTGTGGAGATTTGTGCAGTATAATTACACCAGGGTGTTAGTTAAGTCAGGTACTGATATACGGTGAGGAGGCCTGGGCTGCAGTCAGCTTCACAATTCATCCCAAAGGTGTTGAGGTCAGTGCGCTACACCAGACCGCTACCAGTGTTCGGGAGTAACTAGTTACATGTAGCGGTGTTACATAATTTAATTACATAATAAATGTAACAGTAATTTGTTACAGTAACTTATGAAAATGTTTAAATATTACAAATAGGTAATTAGGTAATCTTTAACTAAAGATAAAAAGATAATATAAATAAACAAACAATAATAATAATAATTAATTATTATGTATTATGTATTATTTATTATTTATTATATATTATTATTTTATTATTATTATTATTATTATTATTATTATTATTATTATTATTATTATTATTATTATTATTCCCGGTGGGTCTAGTGGTTAACACGTTCACCTCACACCTCGAGGATTGGGGGTTCAAGTCCCGCCTCCGTCATATTGTTTGTCCATTGTGTCCTGTCATAGCTGTCATAGGTTTCATTTCTAAAACATTATTAAGTATTTTTTTGTTATGAAATCTGGCTTGGTTGTGGCTGTGATTCAAGCGATGAAAGATTTTGAAATTGAAACATTAAACAAGAGTTAAGGTTACCTGTAAAGTTTTAAATGTTCAGAAATTATTTAGTTGTAAATATCCATTAGAAACGTGATAGTAATCAAATATTACCGTATATTAGTGTATGTAGCCTAAACGTATCACCAGGTTTGTAGGGAAAGTAACCGGAACATAATTCTTAAAGGAGCCACGTACCCTATTTAACAATTAAAACAACCACCAAAAAGGGACATTGAAATTCACACGAAATTAATTAATTAACAAGAAATGAATATTAAAAGAATGATTTTAAAAGTAAAATAAATATTAAACAAGCAACAATTTTATTAATGATTAATGATAAATAATTATATCAGCGGAAATTGAAAATGTCCAATTAATCATGAGTTAACTCATGACAACCGTGCAATTAATCCCGATTAAATATTTGAATCTATTGACATCCCTAAATTTTATATGGGAGGTAATCGAGTTGACAGGATGTGTAGGAAAGAAAAACTTGTAAATGTGCATAGAATCATTGAACATGTGATTATTTTACAGTATTGTTCTGGAAAGAATCCTTTCAAGTGTCCTTCTTTAAAGGATATCCATTGAAGTGTATGTGTGTTTGTGTTTGTGTGTGTGTGTGTGTGTATGTGTGTGTAAGTTGTGTTGGATCTAGACTTAATTCCATTTTTAGATTTTAAATGATTTTCCGATCGAAAGCGAGTGTTATGAATGGTCACACAATAGTATCAGGGCGATCATTACTGCACTTAGTTCACAGCTGGACACAACGTCATTATAATTTAGACGTTCTTTGCTTTGAAACGGTGAGGGCGAATTGCAGCGATCAGACGAGTCTGTTAAGCCCTTCGGCATCAGCGAGACGCGGCGATAGAATAGAAAGCCTGATTTATAGCCCTGCCTTAACTGCCCGCTGAACAAACTGGATTCGCCTTTTCTTTTATCCCTCCCTGGCATTTGTGCTTTTTACCATTCTGCCTCGGAGAGAAGATCAGAACGGCTGTGGACTTTATTGGGTAGTTAAAGTCTTAATAAAGCTTACCATCATTCCTCTAAGCCTTTGAAATTCGATGTTGTTTCCAAATGTCTCAAAGCCTCTTGCTAAACCCGCACCCTCTCCGATGTCTGAGGCGCTGTTGTTTATTTTCTCATTAACCTTAGCATTCGAAGCTTTTTACTCCAATTAAAGTGTCACAAATTCATTTCAAATGTGAGAGAAAATGGAGCTAATTTTCCAGATTTAATACAGTATGATTGTTGACTAAAATAATTGCCCGTATTGATAGAAGACGGAAGTGGTCTTATGCATTATAAGATGCTCACAAATATCAAGTGGATGTTAGCTAGAGAGATACTGTAGATTAGAA
>JACRUU010000030.1:12177247-12299747 GCA_030449085.1 Kryptopterus vitreolus | reverse complement strand
CTCTTAAAGGGATATTTATGAATTGAATACACTACTTCATCCCGTGGTGTATTCTTTATAGAGTGACAACCATGTTTTATTTATTTATTTATTTATTTTTTTCAAGGGGGAGCTGAAAGGAAATGAATGACAACGGCGGGATAGAGAGTGGAATCTCAAATCTCCTAGTATTTGTGCGCCTTGTCTGGACCGAACGATTTCCTTTTGTTTTTACTGCAAATTCGTTCCCGTGT
Organism: Kryptopterus vitreolus; assembly: GCA_030449085.1. NCBI lineage: Eukaryota > Metazoa > Chordata > Actinopteri > Siluriformes > Siluridae > Kryptopterus > Kryptopterus vitreolus. The sequence continues at coordinate 12,299,514 of JACRUU010000030.1, read as the reverse complement.
AAAGTCGCCTCGCGGTTTTTACGGCCTCGCAACGGCGTATTCCGACTGCCGCTTAACGCGTTCCTAATTGAAGCAGATTATGTAACACATTTGACCGGCAGTGTTGTGCTCCCAGTCAAAAGCAATGAGTTCTTTTTTTTTCTCTTTTAAATTGATTAGAGAACGTCTGCATTCTCGTCGGACGCCTCTCCCCGCAGTCCGACGAGCCGTCGGTTGGCGGAAAATCAAATCACGACAGACGCCTCATAAGGATGGAGAAAAGTAGTAGTATTTTCAGCATCGCATTAAGGAGCGTTTAATATGTTGTCAGGTGCCCTTTAGATTAATGTCAACTTATCAGTGGCAGGATTCTCGGAGCGCGGTGCGACTCAGCCGCCGAGGCAAGCTAATTCTTATGTGGCGCACATCAAGAGAGGCGGTAGCATGGGAAAGCAGGGAGTCAACCTTCCCCAAAACCAAGGGCATTTCTCTTTCATGTGCGCTAGACACACACCAGGGCTGGAGTGACTCACTGATGGCAGGCTGAGAAGGATTAAGGAGTCTCTTGTTGCTGCTGATGGTGTGACTCTTACCTAAAGTGACAACTCATTTATTCTCTGCATATTCCTCCTGCCTGTCCTGCATCTCTAATGCCTCCTTGTTTTTCTCCTTGCTTGAAATTTAAAACAAAACCAAAAAAAGGTGTCTCAACATGCAAGCAGGAGCTGTTAATTTTTAAAGCGATAATGATAAAATGGTTGCTTTGTGCTTTTTGGGTTTTTGATGCCTGAAAGTCATGCATTGTACTTTCACTTAGTTTCTCCGTGTTTGTACAGCGGATCGTGATGCACACAATCTTCCTTTGAAACTTCAACTCGCCTCTAGACTTTAGGATTGCGTAATATACAGGTTTAAACCTACACAATCGTGTGCAATTTTACAATGTCGTGATATACTTTTATATATATATACATATATCTATCTCTCTCTCTCTCTCTCTCTCTCTCTCTCTCTCTACTATCTATATATATATATATATATATATATATATATATATATATATGTGTGTGTGTGTGTGTGTGTAGTCTGATTGTATACATTTCATATAAAAGAATCACAACCTACTTTTATTTATTTAATTAAAATCCTTTACATTTGCATTGTCTGCCTGGTGTAGAGTAACTTGCAGGTAGGATAGGATACAGCTGAGTAGCTGAGGGTTAAGGGTCTTGCTCAACATGAACAACTTCCATGAATTTTCAAGACTAATGGGAATTGGTGGGAAAATGTCAGAATTTAAGGAATTTTGGTTAAAACAATGACATTTAATGTAATATCACTCCTTTTTCTGGCACATTCATCATTCACATGCGCTCAGCACACTTTCTTCAGGCAAACCCCCACATGCACTGTGTATTCCTCCATAATAAAGCAAATCCTGCACACAAAATATTGTCAAAGCATTTCTATTCGGTCAGACATTCACCAAATGATGTAAATATTATATACGTTTATGTTACAAAGTTCCTTGTGCTGTGTGTAACCTATTATACAGAAAAATGATATGAACAAGTCATATGACAATCTGTATTCGTTTGCTTAGTAGAAGTTTATGACCAAACAAAATATTTATTTCTAAATAATTCCACCCCAAAACATTGAACTCAACTTTGAATATTACCAAAATTCCGCAGATGTAGTTGCCATGGAAAGTTTGCAGTAACAATCTACGACTTAAAGTCTTCTTCTCCTTAATAAAACATTCATTCATTCATCTTCTACCGCTATATCCGATCTTCCCTCAGGTCACGGGGAACCTGTGCCTATCTCAGGCGTCTATGGGCATTAAGGCAGGATACACCCTGGATGGAATGCCATCCCATCACAGGGCACATACACACACACATTCACATTCATACACTAGGGACAATTTTCCAAGGTGCCAATTAACCTTCTGTGCGTGTTTTTGGACTGTGAGGAAACCGCAGAACCCGGAGAAAAACCCTGAGGCACGGGGAGAACATGCAAACTCCACACACACATGGCCGAGACGGGAATCGAACCCGGACCCTGGCGGTGTGAGGCGAACGTGCTAACCACTAAGCCACTGTGTCCCCTTAATAAAACATGAAGATGGACCAATCAGAACAGACCAATTAGTTTCACAAGTAGGGAAAGCTTTGTAAAACACCAGACTGATATGTAAAAGCATTTTACTGAAAATGCATATAAGTATCTTGTTTTTCTGTACTTGTGATTGCCACTACACACCAGCATTACTATATCGGACAACAAATGTAGCTGTCTTTTCATTCTACACACTCAAATTGTTTTTCATGATTTTTTTTTTTCTTTCTCTTTTTAAACGGTCAGTCTTGAGCAGGTGCAAGTTAATAACGCACTCCACAAACAGACCAGAGAGGTCAAAAAAGCCATATCGGGTACAGAGTCTGTCTAGGCATGAACACCTTTCACCATTCACTGCTGTTCTTGGAGATGTTCGTATATGAGTCATGGCAATGATGAATCATCCGTGGTGTTTCGAATTCCCCTTGTGTACATACACAGGGAGAAACTGTGCAAGAATACATCTCGACCAGGAAAAAAAAAAAAAGAAAAGAGAGATACTAAATCCATACGAGCGAGAGAGCAGAAGTAGCGAAATGGGTTAAGTAGGAAGCGGTTGGGAACTTTGCATTGTCATTAGGAGATTAGGAGGAAATCTAGGCCAGAGTCTAGCAATTTATTTAGCGAGGAAAACCAAAAGCGCTGCACTCTTTTATAACAAAATCAGTATTGTTCCAGCATTATTATCACAGTCTGAGGGATATTATGGTAGCTAATTATAGAGGCAACCTAACCGAGCTAACGATGAAGAAATCCCGCGCTCTCTTTGGACCTCTTAGGGATCCGGACTTAATTTTTTTTGTTTCACTCCAGTAACATGGCAGCTTTAGGCTGAGCGCACGATCCATTTTTATAGATTGCGGCACGTTCTCCGCTGTCCCGTTGCGTCCGGGACGTGGTTTGTGCATGTAATGATTTATGAATGAACCTTTCCAGAATCCGATTTGCTCAGGTCCCTCTCGTTAATTTTGCCAGAACCTTTATTCTAGTAAAGTTTCTTATGAGAATAAAATGCTTTTCCAGATACTGAAGTGGCACAGCAGGGGCATTTATTCGCACTGTTAAAGATCAAATGGAATCGGTTTTGTGTGAAAGCTCGAATCGCAGAAGTGTCTTTCAAAGCGGTCATGCCAGTGCTTTTATGAGAAGGACCCATTGCGTTTTAACCGGATGCGTTTTGTATTAGAGCATCAAAAAAATGTCAAAGTGTAAGCAGAACTGCCGAAAAAGTGTACTTTCCTAACTTGAGTCGAGGGTTTAGGATATCTACTTGTGTCCGAAAGTGGCGTGCCAAAGAGTCGGCTTGACATTCAAGTATTCAATAATACGACTCCTCAGCTCCGGAGTCAACCGAGCCGAGAACGAGAACAAGATGGCCTGTTTCATATTTAATACCCTGTCATTAGGAAAAGCTCTTTCCAGCTTGTACTGGCACGCTGTGGTGCCTTGGTGAACCAGTATGGCACTGGAGCAGCCCTTGGAGAGAGTTCTACTGGGAGGCCTGCGATCTTCCGGTTACACACAATCGTCCGGTTCTTCCTATCCTGAGAGTTCCTATCTGGGGTTCTGGTTACGGAGGAGGCAGGAAAAGAACTTTGGCACACCAGAGCCAAAATGACTACATCTCCCCTCCCCGTACCAAATCACAGACAACACGATCCCTCTCAGGAGAGGAGACGTACCTGCCAGTGAAACCCATTTAACTTGGATTATTGAGAAGAACATTCTTCCGTGCCAGCATTATGAAAATGAGTTCGTCTTGGGCATCGCAACGAGCCGTCATGTCATTGATCAGAGTTGGAATAAAAAAAGGTCAACCGTAGGTGAATTCTACCTCATACCCCTGACAGGGAAGAAAAGAAGAAAAAAAAGCTCTTTTGTGCGCTCTCTTTTCCACATTTCTTCCTCCTCCTGCCGTCTTTCGGAATCCATGTAGCAGTCATCTGTGTACATGCTGTCCTCTGTTGCTTGCAGAGATAATGACCGGTTTCGAAGCATTTATTAGAACAAACTCGGGGACAGATTTTGGAGCGAAAATGAAAATGACATTTGTGTTTGTCGAGCGGCGTATTCTTGCCGAATACCAGCAAGGAGCATCGTGTAATATTTCCAATCTTCCTGGGCAAATCTCTCGCTCACTGCTAAAGCCAAGGACTAAAGCGTTCTTCGTGGCCCGGGGGGGTCAAAGTTTATGGCTATGCGCCGATTACATATCTGAATGCGTTTGGGGCTTCTTACTTCGGTTTGCTCAGGAAGGACATGTTTATATTCCGGCACATACTGTCCCCAGACACTATAGTATTACTACATTCCATTCAGCCAAGCCATGCTGAAAAACCATGGAATAACCACCACCAATAGCAGTCATTTCGTTTTATTTGTGATTGATCTTATAAAGATAGTAGTGTGATATTTTTTTGTTTGTTTGTTTGTCATCATCCATAGACTAATTAGAAGTTCAGCAAAATATCAGCAACTCCCCGATCAGCCATTTCTTGCTCAACCTGCCACTGACTATAGATAATCTTTGAACGCTTGCCATTTGTTTAGGATAGTTTATGAGTTTCCTGAAGTTCTTCAGGCCTGAAATTCCATTATGCTTCAGTCGGATTGCAGCAGCCGAGATGCAGAGAAAATGGCAAGACTTTGCAAACAGTAGGGGAGAAGGAACAGGGTATAAATAAGTCCACTAAATGAGTCCCAGGTGAATGATATAATGAGATGCAGGTGCCGGTGGCTAGTAGGACAACAATTCCAAATGCTGAGAGCCTGGGACAGGAGGAGGAATGGCAAGAGGCATAACAACTATGTTCAGGAGTCGAGTTTTCTTTTCCCGGTTATAATCGCGCATTTTATGCGCGGCGGACGGCTCAGCGCGTACTCATATCTGCAGTCGGAAAAAAAAAAAAACACGAGCGTAAAGTGAAACAACAGCCAGACCGCATGTTTTATCCTAAACCAACACAGGCACGTGTGTTTAACGCGTCCCGGATAAAGCAGCTTTGCTGTCTGCGGTTCCTCCCTGTTACACCCTCGTGGGGTCTACCATCTGATCCTCGATAGGTACACACCAAAGAACACTTTAAGTCGTAGATTGAACCTGCCTTCTGGCACATTTGATACACGTTGGGATTCTTGAAGTATTACGATACAGATTAGACCTGAGCAGGTGCTACACGAACATGGCAACTCACAGCCACTTTGAATGGTGCTCAGAAAAGAAAAGAAAAAACATGCCAGACTTGAGTTCTCATACGATCACAAGGAAAAACGATTTGCGTACGAGCTGCTTTGAGGCGGGTGATATTAAGGGCGTATGCCTTCTTATTAGCGTCTGATAGAAATCTAGTAATTGAAGGTATTCATAAAGTAAACCTTTATCTCGGCTCAGTGTAATTTCTAGGCATGTCGAGCAGGTTTAATTAGAATATAATAATATGTTATTATAAAAGAATATAATAATATAACCCAGCCTTTAACCTGGGGGAAAAATGAGGGAGAAAATCACAAGTCCTGGAAACAAAACCGAGATTCTGTGGTTGTAAAGAATGATTATATAAGTTGCCTGTCAGCTCTAAAACGACTCGTTCGGCCATTCCCCCTTTTTTTTCCTTTTTTTTTTTACTCACCTCTTTCACCTCACAGCGTCTCTCTTCAACAAGGCATTTTTGCCCACAGAACTGCCGCTCACCGAATGTTGTTGTTTTTCACACCATGCTGTTTCCGAGATACTTTTTCACAGTGTGTGAAAAGCGAAAAGTGACCATGATTGCATTTCTTTTTTTTTTCTTTTCTTTTCTTTTTTTTTACCCCATTCAAATACTCGCTCTTGACCTCATGCCACACGATTTGCCGCATCGGATCGTTGCATGAATTTGAAGTGTTCCTATTAAAATGGATCCTGAGCATTCTCTATTGGATAAAATCCCAGCACTTCAAATCGAGTCGTATCATTCTAATGAGGGACACGAAAAGAAAAGCGGAACGAAACAGCCGGCGTATCGACTTTATTTGGATTTAAAATGCAATGAATCAAATTGGAAAATAATAAATAGACTGGAAAAATCTCTCCAGTCACAACTAGTTGCAGTGTTGAACTCCTCAACGTATTATACGTATGAATTACATACAGTATATTATTTTCGCATAATATTTATTTCCATAATGGAAGTTCTTTTTTTGGTTTGTTTTTTATAAATGAATGTAACTCTACAGCGCACAGGTTGCAATCTTAATACAAAAAGCCGCGAGCATTTAACAGCCCAATGTGCTCAAGGGAGAGTTCTGCAACACAATGCTCCTGATATGTTTATAGTCTGTAATGTAGAGGGCAAAACACACCTAGAACGCTCCATTTTCATCCCCCAGCCATTTCTTCCTCCCTTATAATACGTTTCTATATGTCAGCACAGAACAAGCTGGGTTATATTGCACTTGTTGAGTCCATGATCCCTGACTAGAATGAAGCTTGCCAGACAGTCGCCTGTCCGAAAACACCGACCTACTGGTCCCTCCATGCCTTTGTTTTTTTTTTTTTAGCCAAACATGCTTGTGAGAGGTACCCTCTCTCCCCACCTCCGTTCCCTCGTTCCTTGCCGGTGTGTTTGTGCTGCTGACGACTCTGCTCAATCCCCAGCAGAATAGCCTGACCTCATTACAGGATTCGTCTGGATTACGGCTCGCTTGTATGGATTAGAACAATTCTTATTAAGACGTTTTAATTGTTTCCATCACAAAGCCAGGCATTTAACTTTTTAATGACCCATTTTGATACATTTTGCTGATTACACAAACAAACGAGATGCTTTTGGCAGCTGTCAATTCTTTTTTCCTTTCCTTTCCCCGTGCCACCTTTTTTTTCCCTCAGTTAATTGAAGCCAATACTGTTCATGATTAAATGTTTGTCTTCCATTGAACATGTGAACGAAACCCCTCTCCTTCATCCCCCCCCCCCCCTCCCCCCCCCTCCCCGCCTCTCCCTCTCTTGCTATCTCTCCTCTCCTCTCTAGACTGTGCACAATTAAAATTACCCCGCCTGAATCACAAGTGTTTGTCGAGACGTTCATTAGCTTCTCTGGGGCAATCAGTAGAAATTAAAGGTCATGTTTGTTTTCTGTGAGGAAATGCCTTAACGTTTTTTACGAGCAGCTGTCCGGAGCATGCCTGGAATGGCTAATGCGCCGAGCAGAAGTCTCGGGTTTGAGCCGTCGATTTTCTCCTCAAATGTCATGTCTGAGATTAGGGCTTTGAATATCATCTTCTGCCAGGGAGAAGAGGAATTTACATAAACAGTCCTGCTTTCATTTACATGCCATAACATTTGCATACCATTTGTTTGCCTCACATGAAATTGTAAATAAAACAGCGAGCGCCCATGTATTTGTACAGAATTGCTTACTTCTTTGAATCGCGCCAATCTTTTAGCAGTAAATGACATATAAATGAGACTTTGAGTCGGGGCCTGTAAATGCATTCTTAAAAGCCTTGTTAACACGCACACATACACACACACACACACACACAAACACTCTGCAGTCGTAAATATGATCTTAGCCGTGATTTCTTTGTAGGTTACAGACCTAGTGATCTTGCCAACATGTTGTCGATGTGCAGACCTATGAGGAGCGTCTTAACTTTGTAGCTGTGACTTTATTGCAAACTAACCGAGTCATATTTTTGTTCGAACTGGGCAGGGTTTTTGTGTTGTGTTATTCATAGCAGCAATTGTGACTCACAGGCAGTGTGTTATGGGTGGAGGGGGGGATTGGGGGGGATGTTTGTTCAGTCAATCCTCTCAGCCCACTTACAATTGTTTGTAATGAGAAACTACCGACGGGTCACTCAGAGGCTCTGGATGCTACATAGACCTTTCAGGTTTCTCCCGGATGTCCCGCCTGAAAGGCAGGGGGTCCTCTGGCTGTTGACAGGTGGGCCTGCTCCGAATCCACCCGACCTCTATTGTTGCCCGTACAGGTCACCCTACCTCCTGTGGGCACTTCTAAATTGAACCCGGTTTGTTCTTTCGATTCTTATTCCACTCCCGCCTTTCGCTTTCCCGCCTCCCTCCCCATCCTCTTATCTTCCGTCTTTCTTCTTTCGTTTCTCCCTCGTGTTCATCGAGGTGAGAAGTTATTCAGGGAATGGAGAAATAGATTTCTACCTTTGGTATTGAACTGCTTGGTCAGGCTTTTGTGTTCCCGTATTGTAATAGACTTTTAGTTTATTTATCAGTTTAAAAAAAAAGGAAAAAAAAAGGAAAAACACAAAAGGAACCTGGGAGGTCCTGATTGCATGCTTTACTGCGAGGCTCGAGCAATGCCGGTTTCAGTGAATTGTTTTGCCCCTAATATTTACATGATTGTGCGAGTAAATGCCATTGTGTTCTCAGCTCTATGGATCAAATGGCAGGGGAGCTAAGCCACACACGCTGAAGGCTTATGTATTATTCTATTTCATACGGGCTGGCAGCCTGGTGCGCCTGCACCGCTCTGTTGTAATCCACACCCTTCTTCCTTTTGCCTCTTCTTGAAATAAATAGGATTGGTATCTGTCTCCCTGTGTCTCCGAGATGAAGTGATTGATGCATCTTGGGCTGGATTAATTATTGAAGCTAGTTGTTTCGCCTCTCGCAGGCAAAGGAGACTACACAACTCTAGCCAAGGCTAGCCTAGAAGATGAGGTCTTGCCAATAAAATGACTCATTGTTTATGGATACGGTTGCCTGGAAGAACCTGACAAGATGTTGCTGATTAATGATAGATTTGTTGTACTTTTTGCACGTTGTAGTTTATATTGTTGTTTGGCACAAAGAAAAAGAATGCCTATAATTATTATCCCCCCCCCTTCCCCCACTCCCCCATTGTCTGTATTTAGGGGCTGGGTTCAGAATCGTGTGCTAACATTAAAATTCAAATTAAAAGAAATTAGTAATTTTCATTGGTGCAATATTCATCTTATTTTTGCGTCTAAACCCCCCACCCACCCCTGGATCTTCTTGCAAATTTCCAAATTCATTTCCAGAGGATCTTATGGAAAGGTTATCCAGGCAAGTGGACAAGGACAGAAAAGCTCTCCGAAACACATATAAGCACGAGCGTGCCCGAAGCGCTTCACCTAATAGAGTAGACATCAATGCTGTGTGATAGCCAATAGCATTAGTCTAAGGGCCGAGGTACAATGTTGAATCAGCAATGCTGTGTCAGGACCGGAGGTGTCGAATACTCATCGATTACTCCGCAAAGTCAATTCTCTACCAAATTACAGAAATGCTTGAATACTGATGGGAGTAATAATGAGAGCGTGCCGTGATCGTTTGTTACCAGTCGGCCAATGACGCTGTTGTGCTTTTTTTTTTTTTTTTTTTTTTTTTTTAAAGAAGGCAACACAAACTGATGGATAAAGAGTCAGCAAAGGTACCACGGTCAAGTTCTGGAATGATGGATGGTCCGTGTGAAAATGGATTCAATAAGTGCAGATTGCAAGATCTCTTCTTTGGGCAGCGTATTGTTTACTGGTTACGCCAAACCCAGCCTGTGAGGGACAGTAAATGTTAATAACCGTGTTTAAGTAGCATTTTCACATATGTGTACTGTAGTGAAGTATTACTACTTGGATAAAGACTTTAACTTCACTACATTTCAAAGTCAAACTTTTTATTCATCTACATATTCTGACTTGCGTTATTTGGTGATAATCAAGTTTAGCGTTCAGCATCCGTCCAACAGCAACCAGAACATTTGGAGACTAATTAATATCATTCTATTAATAGACTGGTGCGCTGAGAGTTACACGACAGCCTGTTTACACAAACCGAGTCGATCAAGTGAAAGTCTTGTGACAAAAATACTAATAGGAATATTATAGCCATAATAAACATTATGAAAGCAAACTAGTGTTTGCTCTAGTGTTGCTCGACTATAACTCAAGTACATAGTTAGCGTCCACCACAGCGCTAACGCTAGCCAATTAGCGTTTCCGCGCCGTAGACGGTTTCCTCTGTCATTCCTTCTCAGGCTTTTTTGAATGCGAGACTGACAGCTCGGTCTGTACCTGACGCGGCTTTTCTCAAGTTTATTGTTTAAAGCGCCTTTAACGTTGTCACAAAGCGGCTTTGACATTGTCACAAAGCGAAGCTCGAGACGCGCGGATGTAGATGTATATTCCTAACGAGCGAGCCAGAGATGACAGCGACAACGGAAAAACTCCCTCAGGTGGCATACGGAGGAAACCTTGAGAAGAACCAGACACAAAAGGTGACACTGGAGTGTGGGATTTTTTAAATTATTACTCGGTACAGTGAAAGAGTATTAAGAGTGCTGAAAGGTTGTTTGGTAGCGAGCGTGTGGTGAAAAAGCAGTCTTTATTAATCCGAAAAAGCATCTTTTGAGTTAAACGCTAGTAGATAAAGCTTCACTCAGGCTGGTTCGTGCTTCCAGCTGGTTGTATCCTGTTGCTCGAGTCACATTTATCTCTTTTTTTAATTTTTTGGCGCTTCATAGTCATGTTGCAGAAAGCAGAACACGTTACGTTAGCGCCACCGAGGAACTGCGGTTTGTTCCACCCGAACCCCGTGCTGTTTCCTCATCATAAAAGCGCACTATACTTATACACATAACAAGTAAGTTGAAACGAGTTGGGGGTTGAATTTCCGAAGACTTCGGTTCAGACCCAGGAGGAGAGGGATCGGAGGGAAGTCAACGGAATGCCGGGAATCACAGAGGCTCGTTCTGAAACCCCCGGCCTGGCGCTTTTGCCTTTGGATCGGTGGGTGGGATGTTCTCGCCTAATCAGCGCAAGGGCACGCGGGCTCTTTCTGCTTCACAGCGCTGCTTTCTTCTTGTGTTCACACATTTGATCTTTAAAGGTCCTTGAGAATGACGAGCCAGCAGGCTGATTCTCTTTGGCTCTGTGTGTAGATTTTTGTGATGGACAGCAACCAGACAAAGCAGACCACTCACTCTTTCTCGTTGTTTTTTTCGTTGTTTTGTTAATTTCTCGGTAGCGTCCGTTTTTATTATGCCGTGTATGCCGAATGCCAGGGTATTTTTGTTCCTATCCCTTTGCTTGTTGTGGAGTGCAATACATTTATCGGCATTTATCCGTTTCTTTTTATGGACTTTTCCAGAAACATTTTTCGCCTACTCTAAAAGGCAGTTTGTGTCAGTTTTTTTTTAGATGGAGATGTCAGATATAAGCATTTATGAGAGCAAGAACCAGCGCTTAAGCAGGATGACAAGGCTTCCTGGACTGGACTAACTTGGCTGTCATTATAGTCAAAACGAAAGCTGGTGCTGCTGTCAGAAAGAGAATGGACTAACCTCTGCTAACAAGATCTTTGCCAGATCATTCATAAGCAATTTGAAATAAATGTGCTCAGGTAAGAGTTTTTTTTTTCCCTTCTAAAACACCAAATTGAACTCTTGCTTCCCAGACATTGTTATGAAAAGTAACATCCATGACCTCGGTCGATAACCTGATATAGAACTCGGAAATGCAACCACGCAGCGGGACTCGCCCCGTCGCCTTGTCCGTTATATTTATCCCCGTCGCCGGTAAGGAGTCCAGCGAAGGTGTCCTTGAGGAAGCGTGACACGTGACCTTTATAGACGCGAACGCATCCGAGACGCCCGGGCTAAAAAGGCTGACGCGGCCATAATCATTTATCTCTCGGCTCCCCGCTTCTGCCTGCGTGTCTTGCTATGTAAGTTATATGCGATCGCACAGAACAGATCTACTTACCCATATGTGTCTGGGCTCCATCCTCTTCTTGTGTAATGATTAGAGATAATCCACTCAAGGGAAAGAAGCATATTTCTTGTTGATGGTGAGCCCCGGTCACACGCAGCTCCACAAAGAGCCCTTATAAATCACTTAGAAGTTGAGACGCACAACTCTGTCTCTTTAAAGAGTCATCAGAATTGCACGAAAGCTGCTGTTGGCAACTTGTGGGGGATTTTTGTGAGGTGAAATAAATTAATTAATTAAAAATTGCTATAATTTATTCCCGTCTTTTTTTTTTTTTTTTGTGTGCCCGTAATCTGCGATCTTTATGCTTTCGAAAAAGCAATTAGATTTCGTAGATTAGATTCTTTTCCTACACTAGGCTGCTAATGCTCTCGTGTTAACCGGCGATGCGCACTTGTTATACGGACACATTGTTTTTTTGGGGTTTTTTTTTGGTCTGCGTAATAGCTCTGAGCGCGGGAGCCTCTTCATGCTAAATGAATCCGAAAGTCAGCCAGTCGACCAGCAAATCGCTCTCATTTGTAAATGCTGACTTCTGAGTTTAAAGCTGTCCTGGTTTGTATTGCATTTTTTTTTTTTTTTTTTTTTTTTACGTCAGTACGAGACAGGTTCCTAGCTTGAAATGATGACCTGGTGTAATGTGTGTGTGTGTGTGTGTGAAGGTGTGTGTGTGTGTGTGTGTGTGTGTGTGTGTGTGTGTGTGTGTGTAAATCAGGCAGGAATTGAGCGCAAGTGGATTTTAGTATAGGCTTTTAAGGAACCATTGTCAGAATCCAGTGTAGGTAGGCATACAAGGATACAAGGAAAATCTGTAGAAACGCAGAGGGGGGAACAGTGTACTGAAACACAAGGACAAGGAAATAAATTACGACGACAACGAAAAAAAATCCCAAAGTGACTTTGTGACAAAACAAATGAACAGCAGGATGTAGATTTAGGCCGCCTACTCGATTAGAAACACAGAACAGGTGGACACAGTTGGGCAACAACCCAATGACAGGATGAGGAGTAGAGACAGAACCAAAACAGGCGTGTTGCTATGGGAACGTGCGAAAATGGGAATTGTAGATGGAATTATTAGGCTCAAAAAGATGCCGTTGATGAATAAAGCTTTCAAACTAATCCTTCAGGTAATTTTAGACAATCAACATACTATACGTTTTTTTTTCTCAATTGACCAGCAACTATGTGGTGGAATCAGGGAGCACGGGTTTGATTGTACATTTTGTGAGTGATGGTGAATACGTTAGCGGATTTGGTCAGGAAGATTTACCATAAAAATCGCTAGCGAGAAAATGTGGAGAAATCCAGAAGGTGCACAAGGTGTGATCGCTCCATCACTGATCACCGCTTCCTCCAAACTCCAGAAAACATTCCACGTGCCAATCCCACCCCTTTCCAGGTTTTCCCGGTAGCTAATCGATTTAGTTTTGTCCTATTTTAGTGAAAAATGACCTCCTACCTCTAAAAGTTTCCTCCAACCTCTCCAAGCAGTGGATTGGGCGTAAATGGGTGGGGTTTTTCTGGGTTCTGTGGTTTCTTCCAACCTCTCAAAACCGCACCAGACAGCAGATTGGCGAGTGTAAATCTGCTCGGTGTGACCGTGTATAAATCTGTGTACATGGTGTCTGGCGATTGGACTGACATTACTTCCATGGTGTATACACGCATCACAAGAATTTTAGGGATTGATTAAGTGAGTGTGTGAGTGAATTAATGGGCAATTCATTAAAATATTCCTCGTTTCTACTCATCAAAGCTCTTACCATTAGACCTCGTTGCAATTCCACCGAGCTTTCTCTTTTTTTTCCCCCCCACCCCTTTCCTTTTTTTCCTTTTTTTTGGAATTATCTGTAGATGAGGTAATGTGGACTGGAGATAGCATTGGGTTCGATGTGCGGCTCAACATTTCTCAGAGTCATGTTTACATAATTAGCGAGCTCTCACACAGGCTCGGCAGGTCTGCAAAATGAAAGCAGCTGCTTAGTAGTAAGCTCTTAACCACGGTATGTCTGGCACCGCAAAGGTCTGTGAGCAAACTTCGGCAAATAAAGTCAAATACGGATGTTCCTTTCTATATGTTAATCTGGAGTGTGTGTGTGGGTGTGCAAAACATAGTGAGTGTCTGGGTGACAACAACTGATTGCAGCCTTCCTATTAATTATTAATTATCACAAATTGATTTTTACTTATCAAGCCTGCACAGTGTTTTCCCTCTGCCTGATATCAGGCTAAAAAAAAAAGCCCTTTAATTTATTGGCTTCATTACAGTTATTAAACATTTTAAATTGGGAGGAAAAAAACCCCAAACCCTAATCGCTAAACACAGGGTCAGCGTTCTTTTGCTAGGCGCATATATTTAACGCAAGTTTTAGCAATAAAACAATCAATTACTGTTTTATCCGGACTGACTTTACACACTGTGCGCTTTCAGTAACATGTTGACATTAGGGATTGATTTACTCATTGCACGTCTTTGGGTTTTTTTTTTGTTTTGTTTTTTTTACTCCAAACTTTCACTGCATTTCCCCAAAGTTATTTTTAGCCCGCTGGATTTAATTAAGGCGTCATAAATGGTGCATTTGCTAGTTAGTATTTCAGAGTGTTACTGGAGCTTTCACACTGCAGAGAAATAAGACACTTTAATTACAGATATGAGCAGGGTTGTAAATCTTCCTCCCCCCGCTCCCACTCTTCTGCTGTTGTCTTAAGAGATGAATCGGCTAAGGCGAGCACACGTCCAGACACAAATCTTCATTAGATGTGGCTTGATAATCCATTAATCCATCCTTTCACTCTTACATTTGCATGCTTTTTTTGTTGTTTTTTTCTCTCTCTCTCTCTCTCTCTCTTTCTCTCTCAGTACCGTGTCCGTCCACGCCCAGCGGCACGCAGAGTGCCAGTCTGCAGAATTCCCATCACCTACAATGAATTCTGATTCCACAAGGCCGTGGTATGAAAATGAGTTCCCATGATCGGCTCCTTCAGTTACATCTTTGATAATGTCAGAACGATCAAAAGAACTAGAGATTTAAATGGGGTCAAATGAGTGCCGGGTTGAATACAGTAATGTGTTGGTGAACTGTAGTTTAAGATCTTCGGGGGGTGACCTCTGGCTCTGAAGCACTGATAAACTTTGTTTCAAGTTTTCCCGTGAATTGGATTTCAGGGCCGTGAATTGATTTCCTTTTGAAATAGTGACGGCACGTCGAAGCGCTATGTAAAGAAGCAGTTGGCCATATCTGCGCCGAATCGAAACATTCATTCATCATACATCTTCTACCGCTTTTATGCAACTTCTCTCTCGGGTCGTGGAGTACCTGTGCCTATCTCAGGCATCTTTGGGCATCGAGGCAGGACACACCCTGTATGGAATACCAACCCATCGCAGGGAACACACACACACACTCACATTCACACTCACATTCACACACTAGGGATTTTCCAATGTGCAAATCAACATACCGTACATGTTTTTGGACCGGGGGAGGGGAAACCGGAGACCCCGGTGAAAAACCCCCTGAGGCACGAGGAGAACTCCACACATGTCGGAGGTGGAAATCGAACCCCCAACCCTGGACGTGTGAGGCGAATGTGCTAAGCACTACAGAGATAGATCAATGAAATATAGAGGATCTCTCATAAATCTATCGACAACGGTATCCTAGACAACGGTCAGTTGTGCCGTAGATGTTTGAGCCAAGCTTGATCGTGAACGATTGGAGGCAACTGAAACATTTGAATGAAGGCTAAAACGGAAGGTAGACTGGCGTACGAACACGGAAAAGCCATAAAAATGTGACACATCCCGCAGCGAATAGCTCCAAGTTAGGAAAACACTCACACAACTGCCAGCTTGCACAAATTCCTCCCACTTCAACCTAAATAAACTCCAAACAGGGATAGATGGAAAAAGAACCAGTGTCTAGGACGATGCACAGCCAAACATATGATGAACATGAGTTGTTACTATAGAGCAATCCCTGGTAAAGCCGGCATGTTGAGCTTTTAATAGAACAAATACTAGGGTGTGTGTGTGTGTGTGTGTGTGTGTGTATCATTAAAAAAATGTCAGTCATCTTCCTAGAAGTCAATTAAATAAAAATAAAAAATTTTCTCCAAAAAATAATCTTTACTAGATGTCACTGGATTTTACAAGAAGCTAGATTGGGTGATTTTTGCAGATAATTGATTAATCAACTAATAGATTAATTTTAAAAATATAAAAAATATTCATATTAATATTTTTACTGGATAAAAAAATCTAAATAATAATAATAATAATAAATAGATTATAATAGTAGTGCTTTTCAAGCACCACCAATAATAATTATGTGAACTGTATTGCAAAAACAAAGAAATAATACTGCATCAGGAAAATGGGCTACATGAAATAAATGTGAATTAATACATATAATTATATGAATAATAAATACAATAAATTATGTATTATACATAAAAAATATACAGTGCTGTCTATGTGTAAGCACCACTGATTCGCCTCAAATATCAGTGTTGATATTTAGCTGGTAGAAGATCTGCGCCAATAGGGGCACGGTGGCGTAGTGGTTAGCACGTTCCACCAGGATCCGGGTTCGATTCCCGTCTCGGCCATGTGTGTGTGGAGTTTGCATGTTCTCCCCGTGCCTCAGGGGGTTTTTTCTCCGGGTTCTCCGGTTTCCTCCCGGTCCAAAAACATGCACGGTAGGTTGATTGAACACCTTGGAAAATTGTCCCTAGTGTATGAATGTGTGTGTGAGAGTGTGTGTCTGTGTGCCCTGCGATGGGTTGGCATTCCATCCAGGGTGTATCCTTCCTTAATGCCCATAGACGCCTGAGATAGGCACAGGCTCCCCGTGACCCGAGGGAAGATCGGATAAAGCGGTAGAAGATGAATGAATGAATGAAGATCTGCGCCAATTAATCCGCAAAACCGACCTCTAATATTTACCCGCTTTCTCTTACGTTTTGGAATTCCATTCCTAATTCCTACACAGCTCTTCTCTTCTGTTATATACAGCCAACCCGATTGGGAAGGGGTGAATTCTAACAGATGCTTCCACCAAGGCATGAGAACCCAGCCAAGCAGGCGCATACACGAGCTTACAGATTCTCTTCTGTCTTTGTGATTCAGAGGGAAAAAAAAAAAGGCACATTTCAGAGAGCATGGCCAATTTTGCTTCCTTGGATACCTGGCTGTGGAGAACTGTGGCATTTCTGTATTTTGAATTAGGACATTTTTATCTCAGGACAACAAACGCTTTCCTTTCCTGTTTTTCTGTTGCGCTCACCCCTAAGGGACTCGCACAGAAAGCTCCGATGCAAGAATTTTGATTTCGGGGTCACTTTAAAGATATAGTACCTCCATTTGCAAAGACGGCGAGACCCCGATTCTCTAAAGGCTTGCAGGTGCAAAACAATACATGCAAACAGATTTTGGTAGGACCTTTTCATACATGCGATATGAAACACACTTGATCCAGCGTTTACCGAAGGTCGCTCCGTGTATACATGAACACGCAGGTACGGTGGGTATTAAATTTGCATTCTATTTTTTTTTTTTTTTTTTTTTTTTTTTTTTTACTGTTTGAAGCCAAAATTGAAAAGCTTTTTCCTGCAACGAAGGTTCGGTTAAAGATACAGTACCTGAACCTCCCACGAGATTTGATTTGCAAATCTATTTAAAGCGTAAGTCTGTTGCAAAATGTGAATTTGAATCCTGATAGCTCTTGCTGAATATGCAAGAAAAGAAAAAAAAAAGAAAAAAAAGTGAAATGTGCTGCGCGGACAGTATTTCTATAAACAAGAGCACTGATAAGATGGGCAAAGCATGATGAAGCTGAGTCAAACTTTTGGAAGTTCTGCTTGTTTTATCAACAGGCTCGAGATCCTTCATTAACGCGAGCCGTAAATGAATGCGCTCCAGGTGATTCATGATGTAAGCAAAATTCGTTTGAGAGACATCGGGAAGATAAATACTGTCAGTGTGTGAGAAAGGAAGACGACGACTGTCCTTTATCTTGGCTAACGCGTAATAAATGTGTTGTCCCGACTGTTTCCGAGGTCCCGCTATCCCACCGATAGTGCACGGGTGCGATTTTTCACGTTGTCTCACCGGGGTTAAATAGTTTAGCTTTTCCTCTCCGTTCTCGGGCTTCCTTTCACCGCCGGAGCGAAGCCTCTCGCCGCGCCGAGTTGTTTCCAAGCTGCACCTGAGTTTGATAGATACGAGGCGCAGAAGCAGAATATGAATAGCAAGAGTACGTTCTTTAACAGCAGAGATAGGCCAAGGCCTGCCAGCGCGTATTTAAGTATGTATTTAATTCCACTCGTCTGTGGACACAGAGCCTGTAGTCATAACCTCTTAAATCAACACAGGAGCTTGGGGTGCAAAGAAGAAAAAAAAAAGTCAGTAAAGAAAATTGCTTTAATTTACAAGATTTTTTTTTTCCGTTTCGCTTTTTGAGGTCTCCTTAGTATGCTTATCACCCAAAGGCTTTTTTTTCTTCTTCTTAAATTATCATAATTGAATATAACAATAATAAAATGTATTCGATATTTCCCCGATTTTTCCTTAGAAATGAGAATTTTTTTTTTCTCGTATTTTTCTTCGGAGGGCATGTATAATAATTGATATTGAACCCTTTGGACTTGCGCATAGTAAGAGTTCCTTAAGACGAGCTCATGAGATGTGCGAGACGTGACTGACATACCGACAAAGGGAAAAACTTTATCCGGCGCTTACAAAAATCAGAGCTTATCCAAAATATGGGAACAGGCCGTAACATTCAGGGATGTTCTGTAGTGTTTAGATAAAAGGTGCATTTTTTTATTTTTTTTTTGCCCCCACCCACTCTCTCTCTCTCTCTCTCTCTTCTTTCTGTTGTTGTGCTCGCACACTACTTTATTTGCGGTCAACGCTCGGTTGATGCTCCAACGTACGTGACACATGCGGTGAGGAATTAACGGGACGATTGATGCTGGAGATATCACTAAGCTCGCATTAGAGGATTGACTACAGGCCTGAATAAGAAATTCACGGATGGAGGTCGTGCCAAGGCTTTTCGGGTCGGAGCCCCGATCCAAAAAATTCCTCCTCGCAAAAGCGAAGCGTGCTTCCGGAGATGAAAGACAGAATTGTTGTGATATGCTGATCAAAGCCCCGCTATCTCGCCGCTCTAAAGGAACACCTGGAATCCTAATGGAGGATTCTGCATGAGCGGCAGAGCATTGTAATGCATAGCGTATCGTAAATAATAATTATGTAAACATCTGCTCAGGGTGTTTATCATTTATTTATTTATTTGATTTATTAATCTTTGCCCCCCCCCCCTTTTTTTTATCCCGACTAGTATCTGATTTGTCGATTGTAATTGAATAAACGCGGTCTGTATTGACAGCGAAAGGCTTGCCGGGCGATTGGCTCGCTCGCCGGGCGGCGACAAAACCCACTAACTTTGATAAAGTGTACCGGCGCGGGGAGGAGAAGGTAAACAGCAATCCGCTTTTGTTTGGACAGTTCTCTTACAGAGATTAGTAAGATCCGGAGTAAAAGAGTGCTAATTTGCATGTTCAGTCAGATAAATGGGTGTCACAGTGGTGCAGTGGGGAGTGGAGATGCCGCACAGCTCCGGGGTTTTACACACTGTAAAAAGGAACTGGCAGGACATTAAGAACTATTTCGGTACGAGACGTTTAATTTTTTTTCTCCCCCCCGTCTTCTCCAACGAAATGTTTTTGCTGCGTGTAATTTTCAAACTGTTAATGATTTTTCTTTTTTTTTTTTACATTTAAATGGATGAAAAACACAAAAATTTAATACCTGCCCTACAGTCGTATTCATTTATACATGCAATTACCTTTCTCAAAGTGAGCTTCAGGCTTCTAATCAGACTGCAGGTGCTAAATTAATGTATTTGCATAGAGACCATCCTGTATTTTACACTTTCACGTAAAAACTTTTTCAAATGCATAAACATATATATATATATATATATATATATATATATATATATATATATATACACACATATATGTGTGTGTGTGTGTGTGTACATGTGTACATGTATATATGGACACAAGGTCATTTGAACTTACTTTTTTTTTCCACCATTCCACATATAGTCTCAATTCTCTGTTGGGAAGATGTTCCACTAGATGTTTTTGCATAAATAATGCCAGATATTGATGTAGGCTGAGGAGACCACTCAAGATCTTCCACTCCAACCCTTGTAAAGCTTCGTAGGGCTTGTTTAGTGCACAGCCGTACAAATGTCATGCAGGTTTGGATCTTCTAGTTATAGCGAAAGGGAAAATTCAACGCTAGAGAATGCAAATACCTTCTATCGTATATATATATATATATATATATATATATATATATATATATATATATATATATATATATATATATATTCCAAGGGGCACGGTGGCTTAGTGGTTTGCACGTTCGCCTCACACCGACAGGGTCCGGGTTCGATTCCCGTCTCGGCCATGTGTGTGTGGAGTTTGCATGTTCTCCTCGTGCCTCAGGGGGTTTTTCTCCGGGTTCTCCGGTTTCCCCTGGTCCAAAAACATGCTCGGTAGGTTGATTGGCACCTTGGAAAATTGTCCCTAGTGTGTGAATGAATGTGTGTATGAATGTGTGTGTTTGTGTGCCCTGCGATGGGTTGGCATTCTATCCAGGGTGTATCCTGCCTTAATCCCCATAGACGCCTGAGATAGGCACAGGCTTCCCGTGACCCGAGGGAAGATCGGATATAGCGGTAGAAGATAAATGAAATGAAATGATATATATATATTCCATATTAAGCAGTTTTGCATTTTCGTGGTATTAATTAGGGTAGGGTTATCAGTTACCTATCTATCCATTCATCCGTTCATCCATCCATCCATCCATCTATCTCCTTTAATATTTAAAAATAGTTATATTGAATTAAATATTAATAAAAAAAAAAGAGTACAGCACCACTATCGAAGCCATGAAGGGCTTCATTTATATCTTTCAATTTCTTTCAATGACATGGTCTTTCTCATTCCCATTCTTACCCTTCTGCACAGAGACGAGGGGGTAGTGACCCCTGGGAAATGCTCCGTTCCACTTCCCTGCAACCTGTTAACATGCCCTGTTGTCCAGCTGCCTATTTGCTGACACTCCGTCTTTTCCAGTCAGCGAGCCGGCCTGCCAATATTGGAACGCGTTCACAAAGGAGGCGGCACTCCATACGTCTATAAATACCACTCTCGCACTTATATCAAATGAGCTCGCTACTTTGAAAGCCAGCGTAATTGCCACAATTTTCCTCCTTCAGGCATTCATTTTATGAATGAGACGAGTAACACATACTGGGTAGCACATTGACCTGACTGGTAGGCATATCATTTTAATTGTTTGTTTAATTTGGGGTGAGGATAACAAACATAGACATGATAAATATAGATATCTCAGTTATTCATAAAAAAAAAGAATAGAAAAGCACAAATACTGTATAAATGTAAAATAGCTTGATTTTTCCCAAGCAAGCAATTTTAAAACCTGTCAAATGAAAAGTAGTCATCAGTACTGAATTGCATTCTTTTGCCTGATAGTTAAGGTCAGCGGAGTCAGAAACACTTTAGGCCACGTTAACGTGAACAGCTAGCAGGGAAATCTTTTCACCCTAAGAGCTTGGAAATGAAATCTGTGTAATACATATTGAATGAAAGCTGCGCAATAAAAAAAAAATGACCTCTAGTATTATTCTTTCTCACTCCAATGTCATTCGTTCTTTAAACACAACATAAAGAAAAAATCCTCCGAGTCCAAAGACTATTAGAACATACCCTGTTGATGAGTTGCTTCCATACAGACACCACTGGTGCATCATGTCCCAGTCAGGAAACCATGTGGATATTCCGGAGTGGATTAAAAGCGCCTGCTGAGGCCGCAGGCTCATGCGATTGCACAACATTAACGATGGCACTTCGTCCTGGGGTTTGGTTTTAAAAAAAAATGTTTGGGACAATTGTGAGACTATTAAAACGTGTCATTAGTACGAATGACTTTTTGGAAGCATCTGTCGAACATCTGTCTCACCAAAGGCGGGGATGCTGAAAACTTGCTGTAGTTATTTACGAATAGGCCATTCCACACTGAGATACCAATCCTAAGTAAAAACTACACTGATTTGTCAAGAATAATTGTGTATCTATAAATTCGGATGTGAACAAATGCTGAAAACGAGGCTTCTGTGTGTGATCAAAGTCTTCCGGAAAAGCGCAACAACAACAACAGCACGTATGCTTGATTGCATGTCGGAGCAAGGGTTGACGTGTCGAAAAATTCAATTAGAATTTTAAACGAAGCATGTATATGTAAGCATGTTTATGAAAAAGGGTGTTAGCATTAGAGGCGCAAATATACAGCGAAAACAAGTTTACTGTGGTGATATGAAACATTCATTTTGAGAAACTTTCTCATTATTTCGAAATAATACAGAAGCCGTAAAAATCTAATGGTTTTAGCAGCACACGCCTTATTTAAGATTAATGCCTGTCCGTCGGTGTTATTAGTTTAAGACACAATCCTCCATAGAATCGTATAATAAACCAGATTGCTTGTTTGTTTTGGGGGGTTATCAGGTATGTGCATGTTTGATTTTTATGCAGTGGAATTTTAGCAGATCTCTTCTTCTAGGATGTATTGATTGCTGCTCTGCCAAATTCAGGAGATTGAATACGTTTGTCCTTTGGCTTGATTGGCAATACACTGGACACTTGGGCATATGATTTGTGTGTGATTCGTATTCGAATATATACAAACCGGATTCCAAAAAAGTTGGGACACTATACAAATCGTGAATAAAAACTGAATGCAATGATGTGTAGGTGCCAACTTCTAATATTTTCAGTAGAATAGAACATTACGAAACAAAAGTTTAAACTGAGAAAATGTACCATTTTAAGGGAAAAATATGTTGATTCAGAATTTCATGGTGTCAACAAATCCCAAAAAAGTTGGGACAGGGAGGACAGGACATTTTCACCACTGTGTGGCATCTCCCATTTCTTTTTACAACACTCAACAGACAGTCTGCCGTGGACAGAGGAGACCAGTTTCTCCAGTTTAGAAATAGGAAATGCTCTCCAGAATTCTTGTAATACAGGCCTCTAACTGTTCAATCGTCTTGGGCCTTCTTTGTCAGCACCTTCCTCTTTATGATGCGCCAAATGTTCCTTATTGGACTAACTGGATGGACTACCCGGATCCTTCTCCTACGCAGCCTGTCTGTGATTGATGCAGATGTGGTCTGCATTATCTTGTTGGAAATCATCTTGTCCCTGGAAAATGTTGAAAAAGATGAAAAAGATAGTTGGGAGCATATGTTGTTCTAGACTGAATATATTTTTCTGCATTGATCCTTTCCAGACATGCAAGCTGCCCATGCCACACGCATCATGCAACCCCATACCATCAGAGATGCAGGCTTCTGAACCGAGCGTTGATAACAACTTGGGTTGTCCTTGTCCTCTTTGGTCCGGATGCTGGCGTCCCAGATTTCCAAAAAGAACTTTTCGTGACTCGTCTGACCACAGAACAGTCTTCCATTTCGCCACACTCCATTTTAAATGATCCCTGGCCCAGTGTAAACGCCTGAGCTTGTGATCTTGCTTAGAAATGCTTCTTCTTTGCATGTAGAGTTTCAGCTGGCACGGCGGATGGCACGGTGGATTGTGTGTTCACTGACAATGGTTTCTGGAAGTATTCCTGAGCCCTGTGATTTCTGTGATTTCTACAGGATTCCTGTTTATGGTGATTCGTTTAAGGGCCCGGAGATCACGGGCATCACGGGCATCCAGTATGGTTTTACGGCCTTGACCCTTTCTCACAGAGATTGTTCCAGATTCCTGAATCTTTGGATGATGTTTGCACATTTGATGAGGATGCAAAGTCTTTGCAATTTTTCGCTGGGTAACACCTTTCTTATATTGCTCCACTATCTTTTGTCCACTATCTTTGCAACTTTGTGGGAATTGGTGATCCTCTACCCATCTTGGCTGAAAGACACTGCCACTGAGAGACACTGCCATTGGATCCTCAATACCCATGCCACATGTTGCCAATTGACCTAATCCAGCTGACCTGGTTAATTGGTCTTCCACTTGCTTAAATTTACCTTTTCCAGCCTCTTACTGCTACTTGTCCCAACTTTTTTGGGATTTGTTGTTGACTTTGACACCATGAAATTCTGAATCAACATATTTTTCCCTTAAAATGGTACATTTTCTCAGTTTAAACTTTTGTTTCGTGTGTTATGTTCAATTCTGAATAAAATATTAGAAGTTGGCACCTACACATCATTGCATTCAGTTTTTATTCACGATTTGTATAGTGTCCCAACTTTTTTGGAATCCGGTTTGTATATATTTAGCCCCTATTTGCTGTTATAATAATCTCCAGTCGTCTGGGAAGATGTTCCACTAAATTTTAGGGTGCGGTTGTGGAGATGTGTTGCTTATAACGCAATTCTGGTGTCAAAAATGAGTGTTCCAGTTCAACCGAAAAAGGCCTGAGGTGCAATTCATCTCAAAGGTGTTCATTAGGGTTGAGGTAGAAGGTTATTCAAGGTTTTCCATTGCAACCCATGTAAACCATATATTCACAGAGAAGGCTTTGTGCACAGGGCTTTCTGGACTCCCAGTTCAAGTAACCATGTCAATGGACACTTTCTACAGTTGTTAACCTAGTTAGTGTGGTAACCAAGAAGCTGTACATGTCCATATAGTGTAGGATCCATGTAAATATTGCATGTGTTAGTATTAAATGCCGTTGTACATTTAAGGCATTTGGCAGACGCACTTATGCAGAGCAATTTACAACTGAGTAATTGAGGGTTGCTCAAAACCCACTGGTGGCAGTTTGCTAATGGTGATGGGATTTGAACCTGCCATCTTCCAGTCCAAAGACAGCATTCAAAGATGCCGTAACCTCTCTGCAAGCTCTTGGTCTGCTGGGCGGATTTTGATCATGCGACTTCTTTTACACAATAGCGTTAATTTTGCTCGCATTTTTTCATTATTACGACGCTCGTGTTTTGGATCTTATTTTTGCTGCGTAATTAATATCGCACTTTTTTTTTTACATTTGCAGTGCAATTAACTTTGTTTCTCTATAGGGTTCCCTTTGTAAATACTAGTTCTTTGAAGGATAGTTGCTTCCAACACCGCACAAAGGAGCATTGTTAAGACTGGAAACAATCGTCGACACTTCCTCTTTCTGATCCGCCTTCATGATGCGTTTTTTTGAAAATTTTTTCAGCTAGTTTCCTCCTAATGACCCAAACTCCAGATCCGTCTTCCTGTTTTCCTTCCTGTCGACGTGCTATGCTTTGTGGAAATATAGCATATGGCAGTGTCCATGACTGAGGTAACACATAGAGAACAGAACTATTTTTCACTCCTACCATCTGTCCGTTCCAAAAAAAAAAAACAAAAAAAAAAAAGGAAAAAATGAAAAATTCTAGCTGCACCCAAAATGAATGTTGTTTCCATCCTGCTGCTGAGGCGCCTTCAGAAGCCCGGCTCCATGCTGCGCTACTCAACCAGGAGTCTCGAGCGTTCTGTTACGCTCCTGCCTGCTGCGGGAATGAGAAAGCATGATCGGCTTCTGACAGGAACATCACAGCTCGGTGTATGGGAGGATTACACAATGCAAAAATTGCAGGCGCTGCTCAACACACGTCAGCATTTACCACAGCCCAGGTGGATTCAGCTAAAATTTGTGCATGTCCAGCTACGTTCGTTTGCTGGGCTTTTAAAAAGGGACGGGTAAGCAATTAAACATGACTGAGTGGCGACAATAACGATTCTCTTTTTAGTCTGTAACCTTTAGCGATTATATAAATAGATTAGAACCCGTATGTAATTTTTGTTTTTCGCACTGACGCTTCACATTATCACAGTGGATTGGCGCCATGGGTTTCGAACTTGAATAAACGCATATTTACCTGTCTTATTTATTTATTTATTTATTAACCCCGAGTCAGTTGACTTTTTTTTATTATTACACAACCTCTACCAACAGAGGAGAGTGAAGTCAGGCTTTCTCTGAGGCATTTGCACCAGTTCAGCATACCACACTATTAGCCCTCTTCCACATACATCAGCTGAAAGAGGGATCTGATTGGTCAGCGATTGACAAGAGAGAGAATGAACAATTTTGCTGTTTGAGACACATACTACGATATACTCACTGATCAGGTCTAACATTACGAGTGGTGAAGTGAATAACACTGATGATAACTCTTCATCATAGCGCATGTTAGTGGGTGAGATATTTACCCTTCATTAATGAATCTTATCCTTAAATCGAGACCTAAAGCACTTCTTGTACGTCGCCCTGGATAAGTGCGTCTGCTAAATACCCCAAATGTAATGTAGATGTAAATGAGATATATTAGGCAGCAAGCAGAAGTTTCATCCTCAAATGTAATGTGTTAGAAGCAGGAAAAATTGGAAAGGATTTTGTGTGGGCCAAATTGTTATGCTAGACAAATGAGTCAGAGCATATCTCTTGTGGGGTATGTACCAGACTGCAGTGGTCAAAAGTGGTCCAAGGAGGGAAGAGCGGTGAATCAGCCCTGGACAGCCGACTCTCATTGATCCGTGTTGGTAGCGATGGCTGGGTGTGACCCGATCCAACAGATGAGCTCCTGTAGTTCAAATTGCTCTTAATCCAGTCTTAAAAGGTGAACCGACACATTATTAGCAAGGTGGTCATAATGTTATGCCTGACTTGTGGATATAATTTGCATAAAGGCACATGATTGGCTACAACAAAGAATCTGTTCCCGAGATTTGTGAACTTTTTATTGTTATTATTATTATTATTATTATTATTATTATTATTATTATTATTATTATTATTATTATTATTATTAATAATCTAAAATATAATATATGATGGAAGTCTATTTAAATGGCTTGGTAGATTAGGTTAGTGTGTGAGACCTATTCTATTTTTAGAGATATTTACTGGAGATTTTTTTCTCTTTCTTCACGCTTCTATCTTTTCCCATAAAGCAAGTGAGAGGAATAAAACGGCCAATTTGGAAGCTATGGGAAAGCGATTTTAGGAGACAAATGATTATGATGTGAATGAAATTTCCTGCGCTCATTATTCAGCCACATTTGAGATGTACACAGGGCAGCGCTAACGTGACTTTGGAAGAGGAATTGGAGAGTAATAACTCATAAAACAAAGTAATTAGTACGAGCGGCGGTAACACGGTGACCCCCATTTATCAACACAATTGCTCTTGTGTGTTCCGAATGTGCAGCAAATTTATTTATTGTATTGCATTAATACCGGAAAGCCTTATAGTTTTTGGAGGACGGAGCTGGAGACAGGTCGGAGAGTGAGGTGCTTGTGTGGGTTTCACGCTGAAACAAAGCCATTCCATGCATCCCAAGGACATGACGGCTGCAGGTGGTTCCAAGCTAGGAGCAGAAAAGGCTAATCCAACGTCTGCCGGCAGCTTTATTAAAGGAAGTGTAATTAGCCACCAAGGAAGGTGGGCTAAAGGGGAGACCTGAAATAATTGAAGCCTGGAGAAAGAGGTATACGCTCACCCCGAAGCCCCTCGGTTCTCACGCAGCATTAG
The DNA here is from genome assembly GCA_030449085.1 of Kryptopterus vitreolus. NCBI lineage: Eukaryota > Metazoa > Chordata > Actinopteri > Siluriformes > Siluridae > Kryptopterus > Kryptopterus vitreolus. The sequence continues at coordinate 12,272,023 of JACRUU010000030.1, read as the reverse complement.
CTCTTAAGGTCATCTAGCCTGACGGGCCGGGGAGCAAAAGGTTCAAGTGGAGTTTAAATGTTACTTCCAGGCCAGGGATAAAGCACTCCTGTGGAGCTCTGCACTGAATAAACTCAACGCGTGCATGAAAATCTCCCAGAAAAGCTTCCCTGAAGTGCGTCCTACGGCCCCTGAGTACAGACGACGACTCGCTGTTATGTCACTAATGTATTACCTTATTTGTTGTAATGTTCCCAGGGTGACTTTGTGTTGTGTGGGAAATTTTCGTTCAGAAATGAGGATCTAAACCGTAAGATAAGGCGCTGATGCGCTTTAATCATCATTTGCACTCCATTAGAAAAATCAATAGCTTTTGATGAGAGGGCGGCTTTTCGGTTGCTACAATGTCAACCCCCGGACCTGGCCTTTTTAGTAAACACTTATCTTTGTTTATTGAGAACTCTTTTAATGTTAGGGGGAATTTCCTGTTCATTACCTGTCAAAAGATTTAGCCTGGAATAATATAAGCCCGGAGGCGTTCCTTTTGATCCAGACTTGAGCCTCACTATCGTTGCTTTGTTTTGGGCTTTGCTGATATTGATACAGAAACGAACAGCCATTAATATTTCATTCGAAGTGTCACGGTACATTATATTTCTCTCTTTTCTTGTGTTTCATTAGCAAACCTGTGAAGTAAAGTGCACATGTACTGTTTATGTTCTTGGGTTATGAGGATCATTCTAGAGCACATGGGTCAAACTCAAAGCCTGCGGGTCAAATGTGGTCATTCACTTCATGTTATGTGGCCCACAAGAGCCCACAAGGGTGTATGATTGTCTTAAAATAAGCCTATGCTGCTTTAAAGCGTGAATTGAAAATAAACAACACCCCCCCAAGGTATGCGACTATGTTGTGAAGTGACGGCATCCTGCCACTAGATTGCAGTGTATCCCACATCAGTATTTACCCATGGCGATTTTTCCAACAAGCAGAATTGAGAAATTTATTCAAATGATCCCAAAATGTCCAGTAAGCGAAAAATCGATGCAGATGGAAGAAGGATGGGAAAGCGAATACATGTTTGTGCATCAAGGAGATGATCAAGTTATATTAGCTCAGGTGTGGCCAACTTTTAAGAGCTGTTACTGCCAAGAGCCACATCATACACATGGGTACACATGAACATCATCCCATTCCCATTGACGCATGTTATGTGAAAGCTCCTAAAGAGCCGCATGAAACTAGTTAAAGAGCCGCACGAGGCTCGGGAGCCACGGGTTGGCCAGGCCAGCATTAGCTTGTTAGCTAGCTTGTTACAATAGTTTTCCTCAGATTGAGCAGGGTTGCCGTTACTAGCAGAGGCCGTGCGTCACTTCGGCAAGCCAAGTCTGTACAGCTTTAAGTAAAGAATGCTCCGTTCTCCTCATTGGCCTGGATTCCCTTATTGCCGATGGGACACTGGTAAGCATTGAACTTTAATAAACTGCTGAGTTTGATGTTCGTGATGTCGTCTTAGGTTGCTCACATTGCACCATGATGCTAGGTTAGCATAGAGCACAGTCTGACCTGCAGTGATTCTGTGTCACTACAGCCACATCAAACTAGCATCCGAGAAAGTACAATTACGAGCAAATGATGACATCCGGTATATATCGAAGACCAGGCCGCAAATGTAGAGCACACCCGGCGCGATACCGGCACGACCTTTAAAACCCGTTAATAAGCCTCAAGAACAGAACGCGCCGGTTGCAGTAAAAATCTCCTAGACAGTGACTTACGGACAGATTAGATAAAGATTAACCTGAGAGAAGCTTTGTAAGGTGTGGAGGGGAGGGAAAAAAAAAAAAGCCCACAGGAACACATTCGCTTTCATGGCCGTTATTGACGATGTGACATGCCGCAGAGTGAATTTCTAAAGTGAACAGAAGCATCTTCTCTGCTCGGATCCAACAAATGCCTCATTCAGTAGACGGTGCTTTTTCCCCCTCACGGTGGGACGGTGACCCGAAACCTATTGCTGAAGTAACGGTGGATCTTTTCACAGTCAATCACCCGATCTGAATCCCACTGAGCATGCATTTCACTTAGAAAAGACAAGATGGAAGACAGAAGCAGACAAAACCAGGTTATAACTGAGAATGAATGCATTACAAGAGTCACTGAGGTCCATATCCTGTTTCTGTAAAGCAGTCACTGATCGCAAGTAGTATACACTATTTAAGATATTGTTAGAGAAGAATGCATGTAACTCGCTATAAGAAACTTCCGTGATCTTTTGTGGAGCCGAAAATTTCTTAACAAGTTGCCGACCATGTCAAGCCGCTCCCTGTTTATACTGGTACCAGTCGGATCAAGGCATCTCTACCTGCGCGGAGCAGCGAAAACGCGAACCCTTTTTTTCCCCCTCCCTTCAGTCTGATAATACCACCATCAATTTCATCATTTTCCTCATCTTGTCAATCGCTAACTAGCCGCGCTGAGTCAGTGCCATAACTCAAAGTTTACTGCATTGCATTCTGGGACTTCCGAGTCCCATGTTTGCTGTCTCCACGACTTCTGTGATGGCTTTCTCATTAATATGACACTGCTGGGAAATGATGAATGGGAAAAGAAGCTCTTGCTCTTTTGTTTTTTCGGGAAGCGAACAGCAAAACCTGCGCATCATCCTGTAGCAGGCAAATCACTTCCTGTACCTCTCGCAGAATAACAAATCATCAGCCACCCAACCAAGCAAACAATTATCACCAGAATTGCTAGACTAGATAAAAACAATCAGTTCTGTTTGCTAGCACTGGCCTTTCGGAATCCTTCGCAAATGAATTCCTCGGCGGGATCACATTAGTGTTCGAGCTCGCCCGAGCTTCCAGTAGAGAAAGGACCCTTTGAATGTTTAGCACAGCGATGTCGGCTTTGTCCGATAGACTGTAGAAACCTTGGCTGAATATTCAAGCTGCATTTAAAATGCAACAGACGGGTGAATGACTGAAGGACACATCTCCTGAAGGACGGGTCCGTGTTTTGTGGCATTTCTAGATTGTGACAATATTATTTTACACCGCGTGTATATAATTTGCATACCAATTGTGTCAGTTTATATGTATTCTGCAAGGGAGGCGGCAGCTCAGTGGTTAAGGCATTGTGATCTGGAATGAAACATCGTAGGTTCGAGTCCCAGCTGAGCTGCCACTAGTGGGCTCTTGAGCAAGGCCCTTAACTCCCAACTGCTCAGCCTGCCCCAGCTGTTAGGGTTGCACAAGCCAGTGCCTTGCTGGTGCCGGTCCCAAGCCAGGATAGATGGGGAGAAGGGAAAACTAATATGCGGCCCATCCACTGTGACGACCCTGGGAGCCAAAATAAATTATATATATATATAATATATTATATATATATAAATATATTCTAAAACACTCTCTTCCTCTATAGCTATTGGGGCTAGTTTGTATTAATTTGATCTTTTTCAGTCACCATTTGTTCTGTTGGTGTACTTGATTTGGTAATCGTCCAAAATAATCCTTCTTAAACCATTTACCCCTCCATCATTTCTCTCTCCAATTTGGTCATTTGCCAATTCCCACCTACCTACTAGTTCTCTCAGTCATACACCAGCTACCAGCTGGAGAGCGTGAAGGCTATCACACGCTTCCGCTGAAAACATGACGCCAGCTGTATCTCTAACTGTTGCATATTTTGCGCCACAGGACACGCATCACTCCCGATACGAAAGCGCTATCTACCTTTTTCCACATAACTTTCAACTGACAGATGGCCATAGATGTTGGCCAAAAACCTTATCCAGCCCATTCTCCTTCAAAACATGGCAATTTTTACACCCCAACCCAAAACCCCCTTCCCCCCAACCGTCCGGACTTTTAACACATTGCCGTCGTCGAGATATGATTAGCGAGTTTAACACTGATGTGGCTACCCAAAAAATGAAATAGTCTATTAAAGCCCCTGCGTCTGTCTGGTACAAAAAGTTGCTTTATGTTCGAGGAGCCTGCTGTGCATTCGCTATCGCACCTAGCGGCCGTAGCTCCTGCTAATGATCGTCGCCCTGATAGAAGTCCCAACACACAGACGAACAGAGGAGCGCTGACAGCAGGAGGGCTTCTTCGGAGATGGGATTTCAAATTGCTCTTTTCTCTCGCGCCGGTTTGATGAGAAATTACACCCGAATTAGTACGCCTGTTATTATTTAATTCCCTTTTCTCCTGTCCAGATAAAACCGCAGTTCCCTCAAGGACAGTAGGAAAAGACATAGCACAATGATATATTCTCAGTGTAGCGCTATAAAAAGCGAAAAATAAATTGTAACTTTGAAGTTCAGTTGTCATGTTGTTTTCTTACCACCAGTGTGTGTCCATGCTTCTTATATCTATCTATCTATCTATCTATCTATCTATCTATCTATCTATCTATCTATCTATATATATATATATATATATATATATATATATATATATATATATATATATATATATATATATATATATATATAAACAACACAGGAAGTTTTGAGAAACATTCCATTTGAAGAAATTACATATAATAACCATCTATGATGTGGAGGAGAATTGCGCTAGGTGTTGTTGGTGAAAGTAGAGGCTTATCTCTGTAGCGAATGGGCCCATCAATCATCACGCAATGATTTTTCGTTCATTTTGACCCATAATGGCCCTGTTTCCTCCAGTGCTTTCTGGATGGGATTAGTGATTGAACACTAAAGTGCGACAGACCTGTACAATGTAAGTCGATTGGGTGCCTAGATTGAAAAGTTGCTTTGAAACCTTGTTGTCTTGCCCCCCAACCTGCACACACACACACACACACACAGAGTGATGCTGGTGAATCTGACTCTTTGAATCAACTCTTTTAAGTGAATCTTTGTTTTTTTGGGATGAAAGAATACAGATCCTGTGATGCTTACGTTTCAAGAGTACTACTGAAATCTGAGATGTTTGTTATGATATACACGTTACCTAAAATGTGTTGTGAAGTCAGCTTAAGAGGCAGAATGACCTTTATAGAAACGACCCCCCCCTCAATGCATTTCGCATGTGATCATGATTTTTTCATATGCGATTATGCAAATCTCAGAGATTATCCCCTCTTGTGCCAGCTCACTGAAAGCGATCCAACTTGCAGCGTTGGAGCATTTTCCGTATTCCCGTTTTTGTTTCCTCAGCCAAATGTGTGTGTTTGTTTTTATTTTTATAATATCTCTGCCCATCTCGTCGTTAGCCCTTGTGGTCATGTGCTGCCTCATTAACAGCTGTCTCCACTTCTGTCAAGAATTTGTGTTTCATTTGTATGGATGTGTACATGTTTTCCATAGCAAAGTATAACTGAACCGTTTCCATTTTATTGTTTGCAGATCACCCGAATCATTCTCTGTTCAGTGACTTTGATTTTGCTTTAGGATTTTTTTTTCTTGTTGTTGTTTGTTCCTAAAACCACACTTGCGTCTCATCTTTCTAGTCTCACTTTACATGACATGAATAATAGCATGTGGAAAACGTGATCTCCATATGCAATGAAACTGCATATGTAAACATGTGACAGTGGCCTTCGTCTGCTGTTACACTGCTTACTTTTTACTTCAATAATGTTTATACTGTCACAATGATCTATCTATCTATCTCTATCTATCTATCTATCTATCTATCTATCTATCTATCTATCTATCTATCTATCTATCTATCTATCTATCTATCTATCTATCTAACTACCTACCTACCTACCTACCAATCACCTTTATACCCTTATATATATATATTATATATATATATATATATATATATATATATATATATATATATATATATATATATATATATGAACAAAACCCGGACAACAAAGATTTCTCTGGGCGCTTTTTATGCTGAGCAATAAAAAACAAAAAAGGAATAATAAAGAAACTTCTGTCCGTGGCCTTCGAAGATAATTTCAGCTTTCAGCGTTGACCTTACCTCAGCCGGCGTTTACCGCTTGTAATGTTAGGATGGAATATAAAAGAGGTGTTTTATTAAAAAGGTATACACCAGCAACATGCATCGACTCGCGCTTCCCAAACAACAGCCCAGAGTTACGCCTACAAGCTGCGCATTCACAACAGGTATGAGCTACTCATTATATTACGGCATGTTACCGTATGGAACCGATGGGTAAACGTATCTTCAGGTTATATGGAAAGCAACCAAAACCGGAACAGAAATCTTAACAGTCGTTTTTTAAAACATATAGAACAGAAAAATATGTATTTAATGAATTAACTGACAAGTTACACACAGACACACACACACACACACATACACGATATATATATATATATATATATATATATATATATATATATATATATATATATATATATATATATATATATATATAATATATATATATATATATATATATATATATATAGCTATATTATATATATATTCAATAAATTTTTATTTATTACTTCCCTTAAAATAAATCAAGTATCTATCTATCTGTCTCTGTCTGTCTGGCTGGCTGTCTCAAAAAATTACTTACATAAGAAAATATGTCAAATATTATTTTAAATTGCATACAGAAATACTTGAAATAAATAAAAAAAGAAGTTAATGTAACTTTTCTGTAGTGATTGATTGTGACTTGTAGGGATGCTGTAGGCCCAGCCATATAACTATATATATTTTACAATGCAAATATATAGCAGTTTATTGGCTTTTCATAAACGTATTTCCAACGAGCACAAAGTAATGCTCTAATGCTAATAAAGAATTTTACTGAGCCGGCGAAACGCCTGATAACAACGAGTCCTCGGAATGTCTTTCTGCTGAACTAATGTGAGCGCTCTGAATCACTGCCACTCGCTGAAACGTCATCTTCAGCCCCTTTTTAGATTAGTTATGCAAACTGCATCATCTGATTTGATCTACATAACCAGGATGGACATACAAATCGTTTTGGAAAATTATACCTGGAACTGTCAATTACCTTGAGATTCTTAATCAGTTAACACAACATGCTACATGAAAGCAATATCTTTCATCTGCCTCGACTGAGGAGTGCGTTCTTTTTAATTTCCAATTTTCCAAATAGACACCTTGTAACTCTAGGTGCTGGTATGGTAGCACGCTAGAGCACTCGTGTATATTTTGTAACGATTCTGTAATTACATGTTGACGGTTAAGCCGCCTCCATAGGACACCGGTCGGGCGAGGTCATTTTGGGAGACTTCAACACAGGAACGGCTGATGTGTACTGAGGCAGGTGCATGCGGCATCTATGACAGTTCAGCTCAGTGGCCGTTCATGCTGCGATATGATTCCCTGCTCCATCTGTCCTAAATGTGAACGTACACACACACACACACACACACACACACACACACACACACACACACACACACCATATCTGCACCGGGCTAGTGATTTTCAGAAGAAGAGTACTCGAATAACCCAGTTTAGTCCAATGTTAATATTAGCCATTTGGTATAAAATCTGGTTTAAATTAAATGAAATGCAAAATGTTCCCCCTAAGAACTCTCTATTTTTTTAAGTACTCTCTTACTTTTCTGTGCACTGATTTATTAGCAGTAGTTATATGAGTTATTAATAAAGTATATAAGTTAGTAGGGAGTCACTGCTGGGCCCTTGAGCAAGGCCCTTTACCCTCAACTGCTCAGTTGTAAGATGCCAATACCATGAATGTAAAAATAAGTAAGTTACATTAAGTTATAAAGGAACCTATATATGTACTTTTTGTTCAAAATAGAGCATAGTAAGGGACAAATGTGGTTATGTAAGTAAGATATCAAGTACCTATGTTAGTTATAAACCTATATTATAACCTGTATTACATGACAGAAGTTCCTTGGGTTCCTCACGATTCCAGCCTGTTGGAGGCACATAATTGTGATGTGTTGGCATTACATTTTCTTTTCACTTGTACACTTGAGACCCAGTGCTCTTATTAAAACTACTAAGTGGAATAGAATCGGATGTTCAAAAAGCTCAATTTTATGCCAGGTGACTACAAACTTTGATATATATATATATATATATATATATATATATATATATATATATATATATATATATATATATATATATATATAGATATATATATATATGCCATGCATATATATATACATATATACATATATGCTATATATATATATATATACGATATTTTTATATTATATATATATATATATATATATATATATATATATATATATATATATATATGTATATATATATATATATATATATATAAATATGCCATGCATACATACATATAATACAGTGTCTAATGGATAGAAAATTACCCCCAGAACAGTCTTGTGTCCTTGCCGCAACTGGGAGCTGTGGTTTAGTGTTTTAAAGAAACAAACAGTATGCACCATATACACTCTGAACGAGCTAGAACCCAAAGAACGAAAGGCAACACCAAGAAAATGCAATCCATTTTCTCTGCATCTAAAAGTAGTTGCGTACAGTACGTTACAGTAACCTAGATGGGATGAAATAGAAGCATGAATAATTTTTTTTTCTTTCTGGGTCATGTGAAAAAGGAAGCGGCATAATTTTTGGTTATTGTTGCCGAGCCGAAAGAACTTGCCTTTAACGGCTGCATTGATTTGCATTGATTTTTCAGATTTTAGCTCTCGGACAAAAAAAAAAGAAAAGGAAAAAAAAACGATCACAAACTAATCTGAAAAGCTTTAATCTTTCTAATAGTCATGTCCATGTTCCAGTGCTTTCTTGGAATATGGGTAACCTTATTTTATTTTGTTGAGGGGGGGGGTATTTTCTTCTTTTTGTCATTTTGGCTCTCTATAGTGTGACAGGACAGGACAGGAAGAGATGTCTGAATTTTTAACGCATTTGAATGCCTGGGGATGAAATATTGTTTTGTGTTTACACCCCTTGTAGCAGTGTAACTTTTTTATGCGGTGATGTGGAAGAATAAAGAGACTTATAGAGTACAGGTGTCATATTTTTTAGGGACTGAGACAGGGTTTTTCTTTTTTGGCACCCAGAAGAGCATGGGGTCCCTTTTTTGTGTGTGAGTGTACGGCTTCCTTTCAAGATTCTTTCTCTATTCTCTTTATCCTGTGGCAATTTTCTTCTTCTTTAAGGATACAAAAAGATGTTTGGTAATTAATTACTTTTAGGGTTTAAATATTCACAACTAGCCGGATGAATCCAGGACAATACAGATAACAGGCATTTTTAGATTGAATATATCTTCGCGCCATTATGTAAATCCAGTTGATGCGGGCATGTCGATCAACTCCAGTCATTTCACTTTGCCTAGAAGACAAATGTGTTTGTTTATTTTATAAGCCCGGGATTAGGTCTGTATGCAGACTACAGATAAATCCCGCTTTATTTGCATTGAAGCTTCTCGTACTAAGTCCAGAACACAAGGGTTTAAATCCAAGTAGATTTAACCCACGCTGTTTGCTCATAATATTTGCTAATTACTCGTTTATGCATTTTTATTTGACTTCAGACCCGCCGAGACGAGCGCGAAGGAAGCTCGAGCGGGTTCACAGTTTTGATGCTGTTGGGCTGGGCTGTTAAGACAGGCGCGAACAGAAGCTCGGCGAAAGCATATGTGGGAAACGTAAACAGGCGCGTTTTCGCATCCCCGGAGCGCGTTCTGAGTCAGCTTTGCATAGTACTTAAATTATATACGTGTGGAAGGTCCCAAGTGTGTCAATGTTTCGTGCAGTAAGGCATCAGGATGTCCTCATCTATACAAAGTGATACAGGAAAATGGATGGAGAAGAGCTGGCAGTGTGGTCCAGGAGGAATCCAGTCATCAAATCATCACTATTACGGCGCCAGTTTTTTATTTATTTTTTTTTAAACCATTTGACATTGTGCATGATGGCTGAGAAATGAGCATTTAATTACATCACTGATCTGGCTCAGTGAGCGTTAAGTTGGCATTTCGGACTCTTCATCCTGACACGCTCGACTCTGTGCCATCTGGAACGCGACTCCAGCGCTGGCCGAAATGCCTCCGGGCTCCGAAAGTTCCTCAAAAACTGCTGAAAGCTGCTGACTTTGAGGAGTGCTCGAATGCTTTATATTCTGCTCCGTGTCTGAGCTGATCAATAAGTGGCGAGAGAGGCACAAAGGTGTGGAGACCTTGTGACGGAGGCCAGAGTGGCTCTGTCATTATCACCTCCATTATGATCCTGTCCTTAATGCTGAGATAGGCTCAGTGAGTCTCCAAGACACCTGTCCGTCTGGGTCAACAAGTACTGCAGTGGCTCACACCGGCCTTTTTCTACAACACTGCGACTGTGGACACAGAATAATAGATATCTGCTGATGTTTTTTTTATTTCAGTGTATTTTATATTCAATTTATTGTGTGATATTGTAGCACTGTAATATATTTACTACATAATACACGGATGATTAATATCAACATTATGAGATGATGCTACTTTTTACTCTTACTCTTAATCATTTTCTCTTTATTTGCTTTCTCATTAAATACCAGAGATGGCAAAAGTACACACATTGTTCACTTAAGTAGAAGAATTTTTCAAACATGGTAAATGTTGGACTACAGACTACACGTGTACATGTTTATTAGTTGTCTTTTAAGCACATTATAATGATTAGCATATTATACAGTAGGTACATGGATGCTACTTTGTTTATTTTATGTTTGACAACTCACTTTAGCTCTGTATTCTGTTATGTAGCTCTATGTTGCTTTATGAAGTACCATAGTTTTGGAGAAACATTGTCTCATTTTGTATCAGCTCTATACAGTATTATATGAGTGACAACATGAATGTATCATAAGGCAGTAGGATGTAAATCAAAATATGGTAGACACGATGTAATAAAAAAAAAAGGTGTGTGCAAATGTGAATGAAAGCATACTAGGAACTATGGGTATAATGGTACAGGGTTATGCAATCCTTTGGTCAGTGGTGACCCCAAGGTTGTTTAAGCACATTTTTATTTATTTATTTTTTTAAAATGATCAAACTTATAAAAATGCTCTGGGGTAAAAAAGAAAAGGAACTAGAGGTAACACAGTGTCACTGTAGATACTTGTACCATACCGGAAATAAAATGTGTTTTGCGTATGCAAGAAAAATGCTAAAAGCGCTAATGTTAGCAGCTAACCAGGAAGTGACTAGCACTATGGATTTTATTTGTCATAAACACGGTTATATGTTTGATACAGCTTGCATTGAAATGAAAAGTAAAAAAAAAAAAGAAAAGAAAAGATAAATCTTCAGCGTTTATATCCAACTTCAAGAATTTCTCTTAAGCGGAAAACATCGTGATAACTGCACAAGTGAACGAGTGAAGGATGGACGGTCATGGAAACTCGGACGTCTCTCGCAAGCGGTTTGTTATTAAAGCAAACCTAAATATCATCGAGGAATTGCATATTTGCCAAGCCATACTGGGAAACAACACCTGCACCCACTGATTGTCAGTATCACAGAACTAAAGTTTGTGACAGATCCAAGGCACAGGAAGTGAGGAGTATATATTGTAGACAATACATTAGAACCGATAAGTAATGTGTTATTTTCCCAACACTTTTCATTATTGAATGTTTGTACACCGGACACGGTGGTGCTGTCGAAATATTTTCTGAATCGCCCTGATAGAAAACAACAACAACAACAAAAAAAGCAATATTTTCCGACGCTTTGGTCCACCAATCCGACTCATTGCGTTTGTTTTCAATTTCTCCCGATGCTCCTTCATAACGGATATGGAAATCTCTGATTGTAAAAGATTCTATAAACCTAATCGAAACGTTCCAGTGGGCGCTAACAGACAAGCCCTGACAAGAGCGCTTTCATAAATGCACGTTTGCAGAAGCCAAGTGAGATCCCGTGCGTCTGTTCTTCGCCGCGTTATTATAGGCCGCTGTTATTACAGCAAGGAGTTCGGTCCCGGTGATGAAAGTGTTGCTTACTGAGTATTTAAAGCCCGCCGTGTTGCAGGCAGACACATATATCTTGAGGTCTTATGAGGTCTTTCCTTGACGTTCATCTGCTTATATTCGCTTTTGCCGTTTTTTGTTTTTGTTTTTTTTTTAAAGCGTCGGGGGCCGAAAACACTATAAATGACGGCGCCTGTGAAGGATGGTGCGCTCCACGCATACACTCTGATGGTGTATTGATTCTCAGTACAATGCTTAAATTGCCTGTCTGCCTCCCAGCTCCAAACACACATGTGACAGCTCCAATATAGGATAAGGACTGTGCCGAGCGCCCGGTCTCATCCCCGCTAGCCCCACGCCTGTATGAGGCTGTAAAAGGCGAGCTAGACCACAGAGACGAAGCAAAAAAAAAATAAAAAATCGCTTCTGGCTGTGGGCATGTGTGTGGTTTATGCATAGCAATCTGGCAAGCTGTTAAAAAACGATCCATTTTAGTGATAAAAGCCAGTGAGAAGGTAAAAAAAAAAAAACAACAACCATTTTTAAAACATTTTAACTTGTTAAGTAAAGCCTTCAGGCGTCGTTTTTTGATTGAAAATGAAGGAAAGCAGAATTTGAATGAGACGGTGTGCTTTGTATTAATCTGCGAAATAGTCAAACGTGCTTTCATTCGACAATGCACAACCAATCTGTGTGAAATATAAAACCATTGTTTTTAAAACCTTAGAAGAGACTGCCTGCAGTATTTATTACATTTTTTATTAAAGGAACCGGATGGTTTATGGAATCAAGCCATCACTGTTATAGTCCGACAGAACCAATTAAAGGTTCACCGGGGAGAATTCGGGGTGTAAATGTGTTACAGTTCAGTCCTCCCGGTAGTCTACGATCGCTAGAAAACTCCATGTCAGATCCGTCGCGTCATTCCATTTGCCCTGGTATCTATAAAACACAAAATACTGACATGCCGAATAACTTGTTGAAGCAAGAACGGCCGGGCGAAGGCCTAAGAAGAAATCAGGCCTTGAAGTCCATTAAATTCTCATTGTTTCCATGGGTTTGAGTGAAAGGCTTCATCACCCTACATAAGTGCCCGACATTATTAACACCCTTGTGACTGAATCATTTATTCATTCGTCTTCTACCGCTTTATCCGACTTCTCTCTCGGGTCGCGTCTTTGGGCATCAATGCAGGGCACACCCTGTATGGAATATCATCGCAGTGCGGACACACACACACACATTCACATTCACACACTAGGGACAATTTTCCAAGGTGCCATTCAACCTACTGTGCATGTTTTTTGGTACCAGGGGGGGGGGGGGGGGGGGGGGGTGGTGGAAAACATGCAAACTCCACACATGGGGATGGGAGATGGGAATCGAACCCCGACCCTGAAAGTGTGAGGCGAACGTGCTAACCACTAAGACACCGATCACAAAGCTCCATAATTTAGTGAGATATCCTCCCCGAATGTGTGGAGGTTATTATAAAAGCACATGGGGACATAAAGCACATTGTTTAAATGTTTTACAGTTACAGTAGTAGACACCCTTATCTAGAGCGACGTACAAAAAGTGCTCTAGCAAGGAATAAATCAACCCTGGCTCACTGGATTGCAAAGTTAAGATACAGTCAGAATCTTATGGCATGGTGTTCAAATATTGTTTGTGTATTGTATTCAGAGGTGTCAAGTAACGAAGTGTGAATGCTTACTTAAGTAGAAATTTGGGGTGTCTATGCTTTACTGGAGGAATTCTTTTTCAGCCGACTTTTTGCGGAAAATTATCTCTACTTTCTACTCCTTTCATTTGAACAATTTGCCTCGTTTTCAACAATGCGCTTGTTTTCATTCCGACTACAGAAGTCTTTTTAAACCCTAGTATCTACTGCATACTACCTGAGTAATTAACGTGAATACTTTTGACACCAGTGATTGTATTTGTGTAATGTCATTTCTGTTTGCTTTATCTTTTTTTTTTCCTGAAACCTGCAGCATAGCGGTACCCATCAGATTTAGTTTCACATTTAAATTCTTTCAGTAAAATTCTGTTGTTCAGTTAAATTGGTATAAAACCAAAAAGAAAAAAGGCGCCCAAATATCTCTATATGGTTCTATTAGGGTTGCCAAAAACACATGTTAATGTAAATATAATCAAGCACCAAAAATGATGGCCAATGATGCACACATCCGGCAATTAAAACCGTCCATGTGGAAACATAGCAAATGATTTGTTTGGTGTCCTGTTAATAATAAACATACATTTGCATAAAGGATCTATATTTGTCCATATTCGTAATGATTTGAATGAAAAAATTGAAAAGCATTCATTTAAGGTAGATTTAGAACAGATAAGCATGCACGATTAAGCTCGTTACGATCGTACGATTAAACACAATAAATAAATTTACTTTCCAAATAAAACAGTTTATTATTAGGTCTAGATTGCCATTATTTAGGGAACCAATGTAAGAACTGTGTAAGAATTTATACCACAGTTCAAGGCTCTTGGGCCCAGCACCAGCAACATACTGGGATTTAAACTTATAGCTACCTTTACGAAAGGAAGTCCAGCATCTTAACCAATAAGCCACCACTACTCTATCGATAATACAAGAGACTATTAGGGAGAGAATATAAATCATATCCTATAGTGTTTGTACTGCAGTTAGAGTAAAGGAACAGACATCTTCTGATTGGGGAATTGAACACCACTGCAGTGTAAATTGTAAATATGTAATTGTAGGGAAATTAAGTTATTATATCTTTTTCATAGTAAATTCTTGAACTTGTAGGCTTTGTTTCTAATTAGCAGCCGTAAATAGGTTTCGAGTTCCGGCCGCGTTTCTACAAGCATGAAATTTGCGATTCCCAAACGCGCAACACTACAGAGAGCAGACCAGCTGTGTCGTTCAGCACTGTGAAGTTTACTCAGTTAAACACGTACAGTACAATCGCCCTAAAAAAAATCATCATCGTGGTGTTGTTTGAGCTGGAGTTATTTACACACTCATAGCAAACACTTCTGAATGGTGGCTAACAGGCTGGAAATGCTGTATGCCGTGTGATAATCGAACAGCTTTACATTTGCTTGTTTTGTAATAATATTTACCATGTGTTTAACCCCTAGTTGCCTGAATGTGTTTACAGTCATATGAAAAAAGCTTGTTTATCAAGCAGATAGTATAATTGCGCTAAATGGCACAATTACTGCCTATGATATGATCTATAGTACGTGTAAAATATGCAGAAACCGGCACTGGAGGAATACATACATTAAATTGGTTGTGTTTATGGCTGGAAGTTCACCTTTGGTATATTTCACATGATATCATATGGACACCTTGTTTAAGCTTTAGGTTTCTCTGACATTTCTCTTTTTAACAATGTAAGACATTGACACAACTGGTCATTTTTAATAAGCATTTTGGTGATACACTATAGGGACAAAAGTTTACACCGGAATGTGATTTTTCCTGATCGGTCCTGATCTACTGTTCTAATAATCTCTATTCTACTGGGAAGGTGTTTTACTAGATTTTGAAGGGTGCTTATGGAGGTAGGGTGTAGCTCAGTGGTTCAAGGTGCTGGGATACTCATTGGAAGGTCAGAGTTCAAGCCCTGGTATTTCCAAGCTGCCGCTTGAGCAAGGCCCTTAACCATCTGTGCTCCAGGGGATCCGTTGTATCATGGATGACCCCACGCTATGACCAGAGCTTCCAAACAAATTGGGATATGCGAAGTGTGCTATAATGTATATTTGACAAATAAAGGCTATTCCTCCTCTGAAGAGATGTGTGTTAAGAGTGTTAGTAAAACCGGGTACTGATGTAGAGTGAGGAGGCCAGTCTAAGGGTTTTATTATATATATTATATATATATATATATATATATATATATATATATATATATATATATATATATATATATATATATGGGCCCTTGTGCAAGGCCCTTAATTGCACAATTGCACAGTTGTATATTGCTGTGGATAAGGGCGTCTGCCAAATAATTTAATGTAAATGTATGCTTTGTGCCCATAGGCATTCCATTTCCTATTTGTGTCTCCTACTTCAAATGAGGGGAAAATGTCATTCTAGCACATATAAAGGCATCCTATACAATTGCGTGTCTCCAATTTTTGTGGTAACAGATAGAAGAAGAATAGCTTTTATTTGTCATATATATATATATATATATATATATATATATATATATATATATATATATATATATATATATATATATATTCCAGCCCAGTGAAAGTCTTTCTTCATATATCCTATGGTTTGTTTGGTATGTTTGTTTGTTTGGAAGCAATCTGGTGGAGTCAGAGCGCAGGGTCACCGCTGGAGCACACAGGGTTAAGGGCCTTGCTCAAGGACCCAAGAGAGGCAGATTTGTAATACCAGGGCTCGAACCCCGATCTTTTGACTGGTAGCTGAACACTTTAACCACTGAGCTAATACTAAATTCAAATTCAAATTCAAATTTTATTGGTCACATACACAGTCTGATACGCAGTGAAATGCTTGGGCAGCTGCCCTGACCTCAAGAGTGGATTGTTTTACAAAATCCAAAATACAAAAATTTACAAAATAAATACAAATATAAAGTAAAATATAAATAAAAATATAAAATATAAAATAGACTTTAAAAAAGAGAAAGAGAAGAAAAATGAAAGAAAACCAGAAGAAATCTGTGTGTGCAAACAAACAACAACGTCCAGGTTTGTGCAATGCAATATGGTTGCTTATAAAGTGGTGTGTGCATATTGTGTGTGTTGTGTGTTTTCTGTCCGTGAGTGAGCAGTGACCACGAGTGACCACTGCCATAGTGAATGTCCAGTGTGAGTGTAGTGGATCAGTACTGTCTGGTGTACTGATTGAGAGACCTTATTGCCTGCGGGTAGAAGCTCCTCCTCAGTCTCTCTGTATTGGCCTTGAGGGAGCGGAAGCGCTTTCCAGACCGCAACAGAGAGAACAGTCCATTGCTGGGGTGGCTGAGGTCCTTCATGATCTTCCTGGCCTTGGTCCTATAGACACTACCTCTGACTGGAAACAAAACCAAGCGTGCCAGTACTTTTGTCCATATACAGAAGTGTATCTCTGAATAAGAGAGTGTATTGTGACATTCATCACAGCACTGATAATATCTAGTCGTTTTGCACAGGTCCTGGTGACCTTTCTAAATTTTTGCAGATGAAGATTAACAGCGTGTGTGCGTTTAGCAGCATGGCGTGTTCAATTTCGGTGTAGTTACATGATCGATGAGCAGCAATCAAGTCCAAAGGCATTAAAAAGGTAGGGAAGGATGGATGGCTTGTTTTAAGGCGAGAGAAAGTCTGCCTTTTTTTATTTATTTATTTATTTTATTCAGCATTAGGTGAAAGCCGGTTGCGCCCTATCTGCATGCTGCTCCTCTCCGATAAGCGCAATCATGTTTGTCGGTAATGTGAAAGCGCTATCAAATAGCTTTCAGGTGAGATGTTCTTCTTGGGTAGAGCCTTACATTTTGCATTCCCGACCTTAAACGGTACATAATAACCGTGCCACTTTGCGGTCTAAATATCGCGGATAAAACCTGTCCTGCAGATGACGTCTCGGAGATACCGCCAGCTAAATGGTGCTCTTAAGGACAATAGCGTAATGGCGCTGGTGTCATTGAGTGGAAGGTTGCGCCTTTGGTATCCGGCAAAGATGGGGGGATTGGGGGGGGGGGTGCTCTAACGTTTCTGTTTGCCTCTCGAGCTTTGACCTTCACTAAACTCTCATTCTCCTCAATTTGCTCTCTTATTACAGCACTTACAATGTTCTGCAATGCCCACTTCCTCAGAGCCCATCTCTGCTGCTCATTTTCCTCGCCCTGATTGAAAGTGAGCGCACAGAAGTGCATTTCATTTCATCACAATCACAAGCCCATCCACCCCCCCCCCCCCCCCCCCCCCCCCCCCCCCACATACGAAAAAAAAAGAAAAAAAAAAAACAGTCTGCAGAGACTAGTGTAACAGCTAGAGAATGAAGTTAGAAATGCTTCCGGGTAGGCCACACTACACAAACAATAAAGATTACATGGTTGACATTAGTGACCACCTGCATTAAACAACAACGGAAATATTTCATGAAACAAAGAAGACAGGGAATAACTGATGCGTTTTCTAGCCAAGGGCGTAGTTGACTCCGAGAATACCAAATTGAGACTTCCACAATAATCTTTTGATTTTTCCAGATGGTCGCGAATCATATGTCACCGTCGCTGGGAAGAAATATTCCGGCACAAAAAAAAAAAAAAACAAGTCTTCAGTGCGTATCGATCAGCTCTTTAGTAAAATCCCTATAGAACGGGTAATTGTGTCTCTGTATTCTCTGGTTTTAACAAACTACATGCTGTCTGAAGGGTAAAAGAGCACACGGGAGTCCTGGCAGGTTTCAGATGAATGCTTATGTCTTAGAGACTCTATTAATTCAGTAGCTCGGGTCTTTATTGAGAAGCCAGGTTTAAATGGCGCTTCCAGTATTTGAAGCTCCCCGTCTAATTATAGGTGTAAGTGCAAATGTTTTGACGACTTGCGTCTCTTCAGAAATCCGCACGTCTCCCTGAAGTGTAATTTGTCTTTGATAAAATAGTGACGCCTCACCGCTCTATATCCTCCGAATCAGGTTTCACGATCATAGAGAAAGAATTTCAGGTTTGATTTGAGCAATGGAGAAATAAATAAATAAATAAATAAACAAACCCAAAAGATCCGAGTTTATCCGAGTCTCATATCGGCGAGGGAGAAGATCAATAAGGAAAATCTCCATAAGCACGTGAAGTGGAGACTCGTCTGGAAATCAGAGAGACATGAATATTCATATGAAATCAAGAATATTCCAACACTGTGGGGTAAAAATGGGTAAAAAAAAAATGTCCGGAATGATTTCTTTCATAAAAAAACAAAAAAAAAAACAAAACAGTAGTAAATTCTGTTTGTTGTCACTCCAACGCCGATTGATGGTGTTTCCAGCGATGCACTAGAGCACCCTGCTGAGTAAAATAAAACCAAAATCCAATAAGCTCCATCTTTATCCTATCCATCAAGTCACAGATTGTGTTACAGTCTGCTAAATCCGGGTTAAAATAAGGCTCGCTTTACTTATTCCGAACGACTCGTCAACTCACTTTCAACGATGATGGAGATGTTTAAAGCGGACCTGCACTTGCTCATTTGTCAGAAAAGCAACCATGCAGCCTTTTGAGTGAAACGTTGAGCAGCGCGTTGTTTGGGAAATAATTTGCTTGATCTCGAGCCGAAGATTCCAGGTTATAAATTGGGATGTCTTAAAAAAAATGTGCATTGGAATTTATGTGGCCTGATATGGAAAAAAAAATCGAATAAAAATGATATGCAAAAATATTCACGACATCATATGGACCTATAATTGGACAATTATTATTGCACTTTTTTTTTTTTAAGTTTAAAATCTGCTGAAATGAAAAATATCAAACTATTTTCATACATTAATGAGGTTGGACTAAATATGACGTGTCAAAGATGGAAATCTTTTTTCCTTGCTACTCGTGTAAAATGAACCATATATATATATATATATATATATATCATATATATATACACACACACACACACACACACACACACACACACACACACACACACACACACATATGCAGCTTTTGGTGTTCATAAAAGGTCAACAGTGTCAACAGGCATCATATTTACAGTTCTATATTTAACCGCTGCTGATAATGAGCAAATGAATGAGTTTATTGGCTTTGTAGCTGATTTTATTGGCTGCCAAACAGAATTAACCAATCAGGACTGCATTTTCCCCCCTGTTTTTTTGTTTGAAAGCCCGCTCTCTGAGCTTCCACGTCGTTAAAGTGACGGGAGAAAAAAAAAGCAACCGTTTTAAACCCAGAGCTCTGTTTTTTACACGATGCCATTTTATTTTCAATCTTTTCAGTACAGATATCATAAAAGTGCTTTATGGCAAGGACACTGATGTTAGATCATGACTTAAAATATTACTTAAGTTATGAAATTTGAGTTCTCAGTGCTCCCGGTGATGAGTGTCATCACACACAGAATATGTGAGCATGGCATATAGTATTAATAAAATAATACAGATCACTGGACTTTATTTACTGCGGTTTTTCTCAGCTTGGAATTATTACCTGCCTGTGATAGTGGATGATGGCGAGTATATAGAATTAGAGCTTCTTGTAGCTAGAAATAAACAATAAATGACAATAAATTCATAAGTTTGAGGACATTTGTCCATTCATATGTGCTAGAGTTGGAAATCAAAAAAATCACTCATTCAAGTGAATGGAAATTCAAATCAACAACATCAGAAGACATTATCTAAGATTGTGCGCCTCTAACGTTGTGGTAAACAGTTGGGGAAGAATCACATATGGCTGGAACAAGGGTCAGGTGTCCCAATACTTTTGTCTCGATATAGTGTTTCAATATAGTTTCTTGTATGTATGGTTATTTGATCAGGTTTGTGATCATTTTGAATGCATTACATGTATTACAGCAATACATTGTGTGCACTAATCTAAATGAAGTGTTCTTATTGTAGCAATTCAATTATTATTAATATAGTAAAACTTTGTATAGGAGGTTTAAAATGTGTTTATTGAAGAAAACCACATGTCGTATTTTTTCTGGGTTTTTTTGTGGGAAAAGAGGACTCGTAGACTTACAGTATTTGACTAGCCGTAAGAGGTTATAGGGAATTAGCTTGTTTAATGGATGTCCCACAATTTGAAATGTACCAATTTTATAAATGGACAAAAAAAGAACAGCAGATTGCTTCTTAAATAAAATCTAAAATAATCGTTGATAAATTGCTGTGATAAATAGATCTGATGAGCAAAATGACTAGGTGAAATCACCAGTTGCTTGCTGGTGATATGCTGTTTTGATAGTCTTTGTTGGAGGAACAGGGTGTTTTTTTTTTTTTCATTTATAAATCTGTAAAAAATAAGAATTTGTAACACATTTACTTTATGGACTGAATCTTTTTATCTCTGTTTTTTTACTAGAATTTTATGTGGTTCTTTTGCAAACTGCTTCCACAAATTATATAGGATGTGTTGGATGAAGTAATTTTCCCTTCTTCTGAACTCAGCCAGCTCCATGTAGATGCGCTTTATATGGGTTGAAGTGGGAAATCTCGAGTGGTCTGCTATGGAGCTCTGATCTGAACTTCAGTGAACATGTTTAGGAAGAACCGGAATGCTGACTGCACGCCAGGCCTCATCACTTCATATTACCTGATTCGTTTTAAAGCACAAATCTCCACAAGCGCACTCCAAAATCTAGTGGAACATCTATTCAGAAGAGTGGAGATTATTATAATAGAAAATGGGCAGTTAATGTGGAATGGGATATTTAAAAACCACGTTTGAATCTTACTATTAAGATTTTCCGCTAGATTTTGAAACCCATTATTAAATAAAACTAATTTAATTAAACCAAGAGAATTCGAGATAACATAACTCTCAAAAACTCTCATTTCTCTCAAAATCTCTCCCTTTCATAAAATTATCGATTGTTTAATATTTATTTTACTCTGGAAATGATTCTTTTAATAATAATTTCTTGTTAATTTCAGTGTAATGCACAATGTACTATGCAATGTAATGCATAGTACATGTTAATAAATGTTAATAAAAGTAGTGCCGTTAAAGTGAATTTGCATTAATGCGTTATGTATCAACTTTGTCAACCCTAATATATATCTATCTATCTATCTATCTATCTATCTATCTATCTATCTATCTATCTATCTATCTATCTTATTATCTATCTATCTATCTATCTATCTATCTATATATATATATAGAGAGAGAGAGAGAGAGAGAGAGAGAGAGAGAGAGAGGGGAGAGAGAGAGAGAGGGGCACGGTGGATTAGTGGTTAGCATGTTCGCCTCACACCACCAGGATCCGGGTTCGATTCCCCGTCTCGGCCATGTGTGTGTGGAGTTTGCATGTTCTTCCCGTGCCTCAGGGGTTTTTTCTCCGGGTTCTCCGGGTCCTCCGGTTACCCCCCGGTCCAAAAACATGCACGGTAGGTTGATTGGCACCTTGGAAAATTGTCCCTAGTGTATGAATGTGTGAGTGTGAATGTGAGTGTGTGTGTGTGCCCTGCAATGGGTTGGCATTCCATCCAGGGTGTATCCTGCCTTAATGCCCATAGATGCCTGAGATAGGCACAGGATCCCCGTGACCCGAGGAAGATCGGATAAAGCGGTAGAAGATGAATGAATGAATATATATATATATATATATATATATATATATATATATATGGATAGATAGATAGATAGATAAATAGATACATACATACATAGATAGACAGACAGATAGACAAACTGACAAATATACAAACACAATAAAATTGTTGCTTTACTGATAAAAGTGTTTACCTGTAGCTCATCATTAAATTGTTCCCTTGGCATTTGTGCAGGACTTAACACTCTCTGATTTCTAATCCATACGCAGCGTATGTAACACGGTCATGTTTGGCTGCACTACTTTTGTGTCCTAATATTGAGAAAACGCACTCTCATTGCCTAGGAAGAATGTCGCCATGTCAGTAAGAGGCTTTCCTCACATTGTTCAATTTTTAATCTAAAGTATCAATTAGATTCGACTCTGACTCACTGAGCATGAACGAAGCTCTCAATGATAATTAAAACGGTCGACGAAACATACGCGGAATGACAAAAGGATGGACATTTAATGCAGAACGATCTGTTCTTTATTTCGCTTTTATTTGAGAGCGGCGCGTCGCTTTGTCAAACGATTTCCTGTACGGGCTTTTTTTTTTTTTTTTTTCCGAAAGCTTTATCTTTGTAATTAAAAGCGGATTTGTCCCGTCCACTGGTCACATGCAATTATCTGATCAGTGCACGAAATGACGCAGATGCAGGTCAAGTGCTGACATCACACATGTGAATGATGAATGTTGTCTTCAGTGGCATTTGAGTGGATCAGAAAATAGAGTTTGACCATTTTTAGTGGCTGGATTTTATATACAGTGGTGCAAAAAACAAAAAACATTGAGTGAGCAGCTTTTCTGATTGGGGGAAAAAAAGATAACCTGGTCCAAGCTTAACCTTAGATTCTAGTTTATTTAACTTTATTACATTGACATTTTTATTCAACTACATTTCGCCAAAAATCTGTCATCCCTTTTTACGGCTTGCTGCGTGACTTTACCGGTTAAACACGCAGCAAGCCACCAATCAGGATACAGCGTGCTCGAAGTGAACTTGTTTTAAGTGGCATCTACTTTCATATTCGGTTCAGTGTCAGTTCAACAGCAAGCAGTACATTCTCAGAGGAATAAATGACTGAAGACTCCTGCATATTTTTTTTTGCATATTTTTATTTATTTGGAAATAGTTTTGGGCTCATAATCATTTTAATAGATGTCAATCAGTGTTTGCCTCATTAATAACATTCTATTGATAGATCGGCGTATTCGATTCACAAAATCCAAGAGTCTTAAGAGAAAAAAACAAAAACATAAAAGAGACATTTAAAGGTAAATACTTTGGCACTTTAACTCAAGTGAAAGTTTAAAGGGAGCACATTTACTTTTACTGGAGTAATATTTTACCTATTGTATTTCTACTTCCACTCAATTACATGATTTGTGTACTCCTTGCACCACCGGTGCTCTGAGGTGCTTTTTTTTTTTTTTTTTGCTTGTAACGAGTGGTTATTTATCCAGGGAAAAAAAAAAAAGGCAAATGTTGATTTCGCTTCTTCCTCCATCAGTTCCTATATACGCCTTCGGGTTCGCACATTAAACAGAGAGAGCACAGACCGACTGTCGCATACTAATCAACAGGTCCAAAAGTCCATACCATAGGACTGCTTAAATCCATGTCGCCGACAATTACCGAGTGCACGAATCGGATTCAGGAAACATTTCCGTTGCATTTTTAAAACATTTTTCTTTACATGCATTTGAGTGCACACGCAACCAGGTATGTGTCATTTTTGTGTGTGTATCTGTGTTACAGCTTTGCCCTGGCACGCTGTTTAATTCACCTAATCTTCTTAAGAGGTTTCAAATGTGCCGACCTGTAATTTATGGCCCTTGCCTCTGGTGAGGGATGATAAAAAGATGCTGTCTAATTTTGTGAACACTTCACTCACATAGTCACTATCTCCACCCGGTGCATACATTTATTAAAAGCAGAGCAGAGAGAGAGAGAAAGAGAGAGAGAGAGAGAGAGAGAGAGGACACGACAAGGTGTTTGTCATTTCACCTGAGTCGCTCCTGAAGGCCCTGGAGGGATAAAGTAGGAACACAAAGTGCATTTTAGGGAAAAGTGAGGCCTTCCCTGGTTCATAGTGTTCATTTTGGATTCGTTTCACAGTCTGGCATATGACCCAACGTCTAACTACCTCCAATCATTGCTCTATTTTCTTCCACAGACATGTGTGCAGCCGCCATATTGGTTTTCCTGTTTATGTTGACCTTGACTTCTGACCCTGAGCTCCTGCATACTCTTGGTAACCATTTCATTTTTTTTTTTATTTGAGTTTTCATTACTTTTTTCCCCTCCCAACATTATTTTTGTCATTTGTTATTAAATTCATCTAATCATTGATTCCTTATTTACATATGTTAATTCTATTTGTCACTCCCATTCGTATTTTTATTTAGTTTAAATCCTGTTGTGTTGGATGCATGTGCATAACTTCTTTTTTTTTTAATTATTAATCCCAGAGAAGTCGCAAAGAAATGGTAACATGTTTTGTATATTCATATATTTGCTCATTCCCAATGCTGACCATTTGACTTTTCATAAGAATGCGGAAAAAGACATAACCTCACTGGTGGCCCAGATTTGTACAAATACGTGAATGTATTTTCTATGTGTAAGCGTAAATGAGCCTCCAGGGCATGTGTGTGTGTGTGTGTGTGTGTGTGTGTGTGTGTGTGTGTGTGTGTGGTATCCCAAATCAGTTCTGATTTGTGTAATGTAAACATAATCGTGAATGTTTTTTTTTTATTTGAAGAAATTAAAAAAAAAACTGTATAATCAATAATATCGTAAACCTTTTTTTGTTTGAACCCTGATGTTTGGAAGGAGTTTCCAGTGTCAACTTTTTATAATGGTAAGTAACCTTTCCGCCGAAGGAAATCTTCGTGAAGGAGGAGTATTTTCTTGGTTGTTTATTATCCGTACAAGCTGGCATATTTAATACGAGAGTAAAAAGGGAACGGGGGAAGTGTTTCTAGGTGAATGAGCAATGACAGGAAATAAATTGTATTATAAGGGAGGTAGTTGCTCTGTGATTAAAGCATTGGAATTTGGATCAGAATTATGAGTTCACCCTGAATGTCTCAGTTATAAGTCACTTGGGATAAAGACATCTTTTAAAATGGCCTATATGTATTGCAATGTATTTTGGAATTAAGATGGAATGACATTAATTATAACAAATGTTAAAGTTTAACATATGTTAAACAGCAGTTGCTGGCAGTTTGCTGTGACGGGAAACAATATACATAGTGATGTACTATTATAGGGGGCACGGTGGTTTAGTGGTTGCACGTTCGCCTCACACCTCCAGGGTCCGGGTTCGATTCCCTGTCTCGGCCATGTGTGTGTGGAGTTTGCATGTTCTCCCCGTGTCTCAGGTGGTTTTTCTCCGGGTTCTCCGGTTTCCCCCCGGTCCAAAAACATGCACGGTAGGTTGATTGACACCTTGTAAAATTGTCCCTAGTGTATGAATGTGTGTGTGTGTGTGTGCGCCCTGTGATGGGTTGGCATTCCATCCAGGGTGTATCCTTCCTTAATGCCCATAGACGCCTGAGATAGGCACAGGCTCCCCGTGACCCGAGGGAAGATCGGATATAGTGGTAGAAGATGAATGAATGAATGTACTAATATATATAAATATAATCCTTTTCTTTGTGGTAACTTTCACTTCCCTTCTCAGACGTGTTTCTGATTTGTATTTTGAAAGTAAAATTTCGACCAAAGCTTTTGATCATCCCATTCCATATTTAGTCCTCATTTGTATAATAACCGCAGTTCTTCTGGGAAGATGCTTCACTATATTTTGGAGTGAAGATTTCAACCTTTCAAAGATTGTTCTGAAAGTGAAAGGTTCTGATGTAGGCGAGGTGACGAGGCCTGGGAGGCAGTCAGCATTCCAATGCATCCTTGAGGTGTTTGGAAGGGTTGAGGTCAAAGTTCTACAGCAGGCCACTCATGATCTTCTACACCAAACCGTGTAAAAGCACAGCTTCATCGGTCGTCCTGGAGCGGGTTCACGTGAATGGAAGTGTTACGCTACGGTATCCATTATATTATACAGAATAGCAAACTGTGGAAAGAAACTGTAAAGTGCCGACAAACCTCTGGCGATAGAGTGCATTAAGTAGTAATTACTTTGAGGTCGGGCTTATATTAGGTGAATTTTTTAATTTCTATATGACACGCGTAAGACAGAAATAATGCGTAAAATAAAGCAAAGATAATTTGAGTATTATTTTGTAAATGTTTCAGTAGATATAAAAGATATAATAGAGAATTTGGAGGCACATTTTTCCCTCGCCCGCTGTAACACTGCCTTGCTGTTTGACTATGTTTTCCTTTTATTAAGAAATGGAGAAACAAAATGTGCTAATAGATAAAACATAATGAATATTCGCAAACGGTTATGACAGATATAATCAAAAGATTATACCACCGGCACAATTATTAATAAGCACATTTCGGAATAGCGCGTATCTTTTCGCACGCTTGGTTATGCGGGTCGTTCCTGCTGTAATGGCGCTCGCCCCGGTCTTCCCGCTGTGGTGGGTTCAGGCGAGGGTGGAAAGTTCACAACACCGCCTGAATCCATGAAACACTCAGCAGGTGATTTTTATTACCTGCCTGCCTAGTTGTTTGTTAATGGCTATGACCTTCACAAAAGCATGGGCACGTCAGTTTATGGCTTGTGCTATGAATACAATTGCTGCACACATGCAGAGCGACCAAAAAAAAGAGAAAAAAAAGAAATAATTATAGAAAAATAGATTCCCTCAGCTGGGATGTGACATACGTGAGCGTAATAGCAGTGTTTAGTTCTGTCACTCGGAACACTGCGGATTCCGCGTAGGCATATTTTCAGTTTAAAAGGATCAAATTTATATTCATTGTCTTTCATCAGGTTGAGCTCCCAGACAGGTCACTTTGTAGGTATATAATTACGAAATGATATTCAGCCCCTAATCTATGCAGGTCATTAATGCACGGGAAGCACCCTAGGATGAGGAATTATTTTGGTGCTGGATCATTCTCAGCCCAGCAGGGGACTCTCACATGGTGTCCAAGGCTCATAGACATTGGTCGGATTTAAATAATGTCACCTTAGTGTTATGCTGTCTTATATGCAATTATCTTTTTCGCTTTATTAATTTAGAAACTCAAAGGTTAAGATGTAGTGCAGACGGTCCCCACCCTACGGACCAGTTATGTTCCAAGAGTCCGTTCCGTTGTATGAATTTGCTCGTAAGCTGTTCGTGGGATTCGCTATTGACTACGCATGTCTCCTAACCACAGTATGTTCATAAGATGTAAGCAATAAAAATGGTAGTTTACTGCATCGCTGAATGCTGTACTTAAGAAATGTTATAAAAACGTATACATTTTAAATGAATAAACTGTATAAAACAATACAGTAGTGTATACTGTACCATGGAATGTCGTGGTGAATACGTGCGGATGGTGGGAGGAGGAAGACGTGGTAGGAATTACACGGGTATTACACTCGTTCGCTACGCTATGCGTTCGTTAAGCTCCGTGACTACCTAGCGGCGTGTTTTTTTCAAATCCGAATAAAATTTACGCTTGGTTCGTATTGCCGAAAGTGTTTGTTCGTAGCGTGGGGAGCGCCTGTATATGGACAAAAGTATTGGGACACCATATGCGGTTCTTACCACCCCAAACCGTTACCACAAAGTTAGAGGCACACGATTGTATAAGACGTCTTTGCATGCAGTAACATTGTCTAGTCTTGACCTAGGAAACCGAAACCTTGTTTCTCCCCTACAAAGCACAATGCGAGCTCCAGGAATTGATTGTTTTCTAGGGGTTGGAGTAAAAGATCTTGTGTTGCATGCTGTAGAACTCTGACCTCAAACCTAATGAACACCTCTGGAATGAATTGGAACATTGACTGCACGTCTCGCCTCCTCACCCTAAAGCAGTACCTCAGAAATGTTCAAAGAAAATCTCACACAAAATTTATAGGCATGTGTCCAAAGACCTTTCTCCATACAGTTTATATCAGTGACTAGGCATATCATTATGACCAGTGAAGCCAATAACGCCGATTATCTGTTTATTATGGCATCTGTTTGTGGGTGGGATTTATTACATTTACATTTATGGCATTTGGCAGACGTTGTTATCCAGAGCGACTTACAACTGAGGGTTTAGGGCCTTGCTCAAGGGCCCACTAGTGGCAGCTTGGTGGTTGTGGGGTTTGAACCTGCGAGCTTCTGGTCCAGAGGCCAACACCTTACCACTAAGCCAACACCTCCTTTATTAGGTTGAGCGTAAGGATTTGATTTTGACAAAGGCCAATAGCAAGATGAGTAGGCAAGAGCATCTTCCAAACTGCAGATCTTAAGAGGTGTTCCTGCAGTGGTCAGTATCTATCGAAAGCGGTCCAAGGAAGGAACAGTGGTGAAAACACTGACAGGGTCATGTCCGGCCAGGGCTCATCGATGCACGGGGAGCGATGGCTGATCAATGTGGTCCGATCCAATACACGAGTTACTGTAGGCCAAACCCCTAAAGAAGTTGGATCAGGATTGCAGCAAACACACAAGTTTTAGTCAGGTGGTCATAATGTTAGAATAGCCTTTATTTGTCATATATACATTACAGCACAGTGATGTTATTGCAGATTGGCGATATGAACCCCCGATCAGTACCTCAGCGCCCTAAACCACTGACCTGCACCCCCTTTTTTATGCTGGTTATGAACACAGAAGTCCTTTTATATAACAGTAGTTTTTTTTTTTTAATAATTAGATACTTTTTATTCACTTCTACATGTCAATTTGTACCTTATAAAGGATAGGTTTAATGTTGTGGAAGATACTCAAAACAATTTAGCTCTTGTTATGACTGATGCTCTTGCGGTTATAAACAGTCTTTCCCTTATCAACTACCTTTTCATCTCTTTTTTTACAGCAAGTAAGATAAATGCAGCTTGTTACATGATAAAAAGTGCAGAGTCATCCTTTTGGAGCACTCTCTTACACAGACTGTGGGAAAAAATCACTAATCTTGGAGACTCCTTACAAAAATCCTTTGTTTTTGTTACAGATTTTATTCATGTTTTTCTTTAGTTATGCATCTGTTTATTTGGATTATACACATCCATGGAAATGACTAAAGAAATGATAATGTTTCCAGAAAATACGCGTTTGTCGAACTTAAGCCGAGATGTCCGTGCGGCTGCTGTACCTTCTGACCAATGAAATTCAAGAGTGCAGTGGTATAAATATGGAATGTGTAGTGTCCTTTATAGGCAGCTGTAGAAAAGGAAGCGCATTTGTTACTCATGCAGTATTCATTCCACTTTGTTTTCTTGTTCAAACCAAGCATTCCATGTCACCCTTCTTTTCCCCTCGTCTGCCATGACGTGTGCAGGCCGAGGATCTTTGTATGTCATCGGCTGTTGTGTAGTAACAAGATTCGGTCATCCAGACTGACCCCAGACCTGCTCCTCCTCCTGCTACTGACTGTCCAGAATGATGAGCTCAGCATCACCACTGAATGTTCACCACTAGACATGAGTGACCAGGGTCAGGTGCGTGTGTGTGTGTGCGTGTGTGTTTTGCTGTATCAGTGATAGGGTGTCTCTCATAGCAAAGCTGGAGATTTATACACACGTATGTTATTTACATGACTCTGATTGACTACAGAGTTCGATCGGTGCCGGATCTCACCAGGATTGGCGAGTGGAAGTCTCAGTGAGACAATTCTCCTTTGGAGTAGGAGGATTCCGAAGGTGTCATCTGCCGCCCTCTGCCCTTTAGTGAGATAATCTGCAAACAAGTTGGCCTTTTGATTAATGTAGTGCTCCCAATCCGACTGCCTTCAGATGGAGTCCGTCACACATGGAATACCAAACAGAGAGTGTTCAATAATGAGTGGCTGGAAGGGGGGGGGGAGGGGGGCGAGGAAAAAAAAAAAAAAAGCAAATCAAAGGAATCAATCTGTTTCTTTCTCACCAAACCCAAGCTTAGAAGCACTGGGGTATCTGCTTTCTTTCTCGACACTCTCCATCTAATCAGTGGCCAGTCCGACGCCTAAAGATAGGGCATGTGCCACGCCCGAGCCGTCGCATTAAAAATAATGCCCTATATAAGATCCAATCTGCGTCATGAGGAGCCCCTTTTAAAATCTCATTTATTTCTGCTGCGCGAGTAACGTTGCCATGCAAAGGTCGTCAGCTTTGTTTTCGTGCTGCGAGGAGAAACAGTCCCTGAATTGATTTGAGAAGAGCACTGACACAATGTGTGGGTGGAAGAATGTGCGCGCCGAAGAGGGAACAGGGGATGGAAGTGGAGATTATGTGCAGGCCCACAGAGGCTTGGAATACAAATGAACGCTGCAGGATGGGATTGTGGTTCAGAGGTCTGTGGCGCAGGTTGGGCACGCTGCTGTGCCATCCTGCCTCAGGGCCAAATAAGCTGAACAGACTGAAACTCAATTCTTACACGATGCTTCTTCTTCTTCTTTTTTTTTTTTTTCTCCTTGTGCTTTAAAAAAAAAAAGAAAAAGAAAATGCATGGTGTGCAGTAGTGAAGGATTGGTGTGTTCGTTAAAGCAGCTCGTCTGGAACGCTATAGAGAGAAAGAGCTGGCTCCGTTTAATAGAATCCATTAATTGGATAATTAACAGTTTGTGGAGTTTAATCTCGAGTCCTCTGTAATGCGATGCACGTCCGGCGCTCTGATCCTTACCATGGACGCGGACTGGTCAATATATGCGATCGATGGATTCACATAAGCATCACAAAAGCTCCCTCAACCATGAGAGTTGTGTGTGTGTGTGTGTTTTTTTCTTTTCTTTTTTCAGCCACAATTCATTCTTCCTGTTTGTTTTTCTCAAGGCCATATTCCTAAAAGAGTAGGCTGAGCGCAGGCTCTGCCCAGACTGTTTTTGTTAACACCGGTGTTAAATTTCAAGGTTTCATTAGCTGTCACTCAATTAAAAGAACATTATGGCTCGAATACAGGGTTGCCATGGCTGCTGTCTTTAAACGCAAAGCACTAATCAAAACCCCTCGCAGGGCCCAGCGAAAGTTTCACACCAAATTAGCGACAACCGCAAACTTCCCTCTCCGATGAAATTAATTAAAAAGACACGCGCGCTTAAGAGGGGAGGGAAAGGTGTCACAGAGGACTTGCTGTGATTCGAACGCTAGACAGGGCAGGATTAATCCAACTCGCCTAAGATGCACCAGGACGGCGCTCCCCGGGTGCTAAAGATCGGGACCAAAGGAGCACACGCGTTCCCTGCTATTTTTACGCCACAGACTGGCACGGTTTTGATTAGCTGTTTGTGACACAATGCATATGAGGCGCTTTCAGAGCTTCTGTTTACAATGAAACCTTTTGTGCATCCGATATACCTGGGATTATAAAAAAAAAAAATAATAATAGAAAAAAAAAGAAAAATGTCAAGGATACCGACATATAGCCTTTATAACACGCATATCATACATAGAGCATCAATATTTTAGAAAGCGATGCTGGGAAATTTATGAAAAGCTAATGTCAAAACTCCCGAGGTGACATTTTGGGGTTTTATGCGACTTTATGTGAGAGAGAGAGAGAGAGGCTTGAGTAGCCTGATAACTTCATTCCCTCACTGATGTCTATATCAGGGATTTACCTCCAAATTGCCAAGTTAATAATACATCATTGAGGCTGTTTTGCTCGCGTTTGCGAGTCACATACCACGATCTCCCCTACCTATAATCAAGCTACAACAACACAGCATGCGATCTAATCTTAGCAACGTAAGAACATGTGACCAATTCCCAGTGAAAAGTGTTCTACAGGTAGGTAATAGTCCTTGTTTACACACGGTTGCTTGTGTTTGTGTTGTGAGTTGATTATTGAAACGGATAAAAACAAAATTGCAATCAACTGTGAACAAGTAATCGCTCTAATGAAAAAAAAAGGCGAAATTAAATAATAATAATATTTCAAATTGCACAATATTAGCTCGCACTTGCAATATTTGCATACTATATGCATGGTAGTTTCTCATACGTGTGAGGAAGAGCGGTAAATTATTATTTCGGAGTCGAGTGAACAAGGTTTTATACTTATCGTGCACAAAATATGAGCTCTTTTTTTTTTTAGTGATTCAATTCATTTCTGTTTATATAGTGCTTTTAACAATGGACATTGTCTCAAAGAAGCTTTATTCAGTTGATTCAGTAAGAATGAAAAAAATTGTTCCGTATATATCTTAAGTCTGTCCCAAGCCGTAGGTGACTGCGATAAGGAAAAACGCCCTAAAGCTAATAGCTGAATGCAATGGAAATTCATTATCATTAAAAAAAAAACAAACAAACATGTGATCATGTGACCAGACAAGAATAGACTGCAATCTTCACTTGTCTTTGCGGTTGTATTTCCGTAATTTCCCACATTCCACATTTCTCAGAATTCTCACTCAGCCATGAATTCTTGAGCATTTGAACATATAATGGTCACACGACATGCATGACGATTTAAGAACTTTGTTGGATGTGCACCTAGAGTGCGTAGTGTTTCGCGACAGTGTTATAAATAACGGAACATATTGTTGCTACAAGATCATTAGTACAGTTAAAATACATCCAATTCCATACTTCTATATAATAAAGAGTATTAAACTTCTTGAAATGTAAGAATATACGTAGACACTTCAGTGTGCTGTTTTTAAAGGCGAAATAATAACGTACAAAATAAAAAGTGCAAAAATAAATATTACAGGTCCAAAAGTCTTCCCATATAGAACAATAAATCAATGCAATATAATCCCCATAAAGCTTAAACAAGAAACTTTGCAGCCAAAAAAAAAGTGAGTGTTGAAGTTACTTCAAAAAATAGTATTGTAGGAAATTCTAATTTCCATTTATACTTTTGAAAAAAAAACTTCCTTATTTCACTGATTTTGACTTATACGGCCTTATAACCCCACTCCCAATCTTTATCAGATTAGGTACATAAAAGGCTGTACTCAGCTGAATCTATTTGATTATTTTTTTCTCCACTCTTTATGTATCTAAATGAAGCGATATCAGGTGAGAAATACCCGCCTCTCTCCAACTGCTATGGTGTTGTAATCTTTTTTTTTTTAGCCTGTGCTGCTTTGCTAAATGGCACGCTCTTGGCACATTGACCTATGGATTGATGGATGGTTTGGGATCTCCTGTAGCACGAGGGGCACGTTGTATAGGAGCGGAAACAGGTTTTTTAGGTCGTGTTTGCCGTTCAGCTCGAGCAGATATGAGAGCGCTTCATCGTTGGGGAGAAGGTTGCGAAAAGCGTCATGGCTCGTGCTCCATCTCTGCTGCCACTTTTGAGTGTCACATTCACAGTGCATGCACACTTGGATATCACGGAGATGATAAATGACCAGCCGTGGTGGCCTTGTAAACTTCAAGCGGAACTGTGTGTGTGGCAAGAGAAGGGGGATTACTGGAAGCCTGCCACTGCCTTGCTGAAGTAGAGCAGGCTCTCCTAGGTCCCAGGATCCCCCTCTCTCTCTCTCTTTCGCTCTCTCTTTTTCTCTCTCTCTCTCTCTCGGTCTGGAAAACATGTGCGACATGCTGAGTCTAATCAGAATTGTAGACTATTTATGATTTTCTTGGTGTAAACAAATGTCCTGGCATTATAAAGTATAGAATGTGGTCCGGTTTTTAAGTACACAATGGAACCTCGTCCACATGAACACAAATTCTGCTGAGGCATCTTAGATGAAGAAGGAAATGAAATGGAATAATCTGCTTGACCAGCGCTAAGCCCGCCTCTCCTGTGGCACGATATTGATTTCGGCTCCGAGTTTTCTCGGCAAGGATTTCTGAAGGACCACATTTTGATTATTATTAAAAAGAAGCCCTTTTTACAACTGCGTTAACATTCTTAAGGTGCTAAACTTTCCGTAAGCACTCCACAAGCAGTGCACACACACCACACACACACACACACACACACACACACACACACACACACATATATATATACATTCATTCATTCATCTTCTACTGCTATATCCGATCTTCCCTCGGGTCACGGAGAGCCTGTGCCTATCTCAGGCGTCTATGGGCATTAAGGCAGGATACACCCTGTATGGAATTCCAACCCATCACAAGGCACACACACACACACACACACACATTCATACACTAGGGACGATTTTCTAAGGTACCAATCAACCTACAGTGCATGTTTTTGGACCGGGGGAAACCGGAGAACCTGAGGCACGGGGAGAACATGCAAACACCACATACACATGGCCGAGACGGGAATCGAACCCGGACTCTGGAGATTGGTGTGAGGCGAACGTGCTAATAACCACTAAGCCACCGTTGTCCCTTATTTATACTTATTTATATATATATATATATATATATATATATATATATATATATATATATATATATATATATATATATATATGCAAAATAATGCCTTATTTTGTAAAAGTGCTTTGGTGAAGTGCATGTAGTAAAATAGTACAGTACAAAGAAAAGTCCCTTGAACTTTTTTAATGTTAAAATCCAGAACAGAAAAAAAAATAAAAAGACCGACTTAATTGCCTCTCTGATTTATTCACTCTTTACTCGGCCAATGACTTTTTGAGCGCAGCCTCCTCCAGGCATTTGTGCCATATTCTTTCCCTTTTCTAATAATGGATTTAATGATGATCTGAGGAATGCTGTCAGTTTGAGTAATGTTTTTAAACCAAACCATGTTTCTTTTCATCAGAACGTTTGTATAAGTACAGTTTTTAAAAATCTCCGGGGTCTGTAATCAACAGTTATAGTACGAGCTTAAGATGCTTTCAGTTCAACTTCATTAAACTATATATAGTATATATATATATCTATATATATATATATATATATATATATCTATATATAGATATATATATATATATATATATATATAGATAGATATATATATATATACTACAACAACCTATATTCTATATGTTATATGCATATACTATTTGAAGTATTTCCATAGTTTTCCTAAGAAAATAAGGATGGATAATGCAATTATAATTTTTGGTGAATAATATTGTGGAATTTATTGATTTATCCAATATTGTTTCGCATATTAGCAGTAACAGTAACATAACATGTAACAATGTATTTGTACTAAATTAATCCACTATTTCACTTTTACTTCACTATTTATTTTCACACAAATGCCTGATCTTTCTACTTCTTACATTTTAAGACTAGCCTTGTTAGTTTACAATATGGCCAATGTGACTGAGAATGACGGTAGCGATGGCTACTTTTTACTTAAGTACATAGTAAACCCCTTCTTTACATTAACTTGCGTAAAAAAAAGGAATATAGTCAGAACTTTTAGCAGACTTTTTAAAAAAAGCTGAATATCTGTACTGGCTACTTAAATGAAGGATTTGTGTACTTTTGCAAATCCTAATCCCACTACAAACTGTCCAAAGAGTTTGAAGTGAACTGATAGAACTTCTTTTTAATACTAATAATGCAAGAACTTGGAGAAGAGGAATTATTTGACTGAACGCTACACAAGTGTTATGTCTTCAAGTTTCTGCCCTCGACATTTCTGTTCATTATAAAGACTCTGTCTGGAGGTTATGCGGATCCTGGGAAATGTCTAACAGGCTGCAGTAAATGCTAGATATAAGTGAAATGCAACAAATAATATATGAAAACTATTCCTCGATATCTTAACTATTAAATTAAAATAAAGGTGACATTTGGAAGGACACGACCCTAAAATAAAACATATGTACTATATATATATATATATATATATATATATATATATATATATCTATATATATATATATATATATATATATATATATATATATATAGAGGATATATAGTGTATATAGGTTATATATATAATATATATATATATATATATATATATATATATATATATATATTATATATATCATCTTCTACCGCTTTTTTTTATCCGATCTTCCCTCGGGTCACGGGGAGCCTGTGCCTATCTCAGGCGTCTATGGGCATTAAGGCAGGATACACCCTGGATGGAATGCCAACCCATCACAGGGAACACAACACACACACACACACACACACACACATTGACACACTAGGGACAATTTTTTCCAAGGTGCCAATCAAACCTACCGTGCATGTTTTTGGACCGGGAGGAAACCGGAGAACCCGGAGAAAAAAACCCCCTGAGGCACGGGGAGAACATGCAAACTCCACACACACATGGCCTGAGACGGGAATCGAACCCCCGACCCTGGAGGTGTGAGGCGAACGTGCTAACCACTAAACCACCTATATATATATATATAGTATATATGAATATCTATATATATATATTAATCTCCCAACACATATATATATATATATATATATATATATATATATAGTATATATATTATATATATATATATATATATATAAAATAGTGCTTTCTGGTGCCATGTTTGGATATAGATGTTGACAGTGTATGTGGTGACTAGGAGATAGATATGGGCCTTGATCCTAGAGAATTGAATGTCAGTTTAAAGGAAGCGTATAGGACAGAGAATACACCAAATGTTCAAAGATGAAGGATAGATGTGTTCTCTGGCTGCGTCTAAACATCCAAGCATGACCTTTATTGTGACAGGAATTTTGAACAGTTTGATGTTTGTCTTTTGATAAGACTGTGGAAACACAAGCCAGACATTTTTTTAAGGATGCCGTGTTTTAAGGAGTTTTATTTTATTTACGGATGCAAGGATTGTTTTTTTTTTTTTTTAATCAAAACCCGATATAATATGCCTGCAAATATCTGCACCAATCAGACTGATAATATTGTCATGACCACATGTACCTGACTGGATTATGAAGTTTGTTGTATGTAACTCCCATCTTTTGACAGAATCATATGAGATTTTTTAAAAATTCTTACATTGATGGATGTATGGAGGCACACTCTGTTTTATGATTGGCTATTGACTATAATAATTGAAAGCTCTTAATTCCTTTATTTTACTCGTCATGCTGTCAAATCCACTTCAACTTTCATTCACACCAGACATGTCTAATGTCGATTACACTGTTATCTATAAAGCTGGAGCTGTTCAGGCAATTACACCACAAATCTGACTCTGATTCACTTGAACCCAGACTGAGATGAATACAGTTCCAATACACGTAATATATTTGTGCATATTTGAACCCAAATCCACAAGGAAATTCAATCAGCCGAGGGTGTAAGAGCCATAATGTAGCACACGTACTCACTGAACAAGAAGCCATTAGGTTTTTGGCCTACTTTTACTGAGTCTGACAGTTACAGTTACCATAGAAACAGCTGTAAATAAAGTTGGAGTTATAAAAAACCTTGTTGCACAGCAGTGGATAAGAATATATATATATATATATATATATATATATATATATATATATATATATATATATATATATATATATATATAAATGGGCGTTTAATTTAAAATGGCGTTGACGCTACTGGAAGGCATTATGATGGGTTGACAAAGCTGGTTGTTTCCCTAAACAGACTTTTATCATACCATTACAAACACAGTTAGTGTAAATAAATACTGACTTTTTTTGGTAATTCCGACAGAATAAGAGCACATCTATGTGAAATGAGGTATATTGTCATAAGTTGTAGTGACTGGCTCACTTCTTTTCCATTTCAAATAAATATATATAGTGCTTTTAAAAATAGACACTGTCCCCAAGCTGGTTTATACATCAAAAATATAGTTTTTAAATACGTACATCAATCAATATAAGTTTAACCTATCTAATTTTAATAAACAATGGGGAAGGAAAAACTTCCTTAGCTGGTATGAAGAAAAAAACCTTCAGAAGGAACCAGAAAAATAACCTTATAAAAAAATAACTTATTTATTCATTCACACATTCATTCATTCACTCATTCACTCATTCTAGGTCCAAACACTTTTTGAGGTTTTCATCTGTTTACTGATGGATGCTTGAATGCAATTAATAGGCAACTGTAGTCCTAAGCGAGTGTAGCTGACTATTTATATTAATT
The DNA here is from genome assembly GCA_030449085.1 of Kryptopterus vitreolus. NCBI lineage: Eukaryota > Metazoa > Chordata > Actinopteri > Siluriformes > Siluridae > Kryptopterus > Kryptopterus vitreolus. The sequence continues at coordinate 12,233,773 of JACRUU010000030.1, read as the reverse complement.
ATAGTCCACATCCATCATAAAAGTTCAAGTTTAACCCTTTATGGATCTTTAGACTGTTCGCGTGAAACCAAACCAAAATTCCATTTTTGATACAGAGGCAAAAAGTGTCCGCTATTTTGCCTGATTTTAGTTGGTGTTTTGGGGCTGTCATGTTTATCCCGCAGCGCCACACACACCTTCTCATTCAACAACGTGGTTCTGCTTGAGGTTTCAAACGACTGATTAAACCACGTCTTTCTTGGAAACGACCTCTACGGATTCATCAGAGCACGCTGCCCTGTTTTATTTTGTATTTCGCAAGTGTAATACGGGGAGGGAGATGCACAGCTACGGAAGCTCGCAGTGCCAAACCAAGGTAAAACCGTGAACTGGAATTAATCGATAATAGCGATTACATGTTTAACTAAATGACACATGGGGTGAAAGGGTGGGGTTCCATAGAGTGTGATAAGTTGAATACAGACTCTGCAAGCATTCAATTCAGAAATATAGCAAAATAAAATATATATCTATATATATATATATATATATATATATATATATATATATATATATATATATATATATATATATATATATATATATATATATATATATATCTGCTGTTCTCATAGTACGTGGAATATTACCTTCTGATTAAAGCAGTGAAAATCTCATTAGGGTGCAAAAGCTACCTGCTGATAAATCACATCTAGTGCACTTTGTTGTTGTTTTCACAACACTTATGATTCGGGTTATTAATAATAATAATAATTCGAATTATTATTATTATTATTATTATTATTTTTGGCTCGGGTTCAGTACAGTTTGTTTTAGCCACGGCAAGGGTTATTCCCGTCAGGCATATTTTATGCAAAGCAGACATGTCTTATTGCATTTTGATTTAATTTCAAATGTCAGTTAGTGGTCAGGATGTGGGTCTTGTAGAAAGTCACATTTCCATAATATATACTTGCATTACACACCGTGTGTGGAAACCCATCCCCCCCGTCCACCCCCCCACCTCAGCACACACACACCATCTCCGACATGATTTCTCCTTTCCCCTTCATCCTTCCGTCTCCCTGCTCGTATTCAAACCGGCTCAATAATGGAGCTCTTGAATACGCATCGATGATGATTCGAGAGGCGTGTGCTGCTCCTGCCACCTGTCTGCACCCGGCACAGCAGAGAGCGACAAATGAACGACGTGGCCAGGACGAAGAGCTCAGGTAAAAGCAGGGCGGCGGAGGAGCAACGTGCAATTCCACAGACTGCTGTTGGGTCAATATAAAACCTCATTATAGGAGTGTCATAGAAAATTTGTGCACTTTCTGCTCCATCTAGCAGCAATTTTGCTGGATAAGCACCACTCTCATTTGCTCGCTTTTTTTTTTTTAAGCATTCCGTTAAAGGAACCTTCACAAACAGGAACCTATCACTTTCAGCCTCCGGGCTCTGGCCGGGGGAAAACCCCTCCAGCAGTCTCGAAAGCGCTTTTTGCATGTCTGTGTCAGACACAAGGAGTATGCGAGACCAGGCATTTCCCACCGGCCGAGCTTTGACACCCACTGTTAACCCCATAATTAATCCCCTAATGACCTAGTTAGTATGCTGCTGTGAAGTCTCGAGTATATGTCAGGATACACACTTCAGCTTCTCCACACACACACACACACACACACACACACATGGACACACGAATGTACATGTTCTATTCATTTTCATCTCTAGATTTAGAAGTAGGTGGATAAGTAGAAGCTTAATCGGAATAAACAAGTTACAGGGTTTTCCTGAATTACTGCCACATACAGCAATTTTGAGGACCACAGTTTTTTCGCTCTTGTGGCACTAAGCAAACTCAAGAAATGCAGCTTGAAAAATGTATGCAAATGTATGAACCTGAATGCTGATTTCCAAGATGTTTGGCTGAGTTTGACACCCCGGAATTCCACCCCCCTACCCCCCGTTCTTTTTGGAAGACCGAGTGTTATAGGATGCACGATGAATCTATAATAAATCGACGTAGAGATGGGAGGCGACGTAATACACGATAAGGATTTCGTAGAAAATGTATATAGAGATTGGCACAAAGGCAAGAAAACGATGTACAGATAATGATACGTTTTGTCAAAACTGTTATGCTAATTGCTATGTTCATTGTTAAATTATGTTAATTATGTTTCTGTCACCAAGTTTCAAATTTATATCAAAATTTAATGATAAAAACATCGGTCCATTCGGTTTATTGTCAGACATTCCCTGGCTCTATTCCCGCCCCGAATGCAGTTCATTCATCATGTCAATGTTTCCTCGCACCATGCGTGTTTGTTGTCATGTTTGTTTTAATGTCCCCTCATCGGTCCGTGTGTTCACATGTCTGCAATTACTCACTTCCATGTTTGATTATTGCCTCTATAAACGCCCTTGTGCGCGTGTTTAGCGTGGGTGAAGTAATTTATTCGGTTCCTTGTCGACTACCAAGATTGGTCGACTACCAAGAGTGCACAATTCGTGTTTTACGTTTTTGACCTCGGCCTCATTCTTGGCTTTGCCTCCTTATTATGAATCATTTTGGATCTTGCATCTTATCCGGAGCGATTCGTACGTCTCCCTTTCGCTCTCATGCATTTCATCATATCTACTCATTCCCGACTTTCCCCGAAAACCTTAATTGCGCCGCAAGTGGTTTTGTAGACTCGATTTGCGGCGCAATTAAGATTTACTGGCAAAATCGCAAAGTGCGCTCTAATCAGAAATTAAACAAATTCCCACCTGCCTAAAGAGACCCCCTGTTGCCGTAGTAATTGTCGTCGGTCCACACAACTGAGGTTATTAATTATCGCCAGTCTCATCGACATAACGTTCATTCCTCTTTAATTACTTTATCTATCAGTCGGAGTCTCCGGGTCACAGCCTAAAAGTCAGAAGTAAACTTTTAAACGCACTTCACGCGACTTAGAAGGCGAGTGTTGTTTCTGATGCCGTGTGCTTTAACAAAACAAAAGCGAGCGTCCGATGCGCATTTTACCTGTGTCAGCCTGCGAGTCTGTTTTATGTTACACTTTGATTGATCCTAAGCTGTTCTTTGTTATACAAACTTTACATTTTCAAAGAAAACACTTTAACCTTAAAAAAAAAAAACCTTGCACTTTACCGACTTGTACCAATTCTTATTTGCACGTAAACACTGGTTAAGGTAATAAAAGCGGAAAGTGAAGCTAAAGCAGAGGGAAAATCAGTCGGATGGGACAAGTGACTTCTAAGCATGTTTTGAATTCGCCCAAAAACACATTTTTTTTTTAAACTTTATTTATATCCCTTTTGGGGAATGATGCGAGTAAGTCAATTGTGTGAAATGTAAGAAGTGCCAGGATCAGCAGTTTTCCGCCACTCTTGTTCTGAGTGTCAGTAAAATCTGGAGACGGAAATTGAACATGACAAGAGTTACTGCATGACAGAACGCAGAACTCGTCAGTCCCGCTGATGATCCATGCTAATATGACGTGTGAATTACAGGAGAGGATAATAAATCCTTAAGTAGGAAGATGAAGTACCCGATATTTTCAGGTAGGGTCTCTCGGTGAAATCGAGATCGGCCGAGGCACTTCAGCGCCGTTAGTCAGATTTCCCTGAGCACAGCTTTAGCGGGGTTTTTTTTGGCAAAAAAAAAAAAAGATGCTGTTGTTCAGTAAAAGGTTAATCTTCAATCCTCAGGCAGTTTCGAGCAAGCAGAAAAACAGCGCAAGTGGGAGTCTACAGGAAACCTTTTACACACAGATATTTCCAAAGACAATTTTATATAAAACTGCGCATCTAAGTGCAAGTCGCCACCCTTTTCCTAGCTCACCTTTATGACATATGAGTAGGATGGAATATGTAGAAACAGGTTAGATTCCTGTTGTCACCCCCCCAGTGGTTCCGCCCTTTCACCACACACTTTACAAATCATTCAGATAACCAGATTAAACGCATTTTAAAATCATTAGAAAATTGCCTGTATTTAAGTATTTACATCTACTTTCAATTTAATCAGAAAACCAGGTAAATAGGTGAGTTTGATGGTGCCCCCAGACCTCCCTATCACTCAGCATAGCAGTTCTAGACAGTGATACGCCCTTATACAGAGCCACATACAAAAGTGCTTCGAGTTTCTACCAATGATTAAACCAACACTAACTTTAGATCAGCCTAAAGCCCAGTTTTGTCCTTCTGTTTGGTCTTCACCAGTTTGTTTTAATATCTATAAAACAATATATCCTATAGAGTGGATTATAGAGCATTGCAATACATGAGAGACAGACAAATCACACAACTCACCTCTCATTTGGTTTTTTGTACTTTTAACTCCCACCATAGTTAAGTAATAGTGACAGACTGTAGAACACATTTTACTGTGCAGATTGACTAGCAAGGAAAACTGATGATTTTTACCAGCATGAATATGACTATGTTTCGTTCGCTGTTAATAATTAGCTAGGGAATGAAAGACTGAGGCGTTAACCCCTTGTAGACGATTGTAGCAAAATCGCATCAAACTGCTTCCATCCCCAAACAGCCAATTTTTCGTCTTCCAATGCCATAGATCCTATTAGAGGCACTAATTATGCAATTATAGTATCTGTTTGAAAGCAAAAACACACATAATGAAATTTTTTTCATATGCTTGTAAATAAATACATGCCAACATATCAATCATTAAACAGATTTGTCAGACAACATAGATGCACACATATCTATCTATCTATCTATCTATCTATCTATCTATCTATCTATCTATCTATCCATCAATCCTCTCTCTCTCTCTCTCTCTCTCTCTCTCTCTAGATATATCATATATATATATATATATATATATATATATATATATATATATATATATATATATATATATATATATATAGATATACATAGACACACACACACACACACACACACACACACACCGTATTTTCTGGACTATTTTTTCTGGACTGTTTTCTTTCACCGCTAGGGGCGCTCTAACCAGAATTCGAATTCGAATAAAATATACGATAGACGAAAAATGCAAAGTAAATGCAAAGTAAAAAGACTACGCTACTTTTTCTTTCTAATTACTAACATGTAATTATTTTAAAATCATCGCCCTTTCATCATGGAAACCACACGAAGAAGTTCATTTGGGGCAAGTTTTAAGTTGAAGGCCATCGAGCTTACTAACTACCCGGGAAGGAAACAGCGCTGCTGTACGCGATCTTAGCGTCAATGAATCTACGGTGAGACGTTGGATGCGGCAGCGGGAAAATCTCATGCAATTCCAAAAGTGGAGAAAAGCTTTCCGAGGACATAAAAGCAGGTGACCTGAACATGAACTGGCTTGTGGTTTCAAACACTGGAGAAATGAAGGTAAATAAATAGCGCTTATTTTCTTCTTGGTTTCTGTTCCGTTTTAGTCAGCAAAGTTGCTTTCGTGTTAAAAGGCACTGTTCGGAAAAGAATCTGTTCAGGTACATACATGTATATTTACAGTCCAAAATCATTCTGTACATGCAGTAAATATCTCATTTTTTAACATAGATATCTGCGGCTTATACAGCGGATACGGCTTATATACGATAGTATATTCGATAGTCCAAAAAATACGGTGAATATATATATATATATATATATATATATATATATATATATATATATATATATATATATATATATATATATTATATATATATATATATATATATATATACACAGACGTGGACAAAATTGTTGGTACCCTTTGGTCAATGAAAGAAAAAGTCACAATGGTCACAGAAATAACTTTAATCTGACAAAAGTAATAATAAATAAAAATTCTATAAATGTTAACCAATGAAAGTCAGACATTGTTTTTCAACCATGCTTCAACAGAATTATGTAAAAAAATAAACTCATGAAACAGGCATGGACAAAAATGATGGTACCCCTAACTTAATATTTTGTTGCGCAACCTTTTGAGGCAATCACTGCAATCAAACGCTTCCTGTAACTGTCAATGAGACATCTGCACCTCTCAGCAGGTATTTTGGCCCACTCCTCATGAGCAAACTGCTCCAGTTGTGTCCGGTTTGAAGGGTGCCTTTTCCAGACTGCATGTTTCAGCTCCTTCCAAAGATGCTCAATAGGATTGAGGTCAGGGCTCATAGACGGCCACTTTAGAATAGTCCAATTTTTTCCTCTTAGCCATTCTTGGGTGTTTTTAGCTGTGTGTTTTGGGTCATTGTCCTGTTGCAAGACCCATGACCTGCGACTGAGACCAAGCTTTCTGACACTGGCTAGTACATTTCTCTCTAGAATTCCTTGATAGTCTTGAGATTTCATTGTACCCTGCACAGATTCAAGACACCCTGTGCCAGACGCAGCAAAGCAGCCCCAGAACATAACAGAGCCTCCTCCATGTTTCACAGTAGGGACAGTGTTCTTTTCTTGATATGCTTCATTTTTTCGTCTGTGAACATACAGCTGATGTGCCTTGGCAAAAACTTCGATTTTTGTCTCATCTGTCCACAGGACATTCTCCCAGAAGCTTTGTGGCTTGTCAACATGTAGTTTGGCATATTCCAGTCTTGCTTTTTTATGATTCGTTTTCAACAATGGTGTCCTCCTTGGTCGTCTCCCATGTAGTCCACTTTGGCTCAAACAACGACGGATGGTGCGATCTGACACTGATGTTCCTTGAGCATGAAGTTCACCTTGAATCTCTTTAGAAGTCTTTCTAGGCTCTTTTGTTACCATTCGGATTATCCGTCTCTTAGATTTGTCATCAATTTTCCTCCTGCGGCCACGTCCAGGGAGGTTGGCTACAGTCCCATGGATCTTAAACTTCTGAATAATATGTGCAACTGTACTCACAGGAACATCTAGTTGCTTGGAGATGGTCTTATAGCCTTTACCTTTAACATGCTTGTCTATAATTTTCTTTCTGATCTCTTGAGACAGCTCTTTCCTTTGCTTCCTCTGGTCCATGTCGAGTGTGGTACACACCATATCACCAAACAACACAGTGATTACCTGGAGCCATATATATAGGCCCAATGGCTGATTACAAGGTTGTAGACACCTGTGATGCTAATTAGTGGACACACCTTCAATTAACATGTCCCTTTGGTCACATTATTTTCTGTGTTTTCTAGGGGTACCATCATTTTTGTCCATGCCTGTTTCATGAGTTTATTTTTTTACATAATTCTGTTGAAGCATGGTTGAAAAACAATGTCTGACTTTCATTGGTTAACATTTATAGAATTTTTATTTATTATTACTTTTGTCAGATTAAAGTTATTTCTGTGACCATTGTGACTTTTTCTTTCATTGACCAAAGGGTACCAACAATTTTGTCCACGTCTGTATATATATAGTCGTATACAAATGGAGGAAGTAAGAAATATGCGGCACAGGTCCATAACATAAGGCAATATGCATTTTCAGCGCGGTGATTAATATTTGTGGCTTTATGTTGTCTCTAGAGAAAGCCTGTAATGAACCACAGCTGATTAGTCCCTCAATATAACGGTCAGACCGACTCCGAGAGGAAGTTTGTGGTTCTGGTGCGGACATCTGCCGAGTCCGAGCAGGTTTTCCAGGCTTGCGGAAAACACTGAAGCGAGCTGGACGTTGTCATTTTTCCTCCGCTTGCATGATTTGTCCGGCGGTGCTATAAATCATTCCAAATAATGAGTGTTATTTCCCAGCAAATCAAAGCCACCCACCTCATTCCGTAGAGTTGGAAACACCTGCCTTACAGGTAATATGTGTGTATTTTTCTTTGTCAAATTACCTGATCCTGAATTGAATCCTGGGGGTCGATTTTAATGAACGTGGGCTGAGCGTGTAAGATCTCAGAGCTCCGTGATAATCGGAGATCTCCTTTAAGCGGCGCTTGATTGCGGCTCGTCTTGCGGTGAGCGCCACAAAGGCGAGCGAAAGTTTCTCCGGACTGTTTGCTGTCAGCGGAGGGAAAACTCTTACCTGCAGCATTTTCTCTCCGTCACATGACTTTGTTCTAATTTGTACAAAATAAGCCAGCTCATCTCGTTTCCCCTACGCGCGTCACGTTAGATTTGTGTAGCGTGGGGAGTTTCGCTCGGGGAAGGCGGGAAAATTGCAGCGCCCTAATTTTATTTTGTTTGCGAGTCGTAAACGTTTGGAAGCACAGGTAATGTACTGATTCGTGCTATGAATCAAATAAATCGTTTTTTTTTCCTTCTGCACCCTCGTTTAGGTAAAAAGTTTCGCTTCGCTTTCATTTTGTCACAATGCCTTATTAATTGACTGAAATTAATTGATACAGTCATGTGTATTAAACACTTTATGAGCTGTGCGCTTAATGAGACTAATGGACCGGTGGTTCTCATTTTCCCTGGGCTCAAAGCCGAACAGGTACACGCGCCTGGTTTTGCACGATGAGGTCAGCAAGATAATCTCATAACCGATCGAGCCTAAAGAGTAAACAGGGCGTCTTCTGTGTTTGACAGCAGAATTGGGATCTCCACACCATCCACTGAAAAGAGGGAAGGCAGAGCCTCGGTGAGGACGCCGTTGAGAGACAGTAGTTTTGGAGGCTGCACACAACAAAGCGCTTGAATAATACATGATCTGATAAAAGCCAAACGTGCAGAAAATGCCGGAAAGGTCACTATGATATGCCGCCATAATTACTGAGTGAAAATTGGCCCAGCACTTCCCCTAATTAAACCACAGGACAAATTTCCCTCTCTGTTTGAGTGCTCCGCAACTGGCCTGCATATTAATCAACAGGGTGAGTGTTTGCAAAAACACATTTTTTTTCCTCCATCTCTCTCTCTCTCTCTATTTTTTTTTATGTTAAGGACCATGTATTCCCCCATGGCTACACACTGCTGGCATGAGTGTGAAACTGTGGCTTAGAAAGGGTTCCAGGCTGGAGATAAAAATATTAGGTTGAAAAAAAAACAGAAATGAAGTAGTTGACATGAGCTGGACGTTGAGAGGCTGCTTTCTGAAAAAGAGATAGAGAGAGAGAGAGAGAGAAAGCAGCAATCAGCTCTGTTCTAACAAGAGGCTTTTTCATAGCTGGCCCTCAGTCAGAGAGTGATCCCTCTGCGGGTGCATGTTTGTATTCTGCATGCTGATCCCACTACGGCGGCGAGTTTGGATCACGCAGTCTACCGCCAGCTTGGTGTCTCAGCCTGAGTGGCTTTTTAAGTCTGAGCAGGCATTGATAATGCATGCCCGTATGTGTGTAATCCCAGATCCTCACTCGCCGAGCGGAACCGATAGGGTGGGGGACAAAGGGGATGGGGGTGGGTCGCGGCTGAGCCCTGATGAAAGCTCGCGATCGGCACCGAACATGACACAGACGAGAGCTCGGCACCCACGTGTCGTTCCTAGACCGACCTGCACTGGTTAATAATAAAATGGGCTCGCTCTCAAAGCCGGAGTAGAAGTCAATTGATTTGCTGATGCTCGGAAAGGCTCGCATGGCGCGTGGTTTGTGTGTTGTTGTTGTTGTTTTGTTTTCCCGCCCTCCTTTGGCTTCAGTGCACTTGACAGGCAGCCATCAGAGAGAGTGTTTTACAGATCCCAGGGAGCTCACCGACTAACTGCACATGACCCCCAGCGTCGCATGATGAATGGCGAAAGGAGGCCTTCTCATCCATCGTGGCTCTTCGCCCTCTCTCTCTCTCCCTCTCCCTCTCTCTTTCTCTCTCTCTATCTCTCTCTCCAACGCCTCTATTCATTTGGAATCCGGCTCCAAATGCAGACAGCCTACAAGTGTCGGATTCCTCCTGACTATTTCATCCGCTCACGCATGAGACTGTGATTACATTTAAATCGCCGGCTCGGCCCGGACGGACCGCATTAAATCGCGCCTCCCGAAGCAACCCGTAGCAATATGGCAACATTTTTAAATCTCCTTGGGCCACATACAGGCCAAGTTTCATTTAATATTAATTGTGTTTGGATGTATACAGCAAAAAAAAAAAGAAAAAACGGGAGACACGCATGCATAAAGCAGGTGTCTAGTGAACGGCCGGATGCTGTGCGCGTCGCTGCCGGTACGCTCAGTGTATTCTAATGGCCTGTAATACACTCAAAGGAGGAAGTCAATAAAGCCAGCCCATGGCATGAATAAAAACAGTACAAATGCCGTATAAGGGAAAGAGGCCGAGTCTATGATGAAAGGTAGATGTTGGTGTGTTTTTTTTTTTGTTTTTTTTTGTGCTGTGCTCATATCTGCTTAAGGCCCTGGGGTAAAATGCTGCTTATAACCGCTCTAAAAGGCAGCCCTGCTGGCAGTCGAGACCAGGCATTGTGAACGTGGCCTTCACAGTTAATCATAACGTCTGCACTCTTCGTGCTGATTGTATTGCTGGCTCCGGGGATCTGCAATAATTGGATCCTTGTAAGTGGGTTGGAGAAGCTAAACAACCAGATTGCTGTTTGTTTATACCTTTTCATATATTAGTAACGTGCTGAGACTTCTCAAACAGACTGGGGCTTGTTTTGCTACTCGCCAGCCCTAATTAGTAATTTATTCTTAACATATGCCTCAATTGTGGTCCTTTCCAGCTCTCTGTGATTAATTCAACTTTAATTAGAGTTACTTATTCATTCTTGGCTCCTCCTGGACGTGTAGTGGGTTCTTCAAGACACCAGTAGCTTACCTGTTTAACAGGCATTGAAAAAAGTGGGGTGGGGGAGGGCGTGGTACCCTCGAAAAAAAGGAACTTTTATTCTGGGGTCTCACATTGTGGAGAATGTGAAGAATTCGACGAAAGACCATGCTGGTGCACAAAACATCTGTAACATTTGGTATAGTAAAAAAAAAAAAAGAGAGAGGAAAAAAAAGAGCATCCATCTGTCAAGGCAGGAAAGGAGAACACCCATAGGTTTATTTTGTACTGCATTTGGCTGCTTTTCATCCAGCCATTAAATGCATAATAAATCTGAAATTGAGTTTTACTTCTGGCTCTGTTAATGACAACTGTATTTTGCTTTTATGTGACACCATATTTGTGCGTCGCTTTTGGGAGAGAGTTTTTTTTCCCTCCACATCGCCTCCCCTCCTCCGTTGTTTGTTTCATTTGAAAGTCCATCTATTGCAAATAATGGATGTTCATTGGCCGCCTACTTAACTATAACTTCAGCTAAACAAATGTAGACAGTCCCGAACACTTTGCATCGTTCTCGGATTGCATCTAAAGGCTGATAAATGATCTGTGACACACCTATTAATCCACCTGTTGTAGTGAATTCGAAGGTCTCTTTCATTTTCGCTGAAGGTTTGTTGTGCTTCTCTGTAAAATCGGTTGCGAGCAAAGCAGGGAAATAAATAAATAAATAAATAAAGCCTTTATTTTGTGCCGCACTCATAGGATCCCCCACCACCAGCTTTAGAAAGCGATTCTGTATTTTCTAATCTCTACACGGTCGGCGAAAGAGCCGTGTTGTGTCGTTATTAGACGGTTTAATACGACTTGAAAGTTACATGAATCAGATGCATCGTTTCAGATCAATCGCATCTTATCAGTCATCTTTATATGGAAGGTCAGATCACGTTAGGGACTTCCTCCGGTTCCTGGGAATCTTGGGAATTTCCCTCAAGCTTATCGAAGCGTCTCCCGACCTAAACAGCTCGATTCCACAAGGTGGCAATTAAAAATGGATTGCTTCCAGTTTAACTCTCAGATGGACTTTGCAGGATCTGGAAGTTGAGAGGGGGCATTACTCATGTGGCCTGCAGTGTCCCACTGATAAAGCTAATTTTCTCTAGCAGTGGGGTAGAAAGAGCTGAAAAACGAAGCCATTTTCCGTTGGCCTCAGATAGAACCCAGAGGGTAGCTGTCATCTTATTTAAGGTCAGAGAGGAAAGATGGGATTCCGGCTGTTTGGGCGGTTTTGGTTGACTGGGCTCAGGTGGGAACACGGGTCCTCCTACCCAATCTATGTTCCCGATCTTTCCTCACTGGGGGCAGTTAAAAATGTCCCTGTAATCCTCTTCTTGAAATGTGTCAACATCCGTGACATTTTAAACCACCGATATTGGCCTCATTATGTGATCGGGTCTGACTATTACAAATTCTGGAAATCTAGTATTCTACAGTAGATTTGCATATTGTAACCGCATTCATATGACCACCTTGCTTTACTTCCAAGATCATGGTCAACTGTCAGTGGTCCAAATGCCCTTGAAATGGTCAAGCGTGCTCCGAAAATGGTCAAAAGAAAGGTTTCCTTTCTAACGAGGCTTGCGGATTGTTTGTGCCGTCGCTCAGAATGGATTGTGTTCCCAGGACCCGTCTTAAAATAATCCCTTTTTTTATTAATTTTTCCCGTCGCTCAGAATGGATTGTGTTCCCAGGACCCAGAATGTACCGATTGTGTTCCCATCCCTTAATCCCTTTTATTTTAAAATTACCGATCCCTTTTTTTATTACATTCCCTTTGACCGCCCTGATACCCCCCCCCCCCCCATCTTCCCCGTTCCCCCCCTTCCTCCTCCCCCTTATATTGCTTTAAGCTTAGCTGAATACAAACACTTAAAACATGGCAGTGTAAGAAGTAGCACGGTCAAAGGAAGTGACCCGGTTGTCCACTTGACCCAAGTGCGGGAAGTGAACCAAACATGCCACACATTTTAGGTTGCTGGCAGCATTGTTCTGTAAATACAAGCTTCTAAACTGACTCATGAGGCACAAACCGAGCCAAAGGACAGGAGCTGTAAGGCTGCAGCAAATATAGGTCTTGAATATTTGGGCCAGGGAGCAAAATGGGAAAAACAAACAATGCTTATAGTGGTGCTTTATATAACCGCGCGGGTAAATTGAGCGCGCTCGCTGTGTTTTCCGGGCTCGGGTGAGTTTTATGAATTCGCGGCACGCTTCTTTCTTTTGCCGATGGATGCGTTTTGCGACTCCGTTTTCTCGTTTGTTAATTACGTACAGTGTGAATCCAAATCAAATAGCCGACAAACCTAATTCATTTGATTTTTTCCCTTTGTGCCGAAAATACTCCGGACAGTTATGAAAGCACACTTAGACTAGAGTTTGCAAACTACAGCATGATCTTCAGTATGTCAGCATGGCCCAGTGTCTCACAGCATAGCACCACAGGGAACTCCTGCACCAAGGCCAAGGCTCTTGGAGAAGCCGCAAGTGTCTGCACACTGCATAGGGGGGTTGGAGGCTGTCTTCACACCTAACACTGCGAGTGCAAAATGAGGACAAACTGCCATGCTAGCACCTGCCAGCCTGCCCTGTCTAATGACTTCTCACTATTAAAAACTTGTGAAGCTAAATTATTTCGGCGACTAATTGAAAAGCGCGAGATTGCGTCGACAAAAGGAGACAGTGATTCATTCGCCGTGCTATACATCACCTGGTCTTGCCCTTGATGATATATAATACCGGGAGACTAACAGCCTTCAGGACTTTAGCAACACTGTACTTAGAGATGATTATAATGTACCTCCAGACAGGCTCTGCTTATATAGCAAACACTGTTGACCCCCCCCACCCAACCCATATACTCGACATGTTTTTGTGCTTTTAATTAAACCAGTTATGGTGGGAAAGGCCATGGGAACAATCCAGGAAATCTTAATTTGATTATCATAGTAATCGCTCAATGTTTTAATAACCGCACGAAGTTACCTTGAAGTCACACGGGCTAAGGGAGCGCGAGTGTGTTTCCGCGCAACAACAATAACAAACCGTAACGAAGCAATAATTCCCGACTCGATTCAGTTTCTTCCGGCCCAAATTCCCTTCCCTGCCTTTTAAGTCGCCTACCCTTCTCCTCACTGTGCTAAAGAGATTCAGTTGGACGTAGATGCTGAGCAGGAATCAGTCATTTTTATCTCCCAGATGGGCGAGGCTGGCATCAGCCCGGGCTTTCCTTGCTTTATGGCCTCTTCCCTCACTTTTGTTTTCCCCCCACGTCCTGCATTTTTTAATGCGCTCTGCATTTTCCTTGCCGGGCAATGCAGTTTACTATGCATGATAAATTTTATTCCCATATTTATGCTTGTTACTATAGGGCAGAGCGCATCATGCTGCCGCTGTCCCACTTCTCTAGCGGAGGGGCAGGAAGGTGTGAGGAGGAATAAAACTGGCTTTTCTCTCACAGAAGTCATTAACACCCAACATGCCCTATCTGTGAAGTGCTGGACTCCATACCCCTTTTAAAGCATTTCTCCTGGCCTGATTCTCACACACACACAACACACACATGGACTAAATGTTAACAATATGCATGAAGCGATACACGTTTCTAAAACTTTCACAAGCGCGGAGATATTTGTGTGTGTGCTTGTGTGTGTTATTTTTGTTGAGTGCTTGTGTGTGTGTTATTTTTGTTGAGTTTCTATCATCGCTTCGAGAATAATGGATACTACATGCTATTGCATGGCAAAGAATAAAAGGTCATGTAGAGGAAAATAAAAAGAAAATAAAGAATTGTTTTTGGATTACTATTTTATAATCTCTCTGTCTATTTAAAAAAATATTATCTGCAATAATTTCCTGAAAGAGGCAATTTTTGTATCTAATTCTGACATTTCTATCTACTGCATGGGTTTATTGACCTTTCGAAACATGAAGAGTGCACAGAGGTTGCACTCAAACATGAAGCTTTGGAAGTACATTTATGGCATTTGGCAGAAGCTCTTATCCAGATGGACTTACAACTGAGCAACTGAGGGTTAAAGGCCTTGCTCAAGGGCCCACTAAGGGCCCACTACGGGACTAACTCAATAGAGGCCATTATAAGTATACTATATGGACAATAGTATTGAGGTGCCTGACTTATCCAGCCATGCTGTATGTGGTTCTTATTCAAGTATGTTGTATAAGATGTCTTTGGATAGGGTGTGCAGAAAGCCACCTCCACAGAGATATGGTTTGCATGGGTTGGAGAGGACGATTTTGAGTGACCTGGACAGTAATGAAGTAAAAGTAATTCGGTACTGTAATTTGCTATTCACCCTGTAGCCTAAGGTTAGTACCTGGATGGATGACCTCCCGAGAAAACTAGGTTGCTGCTGGAAGAGGTGTTAGTGTGGCCAGCAGAGGGTGCTTACCCCGTGGACTGTGTGGGTCCTAGCAACCCAGTACTTTGATGGGTACACTATACTGTCAAAAAGCACCGTCTTTCAGACGAGATATTACATTGAACTCTCTGTGGTCAGTAAAAATGACAGGGTGTGTTTTGAAAACGAGTAGAGGCGTATTCTTGACATCTTGGCCAAATTCACCCATTGACTTCTGACCATCTACTGAGTGGCTTCATCATTCTGTCTCCTGTCCACCAGTAAGCTGGTGTGTGGTGGATGCACCATCATCCAGATGGATGCTGCACAGGGCTGGTGAATGAGGAGATTCCCCCATTTTCATAATGTAAACCTCTTTGATTAGAATCTTCTAGAAAAGTACTGTATAAATGTATTGAATTATTATTATTATTCATTCATTCATTTTCTACCGCTTTATCCTATCTTCCCTCGGGTCACGGGGAGCCTGTGCCTATCTCAGGCGTCTATGGGCATTAAGGCAGGATACACCCTGGATGGAATGCCAACCCATCGCAGGGCACACTCACACTCACATTCATACACTAGGGACAATTTTCCAAGGTGCCAATCAACCTACCGTGCATGTTTTTGGACCGGGGGGAAACCGGAGAGAAGGAGAACCCGGAGAAAAACCCCTGAGGCACGGGGTAGAAACATGCAAACTCCACACACACATGGCTGAGACGGGAATCGAACCTGGACCCTGGCGGTGTGAGGCGAACATGCTAACCACTAAGCCACCATGCCCCTTGTATTATAGCCATTATATACCATAGAATTTTGATATACTTAAGTATAACTGAATGCACTTTTACTCAAAGTTTAAAGGAGCACCTTTATTTTTCCTGGAGTAATAGTTTGCCAACTGTGGCTGTACTTTGAACTCAAGCACATAGCCTGTGTATTTCATCCAACACTGCATGCTATAGAGCTCTGACCTCAATCATATTGAACACCTTTAACCCTCTCCAATATCTAGTGGAACATCTTCAGAAAAGATTGAAGGTTATCATAACAGCCTACTGGAAGAAACGTGGATAATCAAAAAAAAAAAAAAGCACATACAAATCATACACTCAGATTTCCTAGCCTTGGTACTGGTGAGTGGGAGTAACATATACACTTAAAAAATTATTTAGTACCCCAGAGGCTTCTTTGGTTGTAGGTCTGGGTGAACCCTTAAAGGTTTTATGTACACTCACCATCCACTTTTATTGGCAACATAAATCAGTCAATACCGAAGCACAGAAGCAGCAGCACAATGTGGAGTGAAGTGCAGAGCAGGGAAGAGACACACTGAATAGTTGAATGTGATGATTTTATGTCCAGTTTCTTTCCCTGACGTCATTTGTTCTTGGCTTGACATGAGTGGAACTTGATGTGGGGATGTTGTAAAAAAAAAAAAAAAAAAAAAAAATATAATATATATATATATATATATATATATATATATATATATATATAATAAAATAAAATAAAAATGTGCTGCACACTCTGACTTTTTGGAAAACTGTGATTATGTGAGACTTCCTGTCAATTCAAACCAGTATGAACATTCTCTTCCTGCCTCTCTCAGCCCATAAAATGCTATGCAATGGATTTTTGTGTGTGTGTGTGTGTGTGTGTGTGTGTGTGTGTATTATGTGTATTAGGCACCATTCTGTGGTACTCCAACCTGTTTGACACCAACCTTCAAATCCATTTTTCTCATTTTTAGCCCATTTGAAGCTTTCGAACTGAATTTGCATAATTGTATACATGACATTGCTGTATGATTGACTGATGAGATATTTGTATTAATGCATAGATGTTTTCTAATAAAGAGGAGCCCTGTCAGAATGCAGAGCGCCTTTACGTATTCATAAAAACCCCTGAAGAACCGCTATAGAGTCTCACATGGTTCTAAATGTAGCGTAAAACACTTGGGTAGTCCTGGTTTTATAATAATATTAAATATATTACACTTATATTTGACTGCTGTATTCAGTTTTATTGTATTGTCAGTGAGTTTTCTTAAGATCTACATGAACCCAATGAATAAAAAAAAGGTTTTTGTTTTATCTATATTATATATATATATATATATATATATATATATATATATATATATATATATATATATATATATATATATATATTTTTTTTTTCCCTTTCTTGACTAGTGTTCCAAAGAAGATCATTAATGCAAGCTCAATACTTTTCCCCCCCCCGATATTCTTCATTCTCAGTTCTTTTGTCTTGTTAAATATTTTCACGGTCCATTTTCATGGATTTAAAGTCATTTTCGCAATTGATTATGCATTATAGGTCATTGAAAAAATGTTAACTCTGACCTTCACACCCTTGAATATGAGAATAAGCAGTTCTGTATTCTGTAATACGAAATGCCGGTGAATAATAAATGACAGGATGGTGTGATGACACCAATAGCAGTTTGGAACATCTTGAAGTGTTTACCACAGCAATACCACCACCCCTTACGTATTTAATTTAATAATGAACAGCACACCACACGTTTTTCTTTTTATCTGTTTATAGTTATGTTTAATGTTGTGGAACATCTGCAATACAAGACGGTTTCTGTTATCACTTATCACCCGCCTCTGGTTTTCCCTCTCTTTTGAAATGAATAAAAGAAATGATGTGACGTTATCAAACAAACCCCTCAACACCCTTCATCCTGAAGACATGCTTGCATTAGAAGCTTAGAACAGCGTTTTCACTGCATTAAATGTAATCCTGTGATTTGATTTAAAGACAAGTTCAAGTCCTGGCTTATATTCCTTAAAACGCTTCATTATTCATTTTATTAATTGCTATATTCACAGGAGTGAAGGTATATTTCCTTCTTTTGATGAACTACATATCACAATCACAATCACGTCCAAAGTGTGACACCCACATGCTGTACCACATGGTTGAAGATGGCTGTGATGCTTGCACTAGGCGATATATATATATATATATATATATATATATATACAGACGTGGACAAAATTGTTGGTACCCTTTGGTCAATGAAAGAAAAAGTCACACAATGGTCACAGAAATAACTTTAATCTGACAAAAGTAATAATAAATAAAAATTCTATAAATGTTAACCAATGAAAGTCAGACATTGTTTTTCAACCATGCTTCAACAGAATTATGTAAAAAAATAAACTCATGAAACAGGCATGGACAAAAATGATGGTACCCCTAACTTAATATTTTGTTGCGCAACCTTTTGAGGCAATCACTGCAATCAAACGCTTCCTGTAACTGTCAATGAGACATCTGCACCTCTCAGCAGGTATTTTGGCCCACTCCTCATGAGCAAACTGCTCCAGTTGTGTCCGGTTTGAAGGGTGCCTTTTCCAGACTGCATGTTTCAGCTCCTTCCAAAGATGCTCAATAGGATTGAGGTCAGGGCTCATAGACGGCCACTTTAGAATAGTCCAATTTTTTCCTCTTAGCCATTCTTGGGTGTTTTTAGCTGTGTGTTTTGGGTCATTGTCCTGTTGCAAGACCCATGACCTGCGACTGAGACCAAGCTTTCTGACACTGGCTAGTACATTTCTCTCTAGAATTCCTTGATAGTCTTGAGATTTCATTGTACCCTGCACAGATTCAAGACACCCTGTGCCAGACGCAGCAAAGCAGCCCCAGAACATAACAGAGCCTCCTCCATGTTTCACAGTAGGGACAGTGTTCTTTTCTTGATATGCTTCATTTTTTCGTCTGTGAACATACAGCTGATGTGCCTTGGCAAAAACTTCGATTTTTGTCTCATCTGTCCACAGGACATTCTCCCAGAAGCTTTGTGGCTTGTCAACATGTAGTTTGGCATATTCCAGTCTTGCTTTTTTTTTTATGATTCGTTTTCAACAATGGTGTCCTCCTTGGTCGTCTCCCATGTAGTCCACTTTGGCTCAAACAACGACGGATGGTGCGATCTGACACTGATGTTCCTTGAGCATGAAGTTCACCTTGAATCTCTTTAGAAGTCTTTCTAGGCTCTTTTGTTACCATTCGGATTATCCGTCTCTTAGATTTGTCATCAATTTTCCTCCTGCGGCCACGTCCAGGGAGGTTGGCTACAGTCCCATGGATCTTAAACTTCTGAATAATATGTGCAACTGTACTCACAGGAACATCTAGTTGCTTGGAGATGGTCTTATAGCCTTTACCTTTAACATGCTTGTCTATAATTTTCTTTCTGATCTCTTGAGACAGCTCTTTCCTTTGCTTCCTCTGGTCCATGTCGAGTGTGGTACACACCATATCACCAAACAACACAGTGATTACCTGGAGCCATATATATAGGCCCAATGGCTGATTACAAGGTTGTAGACACCTGTGATGCTAATTAGTGGACACACCTTCAATTAACATGTCCCTTTGGTCACATTATTTTCTGTGTTTTCTAGGGGTACCATCATTTTTGTCCATGCCTGTTTCATGAGTTTATTTTTTTACATAATTCTGTTGAAGCATGGTTGAAAAACAATGTCTGACTTTCATTGGTTAACATTTATAGAATTTTTATTTATTATTACTTTTGTCAGATTAAAGTTATTTCTGTGACCATTGTGACTTTTTCTTTCATTGACCAAAGGGTACCAACAATTTTGTCCACGTCTGTATATATAATATATATATATATATATATATATATATAGAATATATATATATATATAGTTATATATATATATATATATAGAGAGAGATGAGAGAGAGAGAGAGAGAGAGAGAGACGAGAGAGAGAGAGTGCGAGAGAGAGACTTCAGCATGTGATTGGGATATTTGCACAGCAGATGCTTGGTGTGGTGTGTATGCTCATTGCTAATTGCTTCACTATTTTGGCAGGATGAGTGATTAAGCTGGTAGCAGCATCAACAGCAGGTTTCTTGACTGCTCACGATGGCTTCCTCCAGCATCTCCGGAAATGGCGTCTTGTTGTATACAAATATAATGTAAAATTGTTGTTGTTGTTTTTACTCCTTAGGCCAATCCAGATATATGGATTGAGTAGCTTGTGACAATCGGCTTTTGATTTTATATCAAAGCTTTTAATCCGCTGCATCGGCTGTGTTTGTAGAGCCGTTGTCACGAGATTTCTGTATCGTTTACAAAAAAAAAAAAAACATAGATACGTATGATAAGATAGCGCTCTTTAAAAAAAAAACACAGAACAGCTCAGGTATAAATCCACTCTGTCAACATCCAGAGGGTGTGATAGATAAGAGCGGATGAGGCAGTAAACTAAGGCAGAGTGATGGCGAGACATGAAGTGTGGGCCGCTGGATTGGACCAGATAACACTTCACCCTGTGGCGGGAGACCCTACTGGCTGTTTCCGCACACACACACACACACACACATGCATCATTTCACCTCTGTTTACACACACTCGCTCACTTCACGGCCCATCCTGAGGTGGCCGAGACTCTCATTGCCTGTAGCTCAGTGGTCTAAGGATATTGATCAGAAGGTCAGGAGGTTCGAGCCCCGGTACCGCCAAGCTGCCACCCTAGGGTCCTTGAGTAAGGCCCTTAACCCTTTGTGCTCCAGGGACGCCGTATCATGGCTGACCCTGTGCTCTGCTTCCAAACAAACAGGGATATGTGAAGAAACAATATCACTGTACTGTAATGTATATGTGACAATATAAAGGCTATTCTATTCTAACATCAGACGGCACACATGTTGACCGTAAACACGTCCCGTTATGCGAATCATATAACTAATTGCATGGTTTTTGATTTCCTGTCGACACAATGGAGGGGTTTTCCCACTCTTACACCCGACATCCTGGAAGTTTGTTTTTTTACGGATTAGCGATTTTGACATTGTAACCTACACGATGGCCTGTTCGGTCTCCATGGCCTTGTTCGTTTGTGACATAAATGAAATGCTGATTAGTTGTTTTCTACTCGTCAGCACTATTCAAAGAATTTAGAGAGCATGATCAGAAAAACACATTGTTCTCTTTAAGCAAAGTCAGGACTTTTGGGAAGGGACGCTTTGTATTCGCTTCATTTATTTGCGTCCGGCGAACGCCCCCATGCAACCGAACGTGTAAAAAAAAAGTGTATGTTTTTGTGACCCGTGTGCTTTGTGACAGCTCCATTTCAGTAGCTTCCGTTTTTGTTTTTTTGTTTTTCTTTGTTATAAGCTAAACAAGAAACTATTGAAAATTTAATTACGCTGATCTACAGAGATTTCCTATTCGGAACAACGTTTGCGGCTGTCGCTTTGTGTTTGGCGCTTTCCTCTGGAATTAGACTGCTAGTTTATTAAAGCTGAAGCCACAGTTGTTTATTACAGCTTTATACACTTATTAATATCATTCAAGCGAACGGACAGAAAAGCCCAAAGATATTTCCAGGCTGTGGAGGAGTTTATGCGATGACACACTTGTCAAGTGATGTGGCAGCGTTTTCTTTCTCCTCCCACAATCTCCCGAGTTTTTACCCTTCATGTGTCAATAGCTTCACTTTGCATCATTGTCTTGTGACCAGGAGTGAGACGGAGCTCCCAAACTTATCGTTAATTGCTGCGCGGCGAGTAACTTTCCTGCATACTCTAGTTAGCGCGTACCATCCTGGATGCCTCCTTTTGTACCGTTCCAGCCAGCTTGACGCTCGACTCTGATGGGTCGCTGGTATAAGTGTCAGGCGAGGTGAACCGAAGAAGGGTGCAGAATCCCACTGGGCCATGAGCTTGTTAGCATAGCATGTGACAATCCAGATGCAGGCGGCAGAGAGAGGCGAGGTTGCACACTAGTGATATTCCATAAAAATATAGTAGGGGTGTGTGTGTGTGTGTGTGTGTGTGTGTGTGTGGAGGGTGGGCATCGGGTGCCACTAAGGCTGCAAAAATGACACGCTGGAGGAGTGAGAAGCAAGCACTGTGTGACTAAAGCCCTAATTTGGGACAGACAATTTCCTTCAGCTATGTCTTGGAACCATATTACAGAGAAATCACAGGTCTAATTCATCCCTTGCTCATTTTCCCCCACTGTATGAAATGGATTCTGTCTGGGAAAATGTCTGGAAAATATATCTAACGCACATTATGCATCATATGGTTTCATGCGTACATGCATGCTGCCATGGTTACACAAATCAAGTAGGGATATACAGGATTCAGAGGGGCACAGTGGCTTAGTGGTTCGCACGTACGCATCACACCTCAAAGGTCGGGGTTCGACTGCCGCCTCCGCCATATGTGTGTGTGCGCGGAGTTTGCTTGTTCTCCTTGTGCCTCAGGGTTATTCTTTTTTTCAGGGTCCAAATACATGCACGGTAGGTTGATTGGCACCTTGGAAAATTGTCCCTAGTGTGTGAACGTGAGTGTGAATGTGAGTGTGTGTGAGCCCTGAGATGGGTTGGCACCCCATACAGGGTGTATCCTGCCTTGATGCCCAAAGATGCCTGAGATAGGCACAGGCTCCCCGTGACCCTAGAGGAGAAGATCGGATAAAGCAGTAGAATATGAATGAATGAAAGAAAACAGGATAAGAATGTTCAAAATAACTACAATTGTTATAATGAATTATTCATTGTTCAAATTTGTATTTACTTTGTAAAGAAAATACATTATACTTTATTTGACCTCATAGTTATAAAATTGTCTTCCATAAAATAAACCCCTCTCTCTCACTCTCTCTCAGTATATATATATATATATATATATATATATATATATATATAGTATATATATATTTATATATATATATATATATATATATATATATATATATATATATATATATACAGCATATGTGAAATATAAAAGTAAGATTTATAGTGGGGTATTTTTTAAGGCTGGATCTATTTAAAGATTTGTACTCAGTACTATATTTGGCAGTTATGGGGGAAGTGTAACACAGGTGCAGGAATGAGGTGAAGATCAGGCAGGTTTTAGGGCTAGTTTGATAATCGTAGGTGTTACATCTGGTAGGTGTCAAAACGAGATCACTGATTAGTAAAGACATTCTATTTGTGAGCTTCAAAATGACTAACAACAGGTAAAAACATGTAATATCATTTATGATTTTATTAGAAATGTCTGCACCTTTTCTTTTATTATTTTACGTTTACATGTCAGACAGTCGTAAGAAACACTTTATTTGGATTTGGAAGGCTGTCACTAGTGGGCCCTTGAGCAAGGCTCTTAACCCTCATCTTCTGGGTCTGCCCTAGTCTGCCCTAGCTGTTTAATGCACCAGTAAGTGCATTAAAAAAAGTCCCAAGTTTGAATAAATATGGTGTCTGTTCAGTTCAATGCCTCCCTGTTCTGAAAAAACATCACGGGCATCATAGATGGCTTTGGCAACATCTCCTTAAACCTCTTCTCCTGTTTAGGCGTGATAAATATCGAACATTAAAGAGAGGTTGATGAAGTACTTATTTGCTTGCGCAGTCTGTTTAATTGTACATGTAGTTATAGAGCATCTTGTGAATGATGTTCAGAGAATAATTCGGAAATATAATCACACAAGTGCTCAGAGGAAACAATACTTGAAGTTTCTGTCTGCTCATTGTTCCCTTGTGGCTGTGGTAAATCTTACACGATGGTTTTAGGGACTATACAAAATTCTGTGAAATACAAAAATACATTTCATTGCTTGCCTTTGTAAATAAAAGCATCTCGAAGAGCCACTGTTTAAATTATATTTTTTTTACTGTTTTATTGTTGCAAGTTATAACGCTAGTCATATAAAAGCTTTTCACAATTCTAGGAGCCTAAATGAGTTTTTTCTGTAAACAGAAATTGCCTTTTGACATTAATCTGCTTTCATTCAGACTGCAGGTGATCTACACAATACGGACAACTCAACTTATTTGCATTTTTTTAGTTAAACCGTTACCTCAAAGTTAAACTTTCCTTTCACTGGAGGAGACCTAAGGAGACTTAAACTTGTTCCAGCGAGACAATATCCCTGTGCACAGAACCAAACCCATGACGGTATGGTCCACATGGGTTGAAGTGGACGGTCTACAATATATAGATCTCGAACCTCAGACATTCTCACCTTCAAACATTTCCTACTATCACCCTTGTGGATGAATGAGCACAGACCTCCACAAGCATACTCCAATATCTATTATAACAGCAAATGGAACTCTATGGAATAGGGTGTTCAGAAAGCACATTTGAATACTCTCCATGTCCACATACAGGCGACCCCCGTCAAATTGCAGTTGATAGTTTGAGGCTGCAAATATCCTCCCCAATATTTTTGTGGCAATATATAATTTTTCATGTGTTTTAACGCCAAATCATTCATTTCATTCAATCATATCATTCATTATTGATGGGTACTCATAATTACATTATTATCATTATTGTCATTTTTATTTGTATAGCGATTGTAACAATGGACATTGTCTCACAGCAGCTTTAGACAGTTAGTGAAGTAAAGATGATTACTGTATTTATGAAAACAACAGCGTATACCAAACAAAAATGCGGTTGCATGAATTACAGGTCATACAGTATAGGGGTAACATCAGTGTTTTACATTCTAGCGCTGCCGACGGTATAGCATTACAGTACATTATACAGATTTACCTTTACATTGCTTTGGGTGCATATTTAGTCTTCAAACTATAAAACAGGCATTTTTTTTTACCATATCCATAATTTGCGTCTTTTTCACAACGACTTGTGAAAAGCCTCGAATTATGGAAGTGGTGTACTGGAGTGTATTTACATTGACACGGATCTGAAATTTTTGTAGCATTGGAAATCGTCCTGGTGTCTTTTTGTTATATATTAGCAAATCATTTAGTAATATACATACCTGATTATTAGATGCACCTGTAACAACTATTTTATATTATTTTACTACATATGTATTTTTTTTTCTATCTGTAGCATGTTTGTTGCAATGTGTAGCTCGGCTATATGGGTTTATGAATGATATAACGCTCATGTTGGATATAAATTCATGGTCATTAACTCTCTTTTACTGCAATAGGATTTCCACAGTGTTTCGGAGGTTAACGGATAGCTCTTATTTCCTTAATATTTGGTACGAATAACTTCAGCTCCCTACAGCTAGTCAAGCCACTTGCGTCTAATCATTTTTACGTCGTAATTACACTAAGCAGACACTTCTCTTTTACCCACCATTTTCCACTTCCTGATATCCTTGTCCATTCCTTTCCTTTTTGCTTGTTTTTACCCTCCAACATATTCTGTTACAGCAGCCTACGGATTACTTTGAAACGGAATTAAAGCCAATTTTCAGCAATATTTTACTAGTTGTAGTATTTATGAGCTCTCTCTCAGCAATGTGTCCTGGGAGGAGGAAGTGTAAACAGTTCGCTAACCCAGTCCCAGCCCAGGACCACACCGCCACCTTGGACATTTCTTATTGTTGATTTGCTATATTTAGTCGGATACTGTGACCTGTACTGAGTGGTTTTGTCAGTCAAAAGCAGAATAAGACTGAGTGGTAATACATTTGGTAATTAGATGTTCAGAAGAAGCATTACTTCAATAAATCTAAGATGCTAAATGTGGGATAGCATTAGCATATAGATACTCAGTGGTGTTTTTAGCTTTGACGGCCCACACTTTCTTAGTCTAGTCAGAAGTAAGGCGGATAAATGAACTTGAAAGGTGTTGGATTCCTCATACACCACAACATTGACAAGGGTTTTTTTTTTTTTTTTTTTTTTTTTTTTACTTTTCACCTCTGTCTTAGTACCTCAATCTTCTCTGACCCAAATCAAAACACAGTGACAAGAAAAACTAGATACCCTTGATTTGACAGTTTTGGGTTACATTTGTTCTAGACAGTCAGGCATTTGAATAAGTGCTACAGAGAGAGAGAGAGAGAAAAAAAAACTTTAAGCTCTTTCAGAATCAGAAACTTTTACCCTATATTTTAGTTCAGTCAGCAAGTTATACATTCTGCAATTCTTATTATGTGTTTGCACTGGCGACTAGGAGAGATGCCAACTTTTTAAAATGGTTAAAATACAGCGGGAGATAGATTCATCTCAAGTTTAGTGCAGTATGACAGATTTGGTCTGACTTAAAGTTATTATAATGTTTATGGGGTTACATCAGGAGCTGTACATAATTAACTCCCTGGATTCAATTGTGGATCCAGAGGTTTTTTACATTTTTTTTTATCCTCTTCACACACCTTTCCGATTAACTTCACTGTATATTCTTAGAGAAACGGATTCCTTGCTGTTTCCTGGATGATTAAGAGCCCTGGCTTTCTGGTTAAAGCATTTTAAGAAAGGGAAAAGCTATCTTCAGGTCAACCCTTTATGCAGCCTAACTGAATAACAATCTGTTATACATATATATATATATATATATATATATATATATATATATATATATATATATATATATACACATATATATTTATGCCTATGGCAACATTACTGTGGGGAGCATATTTGTGTAGCCAGTCCTCTTGGTGTCCCACAGCTTCAGGTTCCAGTGTTTGATCCTGAGCTGGAGTTATTTGGGTATATAACGAGATTTAAAACCTTGTATCCAGTCAGTTATCTCTAGGGGATTTCAGAATCGCCGCAAGGTGTGTTCCTGCGCCGCGCCTTGTTTTCCAGGAATGTGCCTCCATCGTGACCTTGACTAAAATAACTGCAAATTTAAACGGTCTCATTTTAAAGAAACACCGCCCGATTTTGTCCACTCCTGAAGCCGGATAACAAAGCGACTTGTTGACCGAGAGACACTGGACAGGTTCCAGAACTTCTTGCTGAAGTAACACCATTGACACCCTCCCCCCCCCACCCCATGCTGAAGTTCAACCTGCTTCTTGTTTTATCCCTTGTGTTTGTTAGATTTCCAAAGGAATAATTAACAAGGCTTTAAAGCTACTTTTATGGATCACCTGCTGTCCCCAATATCATTTTTGTGATTGCGCAGCAGAAAAGCGGCAGAAACATTGACACTAATGCCTGGCGCCGAAAAAACTCTTGCAAGATCAGTAACTCTCCAATTAAAGCAATATCCCTCGGTCTACATTGCTCAGCACCTGGAGCCTTCACAATGACTTTTAGCACAAGACAGAGGACACAGTGAAATGGCTAGAGGGGCCTTCCTCTGTTCTAAACACTGTGTTTCAGTTTATGAGCTGAATCCTGTAATGAGTTCACGAAATGCTGCCGCTTTAAAGTCAGAGCGAGTATTAAGTCCTGTTTTATGTTTAAATTGGATCTGCGTCTGACAAAAGGACTAGCACTGCGGGACAGAACCTGCGAGACAGACCTGAGATGTTTGCTCTGTAAAGCAGGAGGTGTGCGGATACAATTTCATGGCGTTGCTCACTTGTTTGTGGGCGCTGCCACCTGAGCCGAACCCCGGCGTGCGAGCGCAATTCGCGTAATGTCACTGAGCACTCCACAATTTGCGGGGGAAAAAAGAAAAAAATATTTGTTATGTCTGGGGTGCTGAAGCCTGGCAAATATTATCATGCTACAAGCAAACAAACAATCCTTTGGTGCTAGATAAAGGCGCGAGACATGCGGTAAGGTAATGGGAGCGTGCTATTAGCGGTGTCACTCATTCTGGCAGGCCTGTCAAGCGCGGCGCTTGCTCTGACGCCATCTCCCTCCCCTCGTCCACCTGCTTATCTCACTGATAAATTAACTCAGGCAGAAGAGAAAGGGGGTGTGGGGAGAGGGGGGGGGGTGTGCATCCACACCTATCAGAAGGCTGGAATGATGAATCCAATGAGCGCTCTGTTGACTCGAGTTAATAGCATAGAGGCACAGTGCGGCGGCGGCTGACAACTCTGTCAGAATTCCGAAAAATATAAAGATCGGCAGATACAAAAGGAGAAATAAATACTCCTTCATTACACATTATCCAACATTTATTTGAAGCCATGCGACCAACCTTCGACCGACTCCAAACGGAAAACACACACACACACACACACACACACACAAAAAAAAAACATGCGTCCTGACGTCGTTTGAAAAATAATACCTGACACGCTGTGCCGAACACATGTCCAGGTTTTACCATTAACCACCTAGGTGCGAAGAGCCCGCTATTCCCGTGCCGTAGATTTCTGGTGTTTGGTTTCACACCAGGCAAGTGCCAATCATGGAACGTGTCAAAACCCGAGACAACACTGGAGCCAGATTGAACTCGAATCCTGACGCTTATGCCAGCTTTTCACACCATTTTCCGACACACAAACAGGCGCCTGGCCTACACCCACAAAGATCATCTGTCACAAGGAGTTATTTCTGTGTACTTCGGTGCCAAAGGATGGCTCTCCCTAATGCTTCCATCTTCCTGAGAGGACCGCCTGCGTGAAATACTCCAACGCTGCCTCATTACGGCTTGAGCGAGCTGCTACTCATGAACGAGCTTTTGCCCGCTTTGGAAATCATCTAGTGTGGAGGTTGACCAGGATGCTCCGGCACTCCTAATAGCCAAGAGGCCAAATCACCCCTTTGCCTGTAGCTTGGGAAAGTGTAAGAACCGCCATCTCAGGGCTGAGAACAATACTAGGTTAAGGTGTCCGTAACTGAATTCCAGAGTTTACTGATGTGTATTAAGATGGACAGTGGGACAAGATAAAGCTTTTTGCTAGACAGAGAATGTGGGAAAGCTCATCCAGTCAGTGAAAGCCTGAGCCTCATGGGAAGGGTGACGATGACCCTGTGAAAACACACCGATAAGCTTCTCTCCACGCTTTCATGTTTGAGAAGTCAAGGGAACACGAGGAGAATTATTTCGGAAGAAAGAAAAAAAAACATGATAAATCTGTACAAACAAGGGTGATTTGAGGCATTAGCGCATGTTTAGCATTTTTAATCTCTCCGTTTTTTAAGTGCTTGGAACGTTTAAATCTCCCACAAGCAAACGCATCGCGCCGACGTCTAATTATAAAAAGGAAACCAATTAGGGAGGCTTATGGAACGTTTGACTTCCTTTGGAAATGTCTAACACGTTGCGGGGGGAAAAAAAGCCAAACAATATTCTAATAATATATTCTATGATTTCTTTTGTGTATTTGAACAAAATATGTTATCTTACATTCTTTTTTATTGCTTTGTAACGAGCTCATGCTAGTCTTCGCGCGCATACTTATGATCATATGCGTACACTCGTGGACCACATATAAGGAAAAGCTGGATCCATGCTCAATTCAATTTCAGGAACATCAAACCACATTCCACTTCTCTCAACCAAGAAGAGGTATCAGTGTGGGCACAGGTTTGCAACACTAGACAGCTGAAAATCTGCAATGTTTTTCCAGGGTCTCTGGTTGAATCATGAACTCGACTTACTGACAGTGTTGAGTTTCACATTGCGATTATAAAAAGTCTCCACTGCTGCTAAAGCCTCAGAATTTCTTATCTGTATTTGGTAAAGATAAATGCCATAGAATCCCCCCCCATTTTTTTTATTATTACATTTTAGCCTAAAACGAAATGATAATGGAATCAATTAAGTAGGTTCATGAGATTTCCCTCTGCCTCAGTCATGTCCACTTATCTAAAATATGTACTGATTCATTAATGCATAATGATATTGGCATTATGTGAAGTGTCAAATTCGAACATCAAACACATTTTTTGCCACCTTTCGGTTATGAAATACCTTTCTCTCTATATCAATGTTAATTGTTTACACAGAAGGATGGCTGTCTAGTATATATTTACATTTACATTTTCACTGGGAAATTCGGACCTCATAAACTCACTGAAGATCTACTTAAGAAATAGACTTAAAGGCCTGTCTGAACGCACCCCGCGCAGATGGGACTTGACTGTAAGTGACACGAAACATAGAGTGGATAATACTGACAGTGGCTAACAAGTGGAACTGAAGCGTGAACATAAAGAGACACTAGAGGACAAAGAGGAGGTGCCGGAAGGTCATGGGATTGAGATTGTGGCAGAGAGATATATATATATTTTTTCCCCCCATCCTTGAATGGCGGAGCACCCTGGGACTTTTTGACTCCTCTCTTCTTATTTGACAGCTCCCGCTAATTGGTTTAGGTCAAGCAGCCTTTTCGTGAGAGTACGAGAGCAGGCTTGTTCCTCAAGGAGCTTAGCGGAGTGGATCAATACCGAGAGAAGGTAGTAAATAAATGGGGCGAAAAAAGCAACCATGCTGGTAACAGAGGCAATCCCCTCACTGCCATCGAGAGACTGCCCAACCAGAGTAATGTACAGCTTCCATGGTCAACCATCCCATTAACCGGAGGCAGAAATGCCTCAGCCGCTTTTGGAGAGATGAAACAACGTTACGCTCAAGATGTGGGTGTTGTCGAGGCCCCGGGATCGAATTTTTTTTAGCAATCCAGCCGGCCAGGATTCTGCCTTTAGAAAACAGAAGATCAAAAATGGGAAGTTTAAAGGGTGGTAGATGTCCGCTTAAAGCCGTCTCCATGGGTTCATCTGGATGAGCTTCAGGTACCCAGCTTAAGGGGTGATGTCGTGCGGCATCACGTTCTGCTCTTATTCTCTCTTAAGTTAAAAAATACTTGACACCCATAATGAAGCGCTCACGTCGTTTATCTACACAGCAACGGCCGGATGACTCGTTTTCCGCCTGGTTATACCAGAAACCTACCGGCAGGCTTGTATTAAAACCTCAATATTAACCCTGTGGCCCGAATGTCACCCACCACATGGTATAAATGGCACCTGTTGCGCAATTTGTTTACTCGGTGGACTCAATTAGGCGGCCATCGTGTTCGAGGAGAAGAAACGAGGTGATGTCACTCAAGTGTGACAGTATTGACAGTAATAACCAAGTTCACGCACTATCGGCCCTAATAAACTATGAAGGGTCAGCGCCGGCTATCGCAATGTTTCATCAGGCTGTCAACACACAGAAGATTTCCCCTACCCACAACACACTGCTGTTATGTGTCTTAATTACCTGTCATTTGTAGCCCGGCTCCTCGACGTGGGAGGCACGGTGGATGACATGATGAGCCAGATTCCTGTGGGTTGCCATGCTGAGGTGACTCTTCCGGCAAGAGAGAGCTTCATTAACGGCTTTCGTAGCTGTGCTGCCGCTTTTGGCAGTTGATTGGTTTAAGCTTTAGTGCCTTCGTTCCTTATTACAACCTGGCATCATTTTTTTTTTTGGGTCTGAAAAGGAAGCAGAATGGATGGGTTGTTGTGTGCATTGTTTCAAAATTTCACAGGGACCGGTTTTGCACATAATTTATGTCACAGAGCAACAACTTCAATTAAGGCAGCTATTCACATGTAACAGGGAATAGCGCGATTTGTACTTACATACCATATGCTGCTCTGTCAAACGGAGACACAGTTCCTGTGCAGTCGCCTCCACGTTTAAGGATGCGCCGTGTTTGCATGTGTTGACAGATTTTCCTGGATCTACAGTACCTAGATTGTGTACGGAAATTTATAGAGTTAGATAATTGTTCTAACGTTCCTTGGTTTAAGCCGCACATTCTCTCTAATACAACTAGAGTGTCTGGATGCACAAACAGGAAACATTTCATAATTACTGGACTTAAATGTATTGTCTAGCAGGCATGGGCTTACAGATTAGTGGTGGTAAGATTAGTGACTTTTTGGAGTCATTTAGTTTCATTTCTTTAATCCTTTTATCACCTTCCTGGCATATATGGGAGGCGAACGACTCGGACCAAAGGATTTATTTGATGAATTACTCAATTCTGTTATCTGCATTAATATAGGAGTGACCTGATTAAAGAGTGAATGACTTGGACTAGAAAAGTCAAGCGCCTCAATTTTGTTTGTACATAATTTGTACATAAGGAGACGTGATAGATCAGTGGTGAAGGCATTGGCCTTTGGACCAGAAGATCGCAGGTTCAAATCCTACCACCACCATGCTGCCATTAGTGGGCCCTTGATCTGGACCTTAACCCTCAATTGCTCAGTTGTAAGCCGCTGTGGATAAGGGCGTCTGCCAGAATGCTGTAAATGTAATGTGCAGAGATTTTGTGACGCTTTACTCATGCACGTCTTCTAGCAAACAAACCAATCACTCTTTGAGACTCGTTCTTCTCGAGTCACATTAAAGACTTCACAATGAACGAATCCTTTATTAACGACCCTTCACTATTACAGATGCTCCATATTGGCTTGTATTTGTTCTGACGGACTCTACAATGAAAAATTTCTCACTTAAACTCCCAGCTACACATGGCTACGATAGCATAGTTTTCTAAAGGGGTATGGAGGGGGCCAGCTCAGTGGTCTAAGGCACTGAGCTGCTGAGCGGAAGATCCTGGGTTCGAGCCCCTGTATGGCCAAGCTGTCGTCCTTGGATCCTTGAGCAAGACCTTTAACCCTATATGCTCCAGGGGCGCCTTATCATGGCTGAACCCAGCTCTGACCCCTGCTACCAACAACAAGCTGGGATATGCGAAGAAAGAATTTCACTGTGCTGTAATGTATATGTGACAAATAAAGGCTATTCTATTCTATCTATTCTATTCTATTCTTCTAAATCGATCTTTTGATGAATGCAGACTTGATTAAGTGTACTCTAAATAAGAATAATGTTGATCTGTAGCGGCCCGTCTTTGCTTTTTCTCTCTGTATGTTTCAGCACAAGGTGAATATGTTTAATATTAGGAGAGCCTTGTCCAGGTTCATTTCGGCTTCATCACCCAATCCTTCAGAAAACGATGTTTCGCACCTTGTCAGCCGTAAACGATTATCAGTCATTTGCGTATGGTGTGCTGTAATGTGTAATTACTACATCGAAGTGCGTGAAACACATTTATTTTACAAAACTATAGTAATTAGAAAAGGGAGAAGTCAGTGTTAGACGTGACTTCAAATCTACCGCACTACTACAGTAAGTGCTTAAGCAAGGTTTTAAATCAGTAGTGCAGCTATGACGAAACCGTTATCCAAATCCAATCATTTCTAATTGTTGACCCTACAAGGCAACTTTGTAATATACAGACATGGAATCTGTTTTCTCTGAGGCATCTGATGTGCTGACTTGTCCACTCGTGACAGTCGCGGTCCAACCACACCAGTGTCAGCTCGTCAGCTCGTCTCCAGAGCCCCGATTGCACCGTTGGCGGCTGGAAGTTTGTTGCAGATAAAAGTCCCGTGCCATGCAGGTGTGTTTGCAGACTGCCACTGGTAAATGAAGAAGATCAAAGCAGGAGGCCGGAGCTCCTCGGTCCATAATGAGATGCGCGCCTCAGATGTTGGCTGTTGCTTCCGCTCTCCTCCTCTTTTGCTGTCGTGATTGATTTTTAATGACAGGCCCATGCTCCCGGTCTAAAACCCGAGACAGGACTCCTTGATGTTACACGGACTGAATTATACACTCCGAGACCGACTCTACGGTATCCTGGAGAAAGAAAAAAAGAAAAAAAAAAGGAGTCACAGAGATGATGATTTCTCCGACAGCCATGTAGCGTTTAAACTTTATTGCAGTTGCCAGAGTGCCTTTAACATCCAAGAGATCCAGTGAAAATCTGGTGCTAAGTGTTTTTCAGGATAGACTGAAAAGTGTGAAATATAAGAACCGTCCTGTCTTCATGGCATCCAGTCTCTCTCTCTCTCTCTCTGTATCTCTGTCTCTCTCTCTCTCTCTACTACACACACATACACACGCAATGACTTCCACGCTGCAGAACTGAATGTGAGTGCAGCAATGATCTGGAAAGCAGACATATCTGGTGTTGAAATTGAATCTGGTCCCAGGTTTGCGCAAGAAAATCCAAAGTGACAGAAAAAGCAGATAATAGGTTTGCTATAGCTTCACGCCTCAGTGTATGTCCACATAGGGCAATTTCTAAAACAATGCAGTTCTTGACATTTTTATGACAGCCTTTTATTGTACTTTTCCCATTACGCCTGTCTGTGCTATGCACTTCACTCAGTCGTGTCTGTGGCGTTCAGTTAACTTAACTCCTCTTTTACTTCAATCCCACAGAAAGAGCCTCATCTTTCCTTTCGCTCGCTCTCTCCGAGTACAACCCCCCCCCCCCCCAACCTTCGGTTCCTCAGCCCACCCCATCCCCCCCACTCCCACCCCACCCCGAACCATCTATTTACTTCCGCTTTCATTTTCAGCAGCGCTTTCACCTCTCCTCTCCTTTGCTTTTGATTTTCTTTTTCCTCTTCCTCCTATATATATTACTGATGTTCATCATCATCATTTGGCGCCATTCTTTCGCTCCCTTTCTCTCTCTCCCTCTCTCTCTCTATCTCTCGCTTGCTTTTAAAGCCTTCATCTTTACAGTCTCCCTAGTGCTTTCTATCTTCTTTCTGTGACCTTGAAGGTTTGAAGGCTTTCCTCTGCTGTGCTTCGGAACACAGAGCTCGGCTAGGCCTCCTCCCACGCTTTTCATCTTCGCCATTGTGTAAAGTCAAGTCAAGGGTTTTGAATGCGACTCGTGATGTCAAAATCCCGATCCGCATGCTCATTGGTGTGTTTTTTTTTCCCCGTCGCGTTCTGACAGGAAGCGGATGCAAACGCCCTTTCATTCAATAAGCCCACTTTTAATTCCGACAAGGCTAGAATAATGCGACGGATGAAGGCTGATCGATGATTTTTCGGCTCCAGACAAAGTCAAAGAATCTATAGAATGTGATTTATAATGTACACAAACCAACTATTACTACTTGTTCGCCAGATTAAAGCTGGCACTTTAAGTAGTTATTATGGCTCGCATTATACACTATGATTACTGTATCCAGGAAAAAAATGAAATGGATGGCCATGCTTATTGAATCAAGGATGATTAATTTAGCGCCACGTGTCACGTGATGCCCGGAGAAATGGCTTTTAATGCGAACCACTTCACCGAGGGAGAACTGATAACATCGGTGCACTTGTCAAGACTCCTAAACGGCTGTTAAAACGACGCCAAATAACGGGGATATATATCATCAATTAATGAGCGTTGCGCTTTGCTCGGGACCTCATAAATAATAGCGCCTTATCAGGGGGTCATAGCTCTATTGTTTTCAAATGAGAGGCCTAAATATGTTTGGACTGTGTCAGATGGCAACACCCAGGAGCAATGTTTTTGCATATTGTAATGAGCTTGAGAAAACCGAGATGAAGGTAATAGGATGAAACAATGCCCAGGGACAAGATAGACCCGGGTTTTTATCACACTTTGTGCACAGTAATTAGAAAGTCTACTCTGGAAGATCAACCTCTTTTCCTTCCCTCTCTCTTTCTCTCTCTCTCTCTCTCTCTCTCTGCTTCTGCCCCCTCTTGCTCTAGCTAACAAGCCGTGCTTTGTACAGTGTACACTATATACCCCGCGTAATTTGCATTCAGAAGTGCTTATTGCACAAATACCTTCACAGCTACATTAGCATAGGCATTCAGCAACCTCTTAATTCAGCGCTGAATAATAAAGAGTCATGGTTGAAAATTTCATTAGTGTTAGCACTGTATGCTTGTGCCCTCTTCTAAGAACTACAAGGTCTTCAATCAGTAGTTCAGTGTACAGGTCAAGGCCTTACATTACACAAATTTGCTGCTGTTTTCTCATAGAGCCCTGCTTTCTCCGGCTTTGCTGAGTGAGCGGGGTGCATTCAGGTACATACATAGGCTCTGTGGAAATATGAAATCACTATCAGTAATAGCAACAATATACGGTGCAAAATTCATATTTGATATGCTCTGATATATACTCAGTGTAGCAAGATGAAGCATTGTCATTAATAATGACACAGCATTTGAGGGAAATTAAGCACGGCTCATTAAAATTTAACTTGCAGCTCGAGAGAACGCGAATGTGCAGGGTTGTTAGGTCTGCGCAAAAATTCCATCATGGCTACTACTTAAAAAAATGAGCTAAATGACCTCAAAGCAGATAGATATCTTTTGACGCGCATCTCAGAAGACTTCTGTTGTTCCGATGGAGACGGAATGATGTGAAGAAATAACCGGGCATTCTGCTTCTAGTTAGACTTTTGGGCAACGATACTTTTTGAATAAAAATGCTGCAGGGAATATTCTTTAAACCAGATTGAACCGGGCGCCTCGTATCAAGTGCGATTCAATACCCCTTATTACCATAGCCCCCATACATGCTTCTGGTTTTATATATGAATTCACTGCTAGCGCTGAGCCTTCACCTTGTGAGCAGCAACACTAAGCTCTGAGATCCCATAAAGAAGTCCATCTTTTCGAAATGAGGGTTCAAATCCCAGCCCCAAAGGCAAGCTTCTGGTTGCGGGAAATAGCCTTGCATTACCAGAATTAGGAATTCAATCATGTTCCATCAGGTGCGCAGTAATCAAGACCTTAGCCCTGCGGTCAACAGTACGTGTGTCAATAAGCCTCCATCACTGATATGATGACGGCAACACGGGCAGAAGCTGCGTGAAGCCGAGCAAAGGTGCACACGACCCTGTCTCACAGCGTGGTCTTTAGGCCCAAGCTGAGAGGAGAAACTTATTTGATACACAGCTTCACTCCAGGTCTTATCCCTGCCTTTCTCTCTCTTTCTCTTTCTCTCTCTCTCTCTCTCTCTCTCGCCGCTCTTGTGTATCCTCACTCATCCCCTCGCCCGTTTTATTGCTCATTCCCTGCCTCTTTTAATTGTCTCCTAGATGAAATGCAAGGGTCCCATTTTCAATTACAGTAAATTAAGTGCATAATAAGGATTAGCATCCATTTCACAATCATTTTTTTATTGAATTCCCCCACATGAGCGCATAAAAAAAAACGAGCTTAGCTTTGACTGACCGATTCAACGTTAAAAAATAAAAAATAAAACGGTCTCAGGAATGAGCACTTTGTCTTTTGGGGGTCTCTGCAAAAGTAGCTATGCATCCTGTACTGCAATGCCTGCATGATGAGACACCTGATTGGTTGGCACATGTGCTGTAATCAGTAAAATGACAGACAGGCTCACAGCTGCACTGTGCAAGCTAAGCCAATTTTGTTACAATTAGAGGACGCTATTTTAAGTTCCTGAACAGAAGACAGCTTTCAGATGAATCATTTGGCCCACAGGCATCATCATTATGCAAAAAAAAAAAAAAAAAAAAAAAAAAAGGCTCCCAAATAAAAAAAAAAAACCTGTTTGTTCTAAGCATTGTTCCAAAGCCTACCTTCTTTCTTCCTGCCCATCGTTTACAGAGCGCTACGGTCTGCCGTCTCGAGAGGCAAGGTCAGAAAAGGTGTCATGCGTTTCCTCCAAAATGTGGACTGCCTTGTAACGGCGGTTGACCTTACGTAATGGACCTTTTGTAGATGTGAGGAATGAATTTGTGCTGCATAACCGAGATCTGCGTCCGGTGGGTCCGGTGAGACGGCGAAGCGAGAAAAGTGCTGAGCTTTCAGCGTCAGAGGTGAAACAGAGGCAAGGCGTGCGTCATATCTATAACTCCTCTCGATTTGACAAATTCGCCGTATGGTCGCAGTTGATCGAGCACGTCGGACTGCTTTTATCCCAGCAATTTTAGTTGCGAATTGATTTGGCAACTTGGAATCCCTTGGGAGGAACCTGGAATTGCTTTGGACTGACAAGAGGAATGTCTGCTTTGGCGCAGGAAGCCGAACCCTGGCGCACATGCCTTCACCGTGCCAACCTTCATTCCCCCCCCCCCCCCCCCCCCTTCAGCTGAAGGCTGGTTCGTAAATCGTTCATCTTTCGGGTACATGGCAGAGCCACGGAAACACAACCGTCCAACTAGTTTTGTGAGGAGAAATCTCGACGGTCGGTCCGTCCAGCATGTTCCCCCAGCTCCCAGCTGCACTTCGTTCTGTCGAGTGGATGCACTCAGCTACGCGAGCGCCGTCAGGTGGAGGGCTACACGTGCCCGTTCCCAGGCTGCACTAGCTGTAATAAAGCACGCTCTCAATCAGGACACATCCCCTCCCTGCAACTCGGCTCCGTCAGCCCCAGTGCGAGTCTCCGCAATCAGTGCCTGGCGAGCGCTGGGAAAGCAAATGAGCTTCAAGTCTAGACAGCCCACACCTGCATCTGGAGCACTGGTGGCAGGAGAAGTGTAACCACAGCAGAGAGTAGAGACCGCGATGTTCCCGGCGCGCCTCGTGGTTACATGATATGGGTCCGGGCCAAGGGTTCACGACGAACCGATCTTGCATTTCAGGCTTGTCTTGATGAGATTTCATCAACTCGAAAAAGCAAAGTAAAGGACTGCATATAGCAATATCGTCCGCTACAGAGGCTGATTTACGATGCAGAAATCAATGGAAACCCCCTCCTACATTTGGATTTGAGAGAAATGTTAAGGGAATTGAGTTAAATACTCATTAACGTTATGAATTTAAGCTTCGTCGTCGAACAGCCAGCCGGCTGCATTATTATTCTACTCAAGCGAGGCACTCCTACTGATTGTACGGCCTGCACAGTAATCCAGCGTCTGAGTGTTTTCCACGGAGTGCGACTCCATTCAGAGGACGTGGGCAGAGTGTAAGTGTTACGCAGGTTTAATTATGTCCACGGGGCCCAAAACGTGTAGGCCCTGCGTTTTTGCCCTCTGCTCCTGTTACTCAATCCACCACGGAGGGGCATGATGTCTCCTTCTCCCCTAGCCTTTTGCAGTGAATGAGGCAATTAAAGGTCATATCAATTAGAGCATGTTGCAGTCTCCAGCCTCATTGTAAAACAGCTTGTCTGCGTGTCGGAAAAGGCAAGCCGCAATGATATGAGTGAGCGTTGTGTTTGGCCTCACACCTCGCTTCGCCTTGTGCGTAAAAGTAATGTTTACAGCGGCGCGCTGATTGAGTGTACATGGCGGTTACAGGGATGCGATAATGATTAATGGGGTGATGCTGGGGTTAATGACAGCCTGTCCACCCATTAAAATGACACGTCTGAATATTTCCTTCTCCTCCCCTTTGCCGGCAGCCATGTATGGCATTTGTTTTTTGTATTTTTTTTGTCATTATTGTTCTTCCACTGAAAGAAGAGAGTGTCGTGTAAAAAAAAAAAAAAGAAAAAGACACAGCAAACTTTGCGTGAAGCCGTGCGGCTCTAGGACTGCTGCACCTAAGTTTATTCTTCCATGATGCACAATTTGTCTGCTTTTCCCTTTGGGGATCAATAAAGAAAATCAATCAGCCAATTACAATTCCTCTGTGGCTGTGGTAACAATAATGTGTAGTTGCCAGATGAAAAAAAAACAAAACAAAAAACAACAACAAAAAAACAGGATAGGGCGTTCGGCGAGTGTCTTTTCCGATTCGGTGCAATTTGTTTACTACTAGCCTCGGCGACAAGCATGGCGGCACGTGGACCCTATAGTGTGATTAGATACATTTTAATTCATTCATTTATTCATGGAATTCGGTATAGATCGGACGAGGCGCGCTTGTTTCATTACGCCCCGTCCGTGTTGGTTTTAAAAGGAACTTCTTTTATCGCCACCGAGCAAGGAACGTGGAACAATGCGAAAACTAATAAGTACAAACATCATCAGGGATGTTTCACACCTTGCTCCGGCGTTCCCGGAGTAATTGAACACGTCTTCGGTGTCCTTAATCTGTCTTTGCTACCAGATAGAGGTGTAAGGAAAGCCGACAGCGGATATGGATAACAGTGACTTGTTCCATATGCCGAGGAATATCACAGCCACATGAATAAATAAAAGAGGCCAGTGACATGGATGCCAGATTGGAGCGTTTAGTGCACGGCCGGCCGGGTTTAGCATAGGAATGAGGTTTTTCGGGAGAAACTTTGGTGAAAATTTGGCCTGCCTTGCGGGTTATGATAATGTTTTTCGAAGCGGGATGATTGACACGAGACCCCAGGGCTGTCTGTAGTTGCATTATGCAGTTTGCACACACACACACACACACACACACACACACACACACACACACACACACATACACAAAACACCGCCCCTCATTTCCTCTTGTCTGTGGGGGTTTTTCTTTTTAAAGGTGTAAGTTGCTGCACGGCAACACACACAGACACACACACACCCAGTCCCTTGTTAGTCATAACTGTTATTAGACATTGTTATGCATTCACAATCCTCCATGACAAATTTGAGTGTGTTACTTTCGAGGCTGGTGATGTGCGTCAGAGAACAGCTCGCACTTCTCTCCCTGTGTGTGAGATGCCAGTGCAGCGTGTACATCAATGCCTGTCCTTGAAAAAGTTATATAACAGGTACGGAATGCTGTGTGTAATTCATTCAAGAAATGATCAGGATTAAAATCAGAGAAATGCTCAAAAATCACTTCGAGATTGACCGGAAATCCAAAATAGCCGAGCTTTGCAAAAAAAAAAAAAAAGTTGAACGAGGCATCAAATAGTATCCAATAAACGAAACATTTCAGGTCGATTACAACATTGTCAGTGTATAAAACAATATCCTGTCATCCATATTCCAAAGCGGCAAGATATTTTCACATGATCATTCAGCTTGATTGATGACAAATGGTCAATACTTTGAGTTTGGACATTTTCTGTTGGTACCTTTGTATATGTCACATATACATTACAACCCCTGGAGCACAGAGAGGGTTAAGGGTCTTGCTCAAGGACTCAAGGTCGGCAGCTTGGCCATACCGGGGCTCAAACCCGGATCTTCCGATCAGCAGCCCAATGCCTTAGACCACTGAGCTACACCCCCTCCCCTGTTCATGGTGGAATTCTAGCAGGTTTATTCCCATGCATTCAAGTGATCCTGTTGTTCGGTTTGTTGTTCGTAACAAGCTACTTCACTCCTGTGGCTACACTGCCAAAAGTGCCCTTCTTGAAAGATTCATTCATTCATCTTCTACCGCTATATCCGATCTTCCCTCGGGTCACGGGGAGCCTGTGCCTATCTCAGGTGTCTATGGGCATTAAGGCAGGATACACCCTGGATGGAATGCCAACCCATCGCAGCATCACAGCACACACACACACACACACACACACACACACACACACACACACACACACACACACACACATTCACACATCACTACACTAGGGACAATTTTTTCCTTAGCTCAGAAAAGGAAAAGGGGAAAGAAAAACTAGTTGTTTTTTTTAATTGAAAGAACCAAACAGTCTGAGGGGCACTATGGCTTAGTGGTTAGCACGTTCGCCTCACACCGCCAGGGTCCGGGTTTGATTCCCGTCTCGGCCATGTGTGTGTGGAGTTTGCATGTTCTCTCCGTGCCTCAGGGTTTTTTTCTCCGTGTTCTCCGGGTTCTCCGGTTTCCTCCCGGTCCAAAAACATGCACAGTAGGTTGATTGGCACCTTGGAAAATTGTCCCTAGTGTATGAATGTGTGTGTGAATGTGTGTGTGTGTATGTGCCCTGCGATGGGTTGGAATTCCATCCAGGGTGTATCCTGCCTTAATGCCCATAGACGCCTGAGATAGGCACAGACTCCCCGTGACCCGAGGGAAGATCGGATAAAGCGGTAGAAGATGAATGAATGAATGATTAGCCCTAAAATGAGCACAATGTTCTATATGAACTGTGCTCATTTTAGTGCTATATGAACATTGTGCTTTATTTTTTTTTCACTTGTTTCTAGTGAACGGAGTTAAAATTACTTGCCTAAACTGAACAAATACAATGATCCTACTTTAAGATTTATAGTTTAATGTGCAATGAGATTTTTAAGCCTTTTTTTTATCTTTCATGGCAAAAAAACAAGACATATTTTCTAGTCTAAAGCTTTTATTTTCTTTCTTAGATTTCAGTTTTTCCGCAGTGTAGGCCGTATCTCGAATGGCAATATTTTCAACTAAGAATGGGGTCATTAAAACTCTACCTGTATGTGTTGGATAATTCATCTAAAACAAACACCTGTAGGTAGAGCAGAGCTCACTTTAAAGCTAAGATGTTATGAATTATGAGTTACGACTTTTAGACAAGTGTCTTAGTTTCAATTACAGATACAATCCTGATGCAGAAGGACTTTAGTTCTTCAGCGTGGTTTCTTGCTTTATCATCTGTAGCCCTCTCAGATTAGCTTCCAATGCTTCAGGCTTTCAAGTTTTTACTGTCATTAATGCCATCATACTCGCTTTTTACATTCACCAGTGACTTACAATGATCTTTATATGATTTATACAACTGAGCAGTTCAGGGTTAAAGGCCTGGCACAAGTAGTGGGATCTGAAGTCACAACCATGTTTTATCCGCTTCCTCAGATACCGCAAGTGACTAGTCTAGCAAAATGTTATCATTATTCTCATTTAAGTGCATTCTGGTGGTCTGAATCCAGTGTTTGTAGTGATTGTAAATTTACGTTTTGTTTTGTTTATCGGTTGTTATTGTACATTACTATGTTTTGTTCAAAGTACTGTATGTTTTTGCATTTTAAATCATATCTGTTACTCAGCAAAAAAAGCAAAAATAAAAACAATTCAAGGGTAAAAAATAAATAAATAAATAACTGAGGCAGAAAACAAATGCTCACAAAATGCACAAGATGCAGAAGGACTAGACAGATGCCAGTGATGCAGGTCCAGCTGAAAGCTAAATGGCGTAGCATCGAAAGTTGTTCGGCGTGTGTTGAACAACTGGCTGAATTCTGAATGCGCATTAGTGATGTTTCTCGTGATCTTAAATGCCATTTATAACAGGAGATTATTGTTTCTTTTGCTACGAAACCTATTAATTGTATTATACTCAAGTCATGGACTGTTTGGTTCATTCATTCATTCATTCATCTTCTACCGCTATATCCTATCT
This sequence comes from Kryptopterus vitreolus, assembly GCA_030449085.1. Lineage (NCBI taxonomy): Eukaryota > Metazoa > Chordata > Actinopteri > Siluriformes > Siluridae > Kryptopterus > Kryptopterus vitreolus. Next base: position 12,191,097 of record JACRUU010000030.1, on the reverse strand, counting down.
TCCCTCGGGTCACTCGGAGTCTGTGCCTATCTCAGGCGTCTATGGGCATTAAGGAAGGATACATCCTGTATGGAATGTCAACCCATCACAGGGCACACACACACACACACTTATACATTCATACACTAGGGACAATTTTTCCAAGGTGCCAATCAACCTACCGTGCATGTTTTTGGACCGGGAGGAAACCCGAGAGCCCGGAGAAAAACCCCCTGAGGCACAGGGAGAATATGCAAACTCCACACACACATGGCCGAGACGGGAATCGAACCCGGACCCTGGCGGTGTGAGGCGAACCTGCTAACCACTAAGCCACCGTTACCCTCAGACTGTTTGGTTCTTTCAATTAAAAAAAAACAACTAGTTTTTCTTTCCCCTTTTCCTTTTCTGAGCTACATTAGAATTCCTCACCTTGCTGTTAAAAAAAAAAAAAAAGTTACCCTGTAAATTTGACTTAAATTACTTTTACTCGAATAGATTTTTAGACCGGTGATGTTACTTATATTTAAGTACTTTTACTGGAGTAGAATATTTTATGACTCTTCCCACCTCTGCACTACTCCTACTTTGGCTTTCTCACTGATGAAATTGAACATTTCCCTCGAACAGCGAAACCTCAACAATGCTTCCCATTAGGTTTTTGCGATCTTTGAAATGTTCTCTTATGAGACCCTTATCGTATATACACTTTAGCAAAAGCGATTGACATGTGCATCGTGGGAATAACAAAATATTATTAGTGCCAGGATTTGCTAAACACATAACAGGGATTTTAATGTGTAGGATTTTTTTGATTATATTTTTGGAATCCTATAAATCTGTCACTAACGTTACTGTTCTCTCCTTTATTCCATGTCTCTCTGGGATGTTTTTATCTTCTCGGAAAAACCAAAACCGATCCTTCTTCCTGCCGTTTTAAACAGGTAAGACTATGTTTGATTACCCTTTGTCAATGTCTGAATGATAATCTCATCATTTCCACCAGCCTGAACCACTGCGCTAGGGTGAAATATGTTGAGCTGAGATTGAGGTGGGTATTGGGGGTGCGAGTGGCTCGTAGACCTCTGGACCTCTGGCTTGTTGCTGTTGTTGTTATGGTGTGAGTTTGTCTCCCTGCAGTGAATGTTAATGACAGGGCCTGTGCGGTGGGGGTGTTGTTATGGGGGGGTGACATGAGCCTGAGGTCAGCCGAGCTGCTCGTAATGAGGTGGCTCACACCGCTGAGCTCTGATCGAGAGAGAGAGCGCACACGGTGTGTCTGAGGTGGTCTCAGCACGACCCCTGTTGCTCCACACCGGCGCCTGACCTGGAGCCTGCTGTTCTGTATAACAGCGCGGGCCAGAGCAGGGATGCTGCACCTCACCTGCATTCGTGTGCAATCTATCGATCTGGGCTCTGTGCGGCGCCTCCCTCCATCACGACGAGCGGCGATTCTGCGAATGCAAATCGTGCAGAGAAAATCATCAGCAAGCAATTTGCTTCCATTCAAAATGATTGATTCGCTTAGTAGTCAGTGTCCATTTTTTTTTTTTTTTTTTTTTTTTAGTGGACGTACCTTTCCATCAGTGTCATTTAGTTGTAAAAGCATATCAAGTGTCCCCTTCGGAGTGATCAATAAATGTCGGACAATCTGTTGAACGGGCAAGAACAGTCCGGACCTGAGTGACTTCTCTTTATCGAAACACGGATGTGTACAATTTTCGCGGAAGACGCCATCTCAGCAAAGCCCGCTAATCGCGTGTCACTTGAAAACATTTCTACTATTCATTAGCCTACATTATCAAGGTGAAGAATGAATTTCTAGCCATGGTTTCCTGCTATTAACATATAAAGAAAAGTTTCCTTGTTTAATAACGTCCACTCCTGTGGGAAGATGATATTTTAGAGTGTGCTTGTGGAGATCATTCAACCGTAAGAGTGCTAGTAAGGTCCCGTTGTGATTTAGGGTGAGGAGGCCTGGGGTTTAGTCGGCGTTGCATTTCATTCTAAAGGCGTATAATAGGGTTGAGGAAGCAGGTCACTCACGATCTAACACTTCACGAGCATGTATAGCATGTCTTTCTGGAGCTCACTTAGTGCAATTGTGTGTGGATTGTGGATTGCTGGAACAGGTTTGAGTCTCCTAGGGAAATTTTAATGTTACCACATCCGAAAACATTGTATACAACTTTGCGATACTAGTTTGGGAATGAACAACATATGTCTGGAAAACTCGAGCATCTCAATGCATTTGTCCATACAGTGTATGTACCGCTAGACCCCTAGCTAGTTTTTACCACTAGATACAGAGGTTTAGCTTTTCAGTAAATAATTCATCTGTGTTTGTAACACAGAAGAACCGGGTTCCCCTGAGTTGGAGAACATTCTTCTTGCTTCGTATTGTTTTAGTAATAACTTGGCCCAGGCCTTGTACAGATGCCCTCCTGCAAGTCCGTCTGAGAAACAGGCCTAGATCCTGTGCCGTAGTGGGGAGATATAATAAGAAATAGTTTTGTTAGGGAGATGCTGAGGGCATGACTCTACAGCACGGCCCACAATACATCAGCAAGAAGAGATGGACATACTCTGAGGAACTATAAATTATTTTTTTTTTTGTCGTATTTGAATGTTTGCATCTTTGTTAAAAAAAAACAAAGCTAATCAAAACTAATCATTTATACTTCCTGGTCATGGAATGTTTATTCTGTAATATCAAAGTGAAAAGTAACGTTTTTCATGAATATTCCGTAATGTATATTGCGAATCAAAATTGATGATATGTGATATATTATTCCCCATGATATTACAATAATGTATGCAGCACATTATATACTTTTGTCACATCATCATAGGACCTTCACAAAACTGCTTCAATGAAAACATTGATGCCATTGACTGATCATCATGATCCCTAGACCTGAATCCAATTCAGAACCTTTGGGACGTTAGATGTATCCGAAGCCACTAAGTAGATCCATAGACCGTCCAAGACCCCCAATGATTCCCTGATCCATATTTGGGAGAGGATCTACAAGCAAACCATCTATCATGCCCGAACATGGTCAGGAGTGCATACAGGTGCATAGGGGTCATAAACACCAATGACCTACAATTTTCGATCCTTTACATTGACTTTTGGAGTGATTATGAATATTCAATCCTGAATGAGCGTTGACCATTTTGGTTTCCGCCGTCATACTTTGTTCTATCATGGTTCATTAATAGAGATCGCACATGTGCTCCTGATGGAGGTGGTAGCTCAGTGGTTAAGGCATTGAGCTCTGGATCAGAAGGTTGCCAGTTCAAATCCCAGATTCAAGCCCTTAACTATCAACTGCTCACTTGTAAGTAGCTCTTAACATACCGCATCCAAAGACACCCTATGCAATTGTATGCCTCCATTTGTTTTTAGAAGGACCACATATGGTAGGGGAGGCTGGTTGTCCTAATACGTTTGTCCCTGTAACACATATTGAGTGTGGTGAAAATAGCATAATGTGTGTTTGACTGTTTTTTTTTTGGTACCCAATTAGGCTCAGGCACATTTTCCCGTGACCTAGAAAGATATCAGGACCTTTCTAATATATCATTCATTGGTAGCAATGTGAGACGTAGTGAGACGTAATCAGTGCAGCCGGTCAGAGATGCAGAGATGTGTATGTGTGTGTGTGTGTGTGTGTTTATATCAGATGCATGATGAGGGAGAGATATGATGAATACTGGTCTGTTTGGGTGTATTCGTGTTTGTGAAATGAGAGAGTGAGCGAGAGAGTGAAAAAAAAAGAGAGAGAGCGAGCGATTCAGAGTGACACACAGTCGGTATGTGGGTCAGGGGAAGAGATGGAGAGGATCTCTGAAATGAATCCTGGAAAGCTGTGAGCTTGTGGATTTACTGGGTCCCAGTGCAGCATGCAGTTCTTTGAATCGCTTGTGTTTCACTTTAGAGCGCCGTATCGCGCGTGCGCGCGCGTGTGTGTAAGCGTGCGGCTGTTCAAGCACCGTCAAGTTGAGCGTCCTTGCTTCACATTGAACTCTAATTTATCTCCCAGAGGACCCCTTTCGCTGGCTCGCATGTCCTGATTGGCATCTGCTGAGCTTTTCACCAAAGTATTTTCTCCCCTTCCTATACACTCTCCCTTCCTACTTCCTCACTTACATGCACCACACTCACCTTTACGATACAAAGTCGTTTCTGTTTAGTAATTAGTAAAGAACCGCTCGCCTGCTCCACACCCCACATCCCACCCCACCGCCCCCAGTACCATATTTATAGCCCTACGCTGAAACCGAGCAGCCAGCCCTTTATCTGCAGAATAAATTTCAACCCAGGGGAAGAAAAAAAAATAGTAATAATTACACATGCTTCCCGCAACCCGAAGCTGAGTAGGTATTTTCAAAGAAAACAAACAACCGTAAGGTAATCTCATTTAGTAGTCTTTGTAAAGGGACCCTACCCTTTTCACACACTGGTGTTTCTTTGTAGCCCCTGGCTTGCTGAGATAACCTGCAGAAAACCCGTTGGGAGAAAAAAAAAGAACGTTCAAGATACTTTTTCTTCTTTTACACTTTTTTTTTTAATAGAAATTGTCCTAAATCCAATCTAAAGCGTAAGATATATTCACACACACACACATACTTGACTTCCTTTATATAGAGGCATTTCAAGATGACACATTATTCTGACATGTAAATAGTTTCTTTTATTGGTGGCTTATTCACAGACAATTGCTGTTCTGTTTAGTGGAACGATCGTTTTTTTTTTTTAACAAATAATACCTTTCATGTTTTATCCACTGGGTAGAATGTGTGTAGGTTATTGAGTTGGTAGGCTGGAATTGATTTTTTTTTTTTTTTTTTTTGAGAGGGTGTGTGAGCACTAAGCAAGGACTCTCTGTACTTCTGACTGCCAGTTTTTTCTTCCCACCCCCTCCCTTTCCTACTTTTTTTTTCTTCTCTATTTTATTCTAACGCCAATCATATTTCTCAAACCATCTTGTTATTCGATTGAATATGTGCTGAAAATTAAAGTTTTGCAGATACAACCAGGAGGAGGTGTTTGAGAAACGCTATACCTAGGGATTTTTCCCGGGGATGTTTCTTCAACCAAACCACATCCTCTGCATTTCCCCACAGAGAGCCTATAGGAGCCACAAAAGCCACAGAAAGGTTAGAGGGGTGGGGCGGAGGGAGGAGGGGAAGGGGGGACCCAGCGAGGAGCAAAGAGGAGTGTAAGGAAGCAGTGAAAGAGAGAAGACACAAGGGAAGGAGAAAAGAGGATGTTTACAAAGAGTTGAGGGAGTAACATACGGAAAGGGAGAGAGAGAGAGAGAGAGAGCGAGAAAGGGAAAGAGAGAACGAGATGCAGGTAGAAGAAGATGGAGGGATAAAATAAGTTTGTAGCCTGTGAGAGAAAGCAAAGAGAGGGACAAGATAGCAGGCGATTCCCTGGCGGCCGGTGCATAAACAGAGCCTTTTATCGCCCATAAGAAGAGCATGAGGAGACCAGGGCTCCGGGCCCCTCTAAGGAAAGCTGGCCTTTTATTGACTGGCCGCAAAGCAGCACAAGGTTCTCAGTCTGAGCATGTCTTCACACTTCACGGCCCTTATTTATTCCTATGATGGAAGGAATAAAACATGATACAAGGAAATTATCAGCAAAGAATTACTGTTACATCCCCGGAGTGGATTCTTTTTAAAATAACAATTACACTTATAGAACGATAGTGTTGTATTTCTGTTAGTTTATTTCTAAAGAACACATCACCTTTTCTGTGTAGTTCAGGAAACAAGTTCCACCCTGTTATCATTCTGTTTTTCCCCTTCTCAAGGTCTTGATGATAAAAATGCAACAATAACACACACACAAAACTCATAAATGAACGTCTAATTCCACAAATGAATGATCGTAATGGCCTGTAAGTTTAAAAACTCCATCCCTGATTGGACACATGCATGCTCAATTTGTTAATATGCAATTATTCGTTCATCTTCTACCGCTTTATGCGACTTCTCTCTCGGGTCGCGGGAGAACCTGTGCCTATCATCAAGGTAGGACACACCCTGTATGGAATGCCGGCCCACATTCACACACTAGGGACAATTTTCCAAGGTGCCAATCAACCTAACGTGCATGTTTTTGAAACCGGAGAAATCTGAGAAAAACCCCCTGAAAACATGCAAACTCCACACACACACACACATGGCATAGGTGGGAATCGAACCCTCAACCCTAGAGGTGTGAGGTGAACATGCTAACCCACCTGCGGTATCGTTTATACACAACCGATGTTTTCACTGAAAAATCCTTCATCGCCAAAGATGTTCTTCCGCAGTTGGATCTCTCTTTCTGACCTTGCGATCCTAGGTATGGATAGGATTTTGGTGCCGTTCCTTGATAAATAACAATCCGACTGACTAATTGCGCTCTACATAACGCTAACAGAGGTTGCTTCGCTTCACTGTCCTGTAGTATGGAATGTTTAATTCCAATTAGCTGTCGTCTAGAAGGAATTGCATGGTGTTGAACATAAGGTAGTCATGTTGGATCAGGATTCGTTTTTTTACCTGGAATAAATATCCTGCTGCAACCCCAAACCATTAAGCTTCCACCTCATAGCTTTGACTGTGTGTGTGTGTGTGTGTGTGTGTGTGTGTGTGTGTGTGTGTGTGTGTGTGTGTGTGTGTGTGTGTGTGTGTGTGTGTGCTTGTATGTGTGTGTTTGTGTGAGGCAGTCGGCTAACAGTCGGCTCCTGTTTTCTGTCTTGCATAACTTCTTCTGTTCGAGCCAGAAATGTCAAACTTGGACTCACATGTCCACATAACTTTTCACTTCTTATGTGTTTTTACCGAGTTTGTTGCACATAAACAAGCGAAACATGCATGTGTCTCCAAATTAATAAAAGGCCACTTTTTGACAGGCACTGTGTATGTTGTCCTGTGTTAAATCCACTCTTTTGTTAGAGCTTAAGTGTGGACCCTCACTTCGAATAAATTGTTCTAGAATTCGATCACTAGTAGGATTCGCAGGGGATTCTCTCAGAGCTGCTGTCATAGAGCAGCAGAGAAACGAACAGTGCTGTGGGCTGAAATTATTGACATCACCAGGGAAAATTTTGCAGATCAGGTGCAGATCAGGTGAAGTCCCCCCCCCCCCCCCCCCCCCCCCGCCTTACTGTTGGATCTAAGATCGAGGTGAAGGTGAGGTCGACTCGACCCCTGAGAAGCAGAGCACGCGTTTACGACAACCTCGTTGTCAGCACCATGATTAATATTTCCTGTCATCTATCCATATGCACTTTTCCACCAGAGAGGGTCATCTCAGAGACCCGAGTGCTAGTCGAGCAGAAGGGTGGAGGAGAGGGCAACCCGGCGCCCTGTTACTGCGCACAACAAGGTGTCCCTAAGCACACACACACACACACACACACACACACACACACACAATGCATCACGCTCCAAACAAATAACGGACAGCCCGGTCTCACCAGGAATGCGACAGAAATTTTTTTTCCCCCCTTCGCATTGTTGCTAAAATACAAACTATTGTCCCTCGCCGCAGAAGTGAATCCATCACCTCAGCCTCCTCCTTTGAGCCTCTCCGTGCTGAATAATTATGACATTATCACAGCGTTGAGCGCCACAGCCACACTTCCCTGAGTAGCGAAAAACAAAGTGGGCCAGACAAAGAAAGGAGATCTTAATTACAAAACCACCTGAGACTTTCCAGCAACCTTTGTGGCTTAGCAAACGGTGATAAAACATGCCTCGCGCCTTTGAACGCTTCCTGTCGCCTTGAACGAGCGTGCGGTGCCGCTCTTGTTTACTTATTACGGTTCTCTCGCGGAGCGCTAGTTATCGGTATCGGCAACATCGGGCGGTCGGCGCTGAGTATTCGCATGTTTTCTGATGAGGAAGTTTAACTATTCAATACTTCAACCTTTAATACATTATTGAAGCAGGCTAACCCCGGGCCGACGCGTTCCTGTAGACGAGTCAGCGTGGGATAAGGCTAGCTGAACTCGATGGGCAGAACCACGCAAGGATTTACAAAGCTCAAGCATGAAAAGGTTGCAATAGATTATTTAACAAAAAGTGCTGTTGACTTATAGATCATGACAGGTGAAAGGGGTTTTATTCAGAAATATGCATGCGATTGTGGCAAAAAAAAAAAGCATACACAAAACAGAATGATAAAATGGTATCTTTCTTGTTTAGCACAATAATAGACATATTTTATAATCTGTCTAGACAAACTTCTTTTATTATTGATTTAGATTTAATTAAAACCGTTTAATTGAGTTTATTAAACGTTTTTAGACAGATTTTATAAGATTCTTTTTATATTCATATACTATATAGGCAAAAGAGTTGACATCTGATTTTTCTAGTCTAGTTGGGGACACAATTGTGTAGGATTGTCTCTGGATGCAGTAGCATTTTATTTTTCCTTCATTTTATCTCGGAGCCTCGGCGCCAACATGAAAATTCAAGTTCAAGTTTATTGTGATATTGTGATGCCATGCGGGGAGACATGTAAATTAAATGTAGCGTCTCACAGATCAGGCATAACATTGTGGCATTATAACATTATGACAGGTGAAGTGAACAACACTGATTATCTCTTTATCATGGTCCCTGTTAGAGGGTGGAAAGTCCTCAAGCATGTAGAATGGGCAGATTTGAGCGAATTTGGTAAAATCTCACTGTTACATGAAAGGACCGAAGACTGTCCAGTTTAGTTTGATCCATCAGACGAGATACTGTTGCTCATAGTGCTGAAGAATTGAATGCGATTGATGCTTGATTGGTTATGTTTTGCCACTAAAAATGGGTCTAATGCTATGTCTGATGTTATGTCTAAATGTCTGAATGTTATGTCTGATTGGTGCAGGTAGCATAATGTTATATCTGATTGGTTGATAAACATATATCAACAAAATTAGACTCATAGACAGAAAACAAACAGAGGGCTATAAACTTTCATTTATATAAATATACAAAAAGCTCGATAATATAGAAGAAACATATTATATATGTAATTTGTCTATCTATCTATCTATCTGTATATATATATATATATATATATATATATATATATATACACAAAAAGATCTTATCACTTACATAGGACTTTTATCTTTTATTTTAATAACATAATAACACTATGTACACCTAGAAGGTAATCTATTAAAGTAGGTCTGACTATACATATACATTATATAAATGTGACACATAAAACAGACGCACTCAGAGCAAGAATAGTACAAACAGGGACAATGCAAGCTGAAAGAAAAATGAAAGTGTCCAGTGCACATGAAGAGAGATGAAAGAAAGCTCGCCCATCCATCACTCATGCATAGTCTTTTCTCTCACAAAGTATTGCAAAGAGTTGTAAACAGTTTTTAAGCCAACAGTCCAATCCCTCGGTGCACAACGGCAAATTTTCATGAAGATATAGTTACTATGGGATGGAGTGGAAGATCTGTGAGTGGGCTGCTGTAAATTTCGGACCTCAAGTCTATTAAAGACATTTGGGATGAATTGGAAGTCTGACGGCACTCCCGGCCTCCTCACCCTACATTGCTACCTTTTTATTTAAAATTTTACAATCATCTGTCCACAAATTTTTGCCCAAACAGTCAATAACGCTATACAATATAGCATTTTGCAAGACCACTGTACTGCCTCCTTGTGGTCGCTGTAGCCATCAAGCTACATTCTTTACATTTCAGATCAATAATAGTGAGTGAGAGCCAATGTATTGTAGCAGGCCTGCTTCGAGCCGGCTCTGATCCTCGTTGCATGCCGTACCTTCTGTTACCTTATGCGCACTTTGAAATGGTGGACTTTGCTTTCCTCTCTCGGTCCTTTTCCCCTTTTCCCTGTGTCTTATCCCCGCTTTTCATTCCGAGCCTGTTTTTCATTTCTGCCTGTCCTATTCGTCCTCACAGGCGGCTTGACTCGCTTCATCTTTTTCCTCCTTCACATTTCACCAGCCGCCCATTTCAATTCTTCGGTATTTTTTTTTTTCCCTTCAAAGGGACATGCTGGGCTCTCTCTCGTCCCACTCGCGCTCCCTCTCTCTCCAGGGAAGGAGGAGGGGAGTGAAAAGGGGCAGCTTTGAAAGACACAGATGAAAGAGAGAAGAAACAAACAAACAAACAAACAAGCAAACAAATGCCCCCCCTCCCTGTAAAATAGCTTAGTCCCATCATGGCGAGGACGGAAGAGTCCGGGTACGCTTTACGGGAGGAGATTTGCAACCGTCACGGTTAAGGGACCGACCCGATTGTAACACACTTTCATTTTTATTCTTGCTATGTTCCCTTTTTTTTTTCCGCTGGAGCTGGATGCTGGTCCCCAACCCCAAAATATAATTCAGTGTAATTATTATGTGGTGCTTAAGCTGATGTGTGCTATTTAAAGAGAAGTGACTCATTCTGGCAGCGGTTGAACACAATGTATCGCAATAGACACTATTTGCCACAGATTTCTGATTGCAGCCCAGAAAAGTCTTATTCTCAGAAAATTCCCGCTGGATGTTTCTGCTCCCAGTGGAGTAATCCCTCAGGAACTGAGGCTGTGATAGAGGGCTTGGTCCCTGCTTCTGCTGCTCGCTACATTTGATCGTACTCTCACTCGTTTAATTTGCTTTCTCTCGTTTCTCTCTCTCTCTCATCTCGTGTTCTCTCTCATATATATGTGTGTGTATATATATATATATATATATATATATATATATATTATATATATATATATATATATATATATATATATATATATATATATATATATAATATATATATATATATAGGACAAATGTTTTGACACATCTGACTTCTCTATAACATTGGAAGCAGACAGTTGCACACAATAAGTTCCACCTCCATAAAGATATGGGTTGGAGAGGAAGATCGTAAGTGTCCTGCACTAGAGCTCTGACCTCAACTCTGCTGAACACCATTGGAATGAATTGGGACTGCTCACCCTTCCACGGTACCTAAGATATATATATATATATATACTCTAGTAGAACATACTCTAGTAGCATACTCTGGGAGAAGAGTAGAGGTTGTAGTAATTTATAAAATAGGGAGTAAGTGTGGAATGGGAATCCTATGTTTAGGTGTCCACAAACATTTGTCCATATACCGTACTGAATGTCTCATTGTGCATTGTGTCTTGCGTGAGGCCTAATGGAGTCTGGTCAGAAGGCTGCACTCAGGTCTAATGAACGCTTCATCATGGGCTCTGGTTTGTGTCAATAGCCCGGCCTTATTTACAGGCACAAACAGTGCCGGGGCAAAGAGGTAATTAGGCGGAGAAGCTGGGTGGTCGACGATCCACTTATCCACCTCCAGCTGCTCTTACACACTTACACTCTTACACACATAGGTAGTCACATGCACACATCCCTGCTGACATGGTGGTCAGGCAGCATGACCTTTGGTGTTTACAAACACTTTCAAGGCCCTCCAAAGTGCTGGGCAACTAGAGGCCCCTGTGCAAACCTACTCACACACCAACATGCACAAACACACACACTCAGTACGTGTGTCCTGTGTATCAAGCTTAAACTTCAAATATTCCGTTTGTTCAGAAATTGTAAAGACAAGGAAGCTTAGTCGAGTTTATGAATATACCAGTCTTCTCTATTCTGATTGGTCAGGGAATCGTGATGACTCTAATATGAAAGCACACCCTGATGTGATATGCTTAAGAATATGTTTTTATTGTAACCGCATACATTGTGTAATTGTTGATTTGGTGATGTTTCCAATGTCAGTGCTTCATAAAAGTCTGTCTAGACACAGTGTGAGGTTCTATGTAATGTAACACTATGTAATGTAATCATTACATACATTAAGTATGGAATCTCATAATCTAATATAATATGGAATCACATACCATTCCCAACAATATATATATATATATATATATATATATATATATATATATATCCAACAGCTAGGTTGTAATCCAGCATGAGTAAAATTGCTACCAGGCTTCAAGAACATTTAGTGAAGATATCTATATATTTGACACTGTATTTTACTCCCCCTCTTTTGAAACACACACACACACACACAGACCAAATCACCAGCCTCTCTTTTCCCTTCAAGTTATTTAGCCTTTTATATTAAGTAGAGAAAAATAAACTAAAATTGATTAACCTCAGTTAACTCCTATGAATCTCTAAATTCATGTGCTGTAGATCTTAATGGATGTTGAAAAATGCTGACTAAACGTCAGAATAAACGTAACTAAGCTCTATGGACAAAACACCAGACATTCGATTGGAGCATGATTTGAACATCATCCATTGCCAATATGAAAAACAGTGGTGACAGCATCATGCTGTGGGGATGTTTCTCTTCAGCAGGGACAGGGAAGCTGGTCAGAGTTAACGGGAAGACGAAGGGAGCAAAATACAGGGCAACCCTAGAAGATATAAGATCCCCTTTTTAGAAGGTACCTCTGGCAATTTAGATATTACATAGAGGTTACCAGCTATTAGATCTTCTCCCCAGATTAGAAGGTTTATTGTTTTATTGCATGGAAGTTCTCGTGGTCTGCCTTCATGCAGATATCTGACCAGCCTTACAAAGAAAACCTATTAGAGGCTGCAAAGGGCTTGAGACTGGGGTTAGGTTCACCTTCCAACAGGGCAAAGACCCCAAACATACAGCCGGAGCCACAATGGAATGGTTGAGGTCAAAGCATATTCATGTGTTCGAAAGGCCTAGTCAAAATCCAGACCTAAAATCCAATTTTAGAATCTTGATTCTAACTCATCTGACTGATGAAACTAAGATTGAACTATTTGGAAAAAACACACAGCACTACATCTGGCGTAGAAAGGGCACGGCATATCGTCATGAAAACATCATCATACTGTAAAGTATGGTGGAGGAAGCATCATGATTTGGGCCTGCTTTGCTGCATCAGGGCCTGGCCAGCTTGCAATCATTGAGGGGAAGATGAATTCCCAAGTATATCAGACAATTCTTCAGGATAATGTGAGAATGTCTGTACATCAGCTGAAACTGTGTAGAAAGTGGGTGATGCAACAGGACAACGACCCAAAACACCGGCGCAAGTCCACAACAGAATGGCTTCAGAAAAACAAAATCCGCCTTTTGGAGTGGCCAAGTCAGAGCCCAGACCTCAACCCAATAGAGATGGTATGGATTGACTTGAAGAGGGCCGTACACATGAGACGTCCAAAGAATATGACAGAGCTAAAGCAGTTCTGCCAGGAAGAATGGGCTAAAATTCCTCCTCAGCGATGTGCAGGTCTGATCCACAGCTACAGGAAGCGCCTGGTTGAGGTTATTGCTGCCAGGGGGGGGTCAACCAGTTATTCATTCTAAGGTTTCACTTACTTTTTCCACTGCCATTTTGAATGTTGAATGATTGTGTTCAATAAAGACAAGAAAGATTGGTTTTTTTGGTGTTATTATTTTTAGACACATTGTGTTTGTCAATACCAATGAATTAGATGAAGATCAGATAACATTTTATGACAAATTTATTCAGAAAACCATAAAATTCCAAAAGGTTCACATACTTTTTCTTGCCACTGTATATATATACATACAACATGATCTGACAGAGATGGACCATTGTCATCAATAGTAGTGACATGGATAAGTTTATGATATGGCCCTTGCATAAAAGAGGACGGGGGACGAGTGGACAGTCATCCCCGTAATGTCGGCCGCATAAAAGACCCGGTCATAAAACCTGAATGTCACCCCAAGTCACTGAATGTCATTTATGATAAATCACAGCTGGTCAGAAATGTCTGTGGATTCAGACGACAGAGAAGGCAGACTCTTACTTGATGAGTACACACAGACACATATGCA
>JACRUU010000030.1:12129747-12174747 GCA_030449085.1 Kryptopterus vitreolus | reverse complement strand
CAGGAGAGATGGAGAGAAGGAGCGAAGTCGAGAGAGGCAGATCTCCCAGGCTGATGGAGGCAGTTAGACCTATTATTAGTTCGACAGTGGAAGGATTGATGCGCACAATAGTCGGTGTGTAAGCAGAAAGCGGGGAACGTGAAGGAAATTTTAATAGTGAGAATCTCCGACATTATGGAGGCCTTCATTAACATTTTCACACATGGCTGCCTAACAAATGAGAAAAGAGCTGTGCCGTACTGGCACATTTATCACTCTCGCTCTCTGCTTGCCTCCTTCCTGCCTGTGCTATAGCTCTCTCTTGCCTCTAGAGGAGAAACACAGCCGAGCCGGGAAAATAAAAGAGCCCCAAAACCCTGAAATTGGGGCATGTTATTACACATGAGGCACTTCTGCTCTGTCCTAGCAAGGTTCCGGAACCGCAGCCTTATTCAGAGCGTACATGTTTGGATGCGACTTGAAACTTTGCGCCGCGCACTTTGCGTTCCCACCTGCTGACTCGTTGAGAAATGTTTTCATGGGGAAATTTTTACCCTCTGAGAACTTCATTAGAATGACAAATGGCGTAAGTGGAGGCATCGACAGCGCAGCCGCCAAAAAGAGATCCGGGAGAGTTGACATATTGGGTGGGAAATGGATTACACTCTATTAGACTCTATATGATTTCTGTGAGAGCAAGGCGATTCACTTGCTTGTCTGTCTCACCGGTTTTGCTGACTCACACATCCTTTTTTTTTTTTTTGAGTTCTTCTTTCGAGGTAGCACGAAAAGAAAACGAAAGCGACGTGCAAGATGTATGGACTTGCGCCGAGATTTCGAGTTTGCCCGACTTGTAGGAGTTCTATCATTAACCTTCCCACTCCAGTGGCAGCCAGGTGTGAAAAATCCTGTCTTCCACGCGTTCATGGGACCAGGTATAGAGCGCTGGTGGATCAGTTGATTTGGCCTGACGCCATTACTTTTCAGTATCGATACTGGAAGTTTAAAAGAAGTGCTTAGGGATGGAGTGAAACTGCCTAATGTCCTTAAGACAAAGGGAGATATTGCAGCGGACACGGGGCCAGAAATCAATTTCCCATTTACGGCTTTAATTCGAGCGAGATGGGCGGGGAGATTAGGGCTTGCGTTTACCTGTAAGCCCTGTTCTGATGAGCTGTACCTGCCGCCCCGGGTCAACCCGGCCTGACCTCGCTGCTAATTAAAGTTCTGGATTGATCAACAAACAATGCGATACCAATCTGTCCTTAATGCCCCCCACCAACAACATCTTCTCCAGCTGACATCTTGATAATAGCTTCATAAAGTAACAGCTAATGGCTTTTTTTTTTTTTTTTAAACACCTAGGCCTATTTGACCGAATACTTAAGAAGGGCCACATTGTTTATTCTGGCTTTGAGAGAATCATTTGCTCAGGCTGCTCATTATCGTGCCCTTCTTATGACGCCAAGGTGCACTTGACAGTTCAATGACATCACCTTGTCTTCCTCTTTACAGGTTAAGTAACATTTACATACCGTATATACCGTATGCCCAGACGGCCTGCTTACTTGTCTGTCCGCTCGCCATCTCAAGTGGATTAGCATTGGCGTATCCATGCCGCGTGAACAGTAGCAGTGCTAATTTCCAAGCTTTGCCCTCTATCCTTTCGCAAGTCTGCCTTTGACATCTTATCTCTGTTTATTGATCGGAAGATGCACGACAAAATGGCAAAAAGTGATGCATCACCATAATATTTTCCTATAAACTGAGCCAGTGCATTAAAATGAGACTCACTGATGTAATCTGATCTGATATAGTCATTTCTCAGGATGTGTGTATTCAGCTGTGGATAAGCAGGATTTTCATACATCAGCTTGAGCTAGGCGTTAGGCTTCCCCTTTTCCGTACGCTCGCGCCTACTCTCCGGGCTGCATGTTTGATGAGGGGCTTTTTGGCGGACCCCTCGGAGGAGTTAATTAAACTGATACGGGCAGAAGCTGATGAGCCACACCACTCTGACCTTGAGGCTGCACTCCCCCTGTGCGTGTGCAATTACACCTGCATAATCAGCGCTGTGAACAGCAGCCACCGCCACTTCCTCCTCCTCTTGCTTCTCCCCACGCTCCCACTCCCGCTACCGCTGTGCCGCCGCGCAGCCACCATCCACTCCACCATTCCCTTTGACCACGCGAGTGCAGCGAGACCCGAGCGAGGACCAAATCTTCCCAGCATGGCAATTACATTGCTTCTAAGCGGTGGTCTACAGAAAGCACCAGTCCCCTCTCGGACTGGGAGACTCGTGTCTGTTTGGCGTCGCATGCACATGAAAATGATCTCTTGATCAAAGTCGCTTATGTTAATACATCAGGCTATAGATTTTTTTTAGCTCCCCTACTGGCTTGAGGAAGAGCTGCTGAGCAGCCAGTACAAAAGGCTTGAGAGCCTGTATTTGTTTATCAATCGGCTATATAGCAAGCTTCAAGTTTCAAGTTTATTTATCATACGTACAGACGTCAGATGACCGTTTGTACAATGGAATTCTTAAGTGAGGCTACAGGGAAGTGCAGGCGATCAACAAACTAAGGCGGGAAAAATCACAAGAAGAAATAACATAAGCTATTTACTAGTCTGTAATTGTGTTTAGTGATTGTATGAGTGTTCATGGTGGTGCTGTGTTGTAATTCTGGGCCACTATGTTCTGGTTGTAGTTATAAAATGTGGTTATAACTTGGATATGTCAGGCCACGTAAAAAGCATAGGAAGGAGGAAAATTTCAGTAATGAGGTAAAATATAACAACAATACCCATTTTAAATAATTGGCTTTTTAATACAATTTAATGCAACACCAGCTTTTAGCTTATTTAAGTGTATTTTTTTCCTGTATTCTGGATATTTTTTTTTGCAAATTTTCTAAATGTTTCTGTATTTTCTGAGACAATGTTTGAAATAATTGCACCACCTTCACAAAGTTGTGTGTTGGGCAATCCATATGAGGTCTATTTCTGTACAAATATTACACAGGAATAAGTTTGCTGGTCTTGATCGCTATGACCAATCACAAGCTGTGGTTGGGAGTTCACCAAAGTGCCAAGTGCACGTCATGGTTAATAAAGCCTCCACACTATATCCATTTGCTCTGGTGTTACATCATATTGTTTGCATAAGCCAGTAGAGCGTCCTCTCCACACTAAGTGTGCCGAGATGTATGGAGGAATTATAATACATTGTGCTTTCTTACTTGGACTGTTCAGATATGATGCAAAAATCAGCATACATATGGATAGATTTTTGACACAAAAGCTATATAAACCCAGTTATAACAACTGACATGAAATCTACAAAAGTATATCTAAACTCTTAATCCAGCATGCCGATTTGTCTAAAGCTTGTTTTTTTTATGAGATGTATTGTAGCTGTTTTCTGACATGAGGCAGTATTATATATGCTTTATACATTAAAAAAAAGGATTGTAAGACCTGACAGCCTTGTGTGGTTCTTCCCCAAAATTTTTATACCACCAAGTTAGAAGCACACAGTCTATCTATCTATCTATCTATCTATCTATCTATCTATCTATCTATCTATCTATCTATCTATCTATCTATCTATCTATCTATCTATCTATCTATCTATCTATCTATCTATCTATCTATCTATCTATCTAGCTAGCTAGTTAGCTAGCTTGCTTGCTACAGCTAGCTTGCTACAGCTAGTTTGCTACTCTACAAATTAAAATGACGCCCTAAATCAGCAATATAAAAGAGAAGCGCTAAATGATTTAATTATACACTTAAACATTGACAGGCAATGCTGTTTTAGAGTAATAATAATCAAGGACAGGATGCTTTAGATCCTATAAGCTCCAGGAAATTGATTTCTTTCCAATCATGCTAGTATCCTTTAGCTCTTATTCTACTGTATTTGGCCAACTCCTTTTTAATCTATTTTAATCTATTTTAATCTATTAATGATAAATCATGGACACTTCCAAAACTAATTATAGCTACAATTAATGTGCTGGTCAAATTCGTGCCTTTTATGACATGTTACAGCAGCCGCTCCCTCGCCCGACGTGTTTTTTTCTTTCTTTCTTTTTAAAGTTAATAAGACAGAATAACGCATCATGTTACCAAGACTGCAAAGTGCAGCGTCCTCTATCCTGAAGACATTCCTGAGGATTTTACTGTGTCTGAAATCTTACTGACTGTTACAGAACTCTATAAAGCTTGTGCCTTACAGCCAGAACTGCTGTAAGAGCAGCTATTATTGGAAATGAATCAACACCTGCAGGCCAGCCAGTTCAACAGCACTGTGAGTTCAGATTTAAAATGGAGGCCCGTCATTCCGAAACCGATTCCATGCTGCGGCGTCTGCAATCTGATCACGGTCGTATGTTATTCATCCGTGCGGTCTGCCGCCGAGTTCCGAGTCCAGATGAAGACACGGGAGCGGGAACTATGGGATCGCTTCCCGCTCTCCAGAGCTCGCATGGCTGCCGCCCGTGTCCAAGCGCAACCCTGGGACTCGTCTCGTCTTCATTTGCCACCTCTCACCTCCTGCGTTTAAAAAGCTGTCTCTTTCAGTCAGCCTTGAATAAAGCATGCAAAAAAAAGAGAAAGGGGGAAAAAAATGTTTTCTGAGAATGGAATGTCACAGTAGATAAGCATCACAAGCTGCTCCATATTTATTATGTGCAACAATTTGACTAACAGAGAATTTAGATTAATAACGCTGAGCCGCGGGAAGTAATTTCCTTTGGAGAAAGTGATTTACATGCGGCGCCGCCCGGAGAGTAGCTTACCCAGGTTTCGTTTTTGCGGTGTCAGCGGAAAATGATGACATTTAAAACAGTGTCCAAGGTTAATAGGTCCTCCTCCTGCTTATGAACTTTATCCTGCTGTCTTGCTCTTAATGCCGGAGCAGCTTTATTGTAGCGTCACGCTTCAGAGGCGGCATGGGAAATAGAAGTCGTTTGTAGGGTATTGCGTCTCACGTGGCGTTGCTCAGGCGTAACCCCTTCTCTAGAGTTTCTAGCGTTCGGACAGGGAAGCGCTTTGTTAATAGATTAACAGGAGGCGAGAAGCGATTTGAGCTAACGGATGCTGATTATGATGTTATGACATTACATTAAAGAATTGTTCACTCTAGCCTTTTTTTTCTTTTCTCTTTCCTCTTTCCCCGCTCCGTGCTGTGGTTTGGGATGTGTTCCTTTTTTCTACCTCTGCTTCTGTTTGATTCCTCCACAGCCCTGCAGGGCGAAAGGTGTTCTGATGAAGTGGAGCGCCATGCTGCGAGAGAACGGGGTCCGGCTCGGCGGAGAGGATGTTTTTTTTATGACCGCCTCTTCCCTGTGTCATGCGTTTGCCTTTAACGAGCTTGGCTCCTCGGGCCGGTCGGCATGAGCGTTATTGATAAATGATTAACGGTGCAGTAGGTGCGAGGAGTTGGATTGGGCCTTCCTGCGTCGAGCAGGAGCGCTGTTGAATATTTCATTGGCACACAGATGTGCTGCTGTCTATATAACTGCTCCTGGCTCCTTAGCCTTGCTCTGTTAGAGCTCCATGAATTTTCCCCCTTTACTCTCTTCCATCTGTAGGGCTGCACCTTTACAGCCAATCATCTTCAACAGTTTAGCACGTCGCCACCGGTGTGTGTTAAAGTAGACGAGCTTACAGCTGTCAACGACGACGTGAATGTTTTTAAGTTAGAGCATCACCGGCGTGACAAACTACGCATCGATATTATGCAATCTGCTTTCCCCCTTTAAAACTATTAACTACAGTGTGTTTTTTTTTTTTTTTTTTTTTTTTTCTGTCTGCACTACACTGCCACCTCCTGTTTAAGATCTCAGGGTCATCAGGCTGCAGGGACAAAGTGTTTAGAGTGGGTAAGGGACATTTCTGATCAAAGATCCTTCTCCTTTAATCCTCCTCATTCAACAAGCAGGCTGTCAGAGCGACTCCCACATCCACGCGCTGCTAAACTCGCCTAAAGTGCCGCTGCTATTTTTACTTTTGATGACAGGAAAAAAAAAAAAAAAAAACGAGTAGAGGATGCCTGCTGACAGCATGCATTAGAATTTGGTTGAATTAAAGGAACAAAGAACTAAAGGATGAGTGTGTACATGTGTGGGTGTGTGCATATGCGTTTGTGTGCCTGGGTGAAATGAATCAGTCGGTCGCACAGAGGGGGGAAAAAAAAGGAGCCTCCTCCAAACTGCCTGACTGAGACTGCTGGCATCTGGGGAATCCATATCTGAGAAATCACACCGACGAGAAAGCATATGAACACGCAACGAGTCGTTATTCGGTTTGTGCGGCGCATACATTAATGCAGTTGCTTTGTGGGGAAAAATGTACGACAAAACGTATGACAGATCATTTGCGTCCAATCGTTTTTATGAATTTCTGATATTTACAAATTGTAATATCAATATACATTAGCAAACAAACATACATAACAATAATAATAATAATAATAATAATAATAATAATAATAATAATAAAAAAGGCCGAATATATTGTACAGACTATTCTATTTGTATGTCCATTAAGCCTTGTTTTAGCTTTGTTTGTTTGGTTGTTTTATTTATATTATTTCCATTTTCCCCCCTTTATTTCAACATTTTTGATGCTGTACATTTGTTCGGAACCCTTCCTAATGACGGTACTCATCCTCTTCATGGCACATTTCCCACAAACAATTTCAATATTAACTCAATCTTTATTTTTCTTCTTCCACATAGACAGTATAGAAAAGGAGTGCCCTTACTACAGACGAAGGTAGATAGACAGTAAAAGTAACATTAAAATAATTAACGAGTAAGCATTATACAGAGCAGAGGTCAAAGTGTAAGTTATGTAAGTGCAACAGAGTAAAGTGCAACATTTTAACAGAATGAATGGATGTAAACATAAAGTCCCTGAATGCAGATGTCTGCAGATGTGCTATAATGACCAATGTGCATTTTTATCATGCAATTAAGTGGTTGAATGCAAGCGTGCGTTTATGTCCATGTTATGTCCTGTAATATCCATTTAGCCATCAAGGAGGAGCGAGCAAGGTGCTGGGTGTCACCATGGTGATTAAGGCTCTGACAGCACAAGACAAGAAGCTGTTGCAGAACCTTGTAGATGCTTCTGAACCTCCTTCAATGATGGCAGGGTGTTGAACAGAAGGGGGGGGGTCTTCAATATAACAGAAAATTGGAATCACATATTAATACACCTTAACAGTTAAACCGGTTAAGCTTTTGGGCTCTACATAAGTTAATTTGATTACTAATACCTCTGTAGTGGGGGCATGGTGGCTTAGTGGTTAGCACATTCGCCTCACCTCCAGGGTCGGGGGTTTGATTGTGTGCAGAGTTGTCCCCCTGCCTCAGGGGGTTTTCCGGTTTCCCCAGGTCCAAAAACATGCACTATAGGTTGATTGTCCCTAGTGTGTGTGTGTGTGTGTGTGTGTGTGTGTGTGTGTGTGTGCACCCTGCGATGGGTTGGCATTCCATTCAGGGTGTATCCTACCTTAATGCCTATAGACGCCTGAGATAGGCACAGGCTCCCCGTGACCCGAGGGAAGATCGGATAAAGCGGTAGAAGATGAATGAATGAATGAATGCCTTTGTAGTACGCCATTGGACATGGAAGAGGACAAAAGTTAAACGTTAAACTTGACTGTATCTTCTTAACAGTGTTAAAATGTATAAAGAGCAACAATATGTATTATGTCTGGTATAACAAAAATCCATACAATGACACAACATACTGTAATAACGGTAGATATAGCCAAATAGTCCTCATGCCTACTTCACATTGTTGTGTGCTCTGAGAGGCTTTTCTGCTCGCCATGGTTGTAAAAACTGATCATTGCAGTAATCGTAGCCGTCTTCACGCCATTCTAACCATTCCACCTCCTCAACAAGGTGTTTATATCCCCACCGACTTGCTGCTCAGTGGATATAAAGACGTTAGAGTCATTAACTGAAACATGACCTGAATGTGTATGATTTTATGTACTGCGCTGCTGCTACATGATTGGAGAATGATCAGTGGTACAGGTCTGGCCCATAAAATCTGCCAGTGCTTCACCATTATGCTGTACCACATGTAGTGGGATTGACAGAATATTAGAAACAGGAAGGGATTTGTTCCAGATCAAGTGTACTGCATTATAAACGTACTGCATGTGGTGTATTGTTTTGCTTTGCACGGTACGAGGCGCAAATTCCGCTTGTACTCTACAGCTAATGATTGATAAGCTAAATGAAAAACGGGCACACTTTCTAATCTCATCACTAAATTAAAAACAAATACAGATGCTTGTTGGTTATTTCATAGATACGGATATTCGTCTTTGCTAATAATCGCTGCGCTGAGAGTCATTAAAGTGATTATGATCTGACTGAACACAGCCATCAGTGCAGCTATAAAACACATTCATTCGTTTTTTTTCCTTCTCCCCATCGATACACAAATGACTTGCAAAATTTCGCCATTTGTGCCACTTCATCAAATGAAGGATGAAAAGAGAGACAGAGGGAGGATTTTGGCTCATTGTTTCTAAATGGAAATGATTTTTCTCAGTTTTTTTTTTCCCCCCCATAATCTTATGTACAGCAATAGGGCTCTGTACCACAAAATCGCAACCACGGTAACGTTTCAAATGCCATTGAATTTATTCAACAGTCCTATTACACAAACGAAAACATTAACGGATAGTGTATTAGTTTAGCATCTGAAACACCCGTGAGTTCAGCGCAGTGTTGCATTCCGCAAAACAGCAGGCTTAATTTGCATCTTTCCGTCCCTTATACGCAGCACGTGTTCCACACGCACTTCATGCCTCATTTAAGTATAAATAGGAATGTTTACATTTGGTGAGGCATCGATTGCTCATAGGTACAATATGGCATGCGGGCAGTAAATACTACAGGGAGGCTGGACTTAATTGTTTTGCTGTGAACATAAGCAAATGTAAATAGCTTATTGTGCTCACACTGCCTCGCTTCACACGTTCTCCTATAAATCCTACTGCTCTGGCAATTTTACAGCCCAGGCAGGCGGTGCGCTAATGAAACACAGTAATGAATTATGTGGAATGTGGTGGCCTAATAATTTCTTTTGTTCTTTGTATCGGGGGTTCCTTTTCCCCCTCCGCGGGCTCCATGTTTGTAGGTGATGTTGAGCAGAAAACACGGCGCTGACCTGTGTGACTGAATGAAGTTGTAACGTTCTGCTTCAGAGACAAGACACAGGAGACAAAAGATTAACACCATGTGGAGGAAGCAGATAGCAGGCGAGGGAGGCAAGAGACACGCCAAAGAGGTGGAGAGGTACAGGGGAAGATTATAGAGAGACGGCTGGAGTGAAAGAAGAAAGAAAGAAAGCGAGACGAGGGACAAGCAGGCCAGAGGAAGGGGGGAAAAAAAGAAATAAAAGAAGCAGGAAAAAGCTGACCAACATCAGTAGCAGCAGAAGACGAGGTGGAGGTAGAGGAGGAGGAGGAGGAGGAGAACAGTAGGAGGTGAGGTTCTGGCAATGATAAATGGCCTGTGGCTCATCAGAGTGAGCCAGGTTGGTTTGGGGAAGATTAGATTTTAATACAGCTCTTTGGCTTGCTAACATCTCCAAATAATCGCCGCACAACCGAAGCAAGTATCATTTTGCTCAACAATGAAGTGATTATGAGAGTTTGTCCTTGAATACAAGTCCTTGGCATGATGAATATTGCATTAGAGTCCATTATAGAGTGTGAGTAGGAAGTGAATGTAGCGAAGGGGAATCGTTTCACAATTTAAGGCTCTCCTTCCGCTTTCGTTTATTTGTTGATCCATCTCAAACAAGCACTTTATCCTGGTTTCGGGAACAAGGTGGTAAAGTATGCGCGGATCAGGAATCCAGCAGGACTTTGTTAAAATGCTCTTAAAAATGAATTCCAAAGAGAACGTTCTCAAGAAGCCCTTTTATGGACTGGCTTCCTATCCGGATGAGGAACCGGCCCCTAACAGGACTCGCTCTCCACCCTCGTCCACAATGTTTTATATAATGATCTGGACCACTGTCCACAATGGGAAGCAGGAAATGCATTCATTAACAGGACTTGATGAAAATTCTCTCTTTCAAATCGGGGCAGAAAAGTTGACCCCTATCAATTCAAACCCTGGATAAAACAAGCCGCTCTACAGTGGCAGTTTGAACGCACATGTTGTTTGCCTTAAACCATTCTAACATGCATCAGAGATCACAGCAAGAGCATGAATCATGTTGTAGAGCCATTCTAATGCTCTTAACCTTTTACGCTGATCATATGTTTCACACACACAAAAAAAAACGTGTTTTCACAGTAAATGTATGCCCTACTTTGCGTTTATTGCATGCTTCCTTGAACTCAGCACATTTTTTTACTATGTGTGTGTGTTGACAATTTAGTGAAGCTTTGGTACTGTCAGGATAAAAGCCTCATTTACTTTTCCTGGTGGTAAGAAGTGTGTGACTGCGCTGTCATTGCTGTGCCGTGACTTTTCCCCCCAACTTCAACGAGCAATGCCTCTTAAAAATTCTAAGCAAGCCCATTCTTGGTATGCTCCATTAGTAGCCCTGGCTTTAGGCTTTCTTTCTTTTTTTTTTTTTGCTGGTTGAGCAATCGATCAATATAAATGAAATGTTTGGCACCAATGCATTTGTTGATTTTGGCTATCGTAACGCCTTCTTTACTTTCCTTTGAAACCCAGCCAGGGACTTGAGGTGTAATGATATTTCCGCCGTTATATTTCTGCCGATATTTTCCGCAAATTTTAAAAAAAGTTTTTTAAAAACTGATTATCCGGTGAAGGTGGGAGTCTTTCCTGAAATTGTGTTTGTGTTTTCCTTAAATACCCCGTGTTGGGAACAGCCTGAGCGCCCGGGCGGCCGCCCCAATGGCCGAACAGATGACCAAAATAGGAATTTTGTCTGTTGCCAAGGTTACTACATTGACAACATGACATGGCTATTCATTCTCAGTACTGTATCTCTGTGGCCTTCTGTGAGCACCCGCCAGCTAATCTTGGCCCTCAATCTGCCCGCCTGTCTATCTGGGGGTTGAAGAGAGAGAGAGAGAGAGAGAGAGAGAGAGAGAGAGTGAGAAAGAGGAGGGAGAAAGATGAGAGAGAGAAGAGAACTAAGAGAGAAGAGACGTGAGAGAGATGGCAAAAAGGGGAAGGAAGGGAAAGGAAAGAGAGAGAGAGAGGGGGAGAGAGAGAGGGAAAGAGGGAAATGAGACTTTTTTTTGGAGAGATAGAGAGAGAGAGAGAGAGAGAGAGAGAGAGAGGTATGGAAACGGGGACAGATCTGTCCCACTCGTCAAGACAAATCCACTCCCCAGCCCAGTCGCTTTCTGATATCATTGCAAAGTTTGAGACATCGTCAGAGCTAAAATCAGAGGCGTGCTGAGCCACATTTCATATTAACAATTTGCAGGTACGCCTTGCTAGAGGAGACGAAGCCTGGATGGTGACGGAATTGCAGTCACAATAAAATTGTAATTGAAAGATACGTTATCATGACTGACACCTCTCTGGGATGCACTGCACAGTGAGAGAGAGAGAGAGAGAGAGAGAGAGAGAGAGAAAGCGAGCAAGCGAGAGAGAATGGTATCATGGTCACTAAAAGACAAGAAAGAAGTGTTCTTTTAATTAAAAAAACGAGCACTCGGAGGCCGAGGCGAAAGTTGAAACCAGAAGCATGTTTGGCATGAATAAGTCGCCCCTTCCCTTTGTTCCCTGACATTGACAAATAGAGTTCTGCGCCCGAGAAAGTGCGTAATCTTTGATGCAAAGGTCTTTGAAGCGCGGGCTGTAAAATGGGCGTGTGTTTGCGGTTCGGCAGGTTAACGCTGACCGCGAAACGCTCTGCGCTCAACTAAACACGCTCAGGCCGCATCGCTGACGTCTTAATAGAAAGCAACCGAAGCTGTATAGAGGAATTGTCTGTGACAAAACACCTTCAGACGTTTAATTACCACACTTTGGATGTTCAGACGATTCATCTTCATTGTAAAAGCTGGACTTTTTAAATCATTTTTCCCCCCTGCTTGTTTACCTGCCCAGCCAGCAGATTCTAAGGATGTTTGCTGTTTAACAGTTCTGTCTGCACACAGCCTTCATATTATCCTGACAGACGCCATTTCCAAGATGTTCACAAACCCATTTCCACTCAATTGCTCCCAGAAGCATTCCCAAATAGATTTAGCAATGATACTGCAAAAAAAAAAAAAAAACATGAGTGTGAGAAACAGAGAAAGAGAGTGGTGGAGGGGGAGGGGATGTGGTTGAAAGTGAAAAAGTGGAGGAAAAAAATAATAGCATTGAAAGAGTGTGTGTTTTCTTTATTTATTGATATAGTTAACAATTGCCTTATTTTTCAAGAGCTTTAAATGTGCTCGAGCGGCCTAAAGCGTGTTTATATTAACTTCCTGGCAAGAGCGGCCAATTATTAGCTGGATATCAAGTACGGGTGATTATTCTTATTACCAGAAAACCCGTTTGATTGCTTGGTCCGTGTAGTGTAAACCCGCGCTGAGTGTGTTTTGTGGACCGGATTTTGCGTTTAACGCTGGGTTTTCACCGATGTCACCGGGCACAAATTAAGAAACGAAACTTCCAATTAAAAACGCTTATCGCTGGCATTTGTTCCTCGCGGGTTTTAAGTGAGCGTTTCCTCATTCTAATGGGAGGAAAGAAGTGCTGCGGATATTCAAATGAGTTACTTTGTTAGTGGTGATAGTGACGCTACGCCTCGACGTCGCTCGCAAAAAAAAAAAAAAAATTAATTGTGTCCTCTTGAGCGGCGTATATCACATTCATCTTGTTTCTACTGTACACTAGTCCCAGTAATTCGTCCTTAATTTATGCATTAATTAATTTAGCTACCATGATGAATGTCTTGGGTTAGATAAGAGCAACTCATCCGCTTGGTGCCGATGCACAATAGTGCACTTCATACGCTCTCCCAGGCCCTTTCCGGCTAGTAAAGACCGTTTAATGTGCTCGGCTTTTATGATTAGGGAAGCCCCGTTCGAATCAAAAACGAGTATTCTTAGGACCGTTAAATAAAAAGTTGGACATGCGGTTTTAACTGAGGCGAATTTCTTAACCGGAAACTTTAGACAGGCTCTATTTTTTATCTCTCGTTCCTTCCTTATTTTATGTTACTCTTCATGTAGCTTTGTTGTTGACAGAGGTTATTTTGCACCATTTAGTGTTAAGCATCCCTCATTACTGGCAAGCACAAGAAGCACATGGCCTGGATTTGTCATAATTAAAGCGCGGCTTGGCTTGGCATCAGACAGAGATGCAATAAAGACGCCAGTTTATTTAGGATAAACTCCCTTGCCCATGGGGCTTGAGAGACCTCCCTGTTGCGAAACCAAGTTGCCAGAACATATGAAGGGATAAAGTGGCTGTATTAAATTTGTTGACTCGAAGATCCTCTCAGAGGCTGCTCACTATTGCATTTGTTGACTGCCTCAGTCCTGCTAGTTTCTCCTCGTTGTATTGAATCAGACAGTGCCCAGATCCCCACTACTGCACAACTTGAATGCTATTGAATTGCTTGGCTTGTAGATCCACAGTTCTAACTTCTTTAGACTATATTGAATTGACCATCAGTGGATCAATAATACTAAGTTTTGGGGAAAGTATTGAACCCGGGGTTCATGCGTGTCAGCCAACTGGAATTGCCTTGATTGCTTTCGAATCTGCACACATTCACACCGCAGACATTGGCTTTCAGTCACTGTTTAAAATGAAGGGCATAAAAAGCTATTTGAAGGCTGTCTCTGGGCCATAAAGCAATGGGAGATTTTTGCCTGCGTTTTCATATTAAGATTGAAAGGGGGGTCTCCAGTCCAGACAAAGAACAATTTTTCGAGCCGCAAGCATCGGAATTGCTCTTAAACAAAAAGGGGCGAAGGGGACGGGGCCGCAGTTCGTACGCAGAACTGGGCTCGGAGTCAAATTGCGTCTTATCGGGATGGCTAGGAGGATATCTGTGTTGTAGGAGTGCATTTGGATTTATAGCTGCAGGCTAATGGAAGGCCTAATAAATAAAAACATCAGTGTGACTGTGGGCAGCTCCAGTGGATAGCTGTAATGCAGTCAGGCCTGCATGTGCTCGGTGTCGGGCTGGAGGGGCGGCAGTGGTTGGCAGGCCTGATGAATGGATGGCATGCTGCATTCTGACAGAGACGAATGTGAAAGCCCAGTCCTACTGGAGGCACCCGGTCTCCGCTGAATGGGTTTAGAGAAAAATCACATGACTGCGCCCCCTTTTCACCAAGCAGAACCCCTATTGGAGGACTGGAGGTGGTGACGGAAGAGTATGGTCTATTGGGCTCCGGATGTTCCTTGCCTTATGTCCCTGTTGGCTTTCATACACAGGCTGTGAGTTCAATTTCAGACTGAGCAGCTCTGGATAATCATCAGCTCACTGGGTTTGTCCTTCATGCATTAGCATTTGGATGTGGTAGGATTCATGGCATGGGACGGAGATGTTTAGCTCTTCGGAAACATCTTTGGAAATAGTGACGCTTGCGTCTTGCTCAGCAGTTAATGGTGACTAGAAGTCTGCAAGCCACGAACCCAGCCAGTTAAAAGCCATCTCCTTTCACCCTGGCTATTGTTTTCTCCCCCTCTGTCCAGCAAAGTCATTTCTGCACTTCCTAGCCCAGCCAGATTGGATAACTGCATGCTCTGAAAAAAAGACCCATTACAAAAACACACGAAGAAGCCAGTCAATGGGAAGGCAAGATGATTAAGAGGCTATCTGTGTTAACAGAGAGGGGTATCGGTTTCTATCGAACTTCCTCCTTTTCATTGTAAAGTCTCGCTGACATTTGTGCGTTTCAAACTGAACTTAGCTTCGTCTGGTCTATTAATAGACTATTGATGCCTATCGATCTCTGGCTCGCATAACACATAAGATACAATGAGCAAAAAGCATGCCGCTGCAATTGCTTTACAGCGATTGCATATCATTACGGCCTTGAAGGATTGCGCGGCCGCTCTTTTATGTATACGGAGAGAATATAAAGTGAACGCAGACACCGCTGATCATTTGTAATTTGGTTAAAGGAACTTTTTTATCTTCTCAACAACAAAGATTTTGGAACGATCCATCACTTCGGCGATCCGGATGGCAGATGCGCATGCGGTGCGGACATAATGGATATTGCTGAAAAAGGCCGGCGGATCCTCAGCCAGGGTTCCGAACACGGACAGGGAAGGGAATTAAGAGGATCATGATAAAGGACAGCGTCTTTTATCGATAGCTCCTTTTATGGTCAGTCTCAGCGGAGGTGTCTGTTGACTTGTGCTGGATTTAGCTTAATGGATAGAAAGGCATATAGCAGTTGGCTCAGTTGGCTCACTTGGCTTCAAATGAGAGGAAATCTCAAATAGCCAGATTAAAAACTAAATAATAAATGAGAGATTCTGGGGTGCCTTCAAGAAAAGGACGAATTGTAATTATTTGCCAATGAAAAAGCAGGCATACCTTGTAATGGGGCTGCTAATGTGGGCGTGGCAAACGGGAGACAGATTTAAATGGCATTATTTGCAGGAGAAGAACTTTGCATTTGAGACATAACGGCTGAGAAGAGTAGGCTTCGACTGTGGGGGTAACCTGTGCTCGCCTTTTTTTGCATTAAACGGCCGTGGTCGTGAATGCAGAACATGTTTTAACGGACACTAATTCTCTGCGAATGTTCGTCAAAAGTAGTCCACTGCCTTACGACAGGAGCTTTTCCTACAGATGCAACAGTAATCACAGTCCGTGGTACAACCCCCTACTCAGTAAACAACAGTTAGCCCTTGTAATGATTTCATTTTTCTGCTGTCTTCGAGAACGAAGTCGACCATTTGTTCTCGTTCCTGTGTTTTTTCGCCGGAGTTGTGGGGAATGCTAATAAGCCGGGTTGGTGACGAACGGTCCGTAGGGCATGAGAATCTGCATATCAAAGAGGTGTCTCCGAAGCCTGCATCTGAGGAGTGTGTTCAACACGGGTCCCACCTCTCAAGTCGACTGTGAGACACAGCGTGGGATGCCGAGCAGTAGCTACATGAACCAGACATGTTTACCAGTCCCAAGTCTCTATGGCATTGCGGCGGCCATTTTGTCAAAAAGTTCTTCGTCAGTTTGTGGATACTACGTAACGAATAGTCGACCGGAACGTGCGCTATATTGAATGGCGCAAAGAAGGTATTTTCTACTGAATGACTAGACAGGCCCGGTTTGTATTTGTTTCCATGTCTCATTCAGGAAAGCCCACCAATATCATGAGTCAGGTCTACAAATCTTTTTCACGTTACATCACAGCATCCTTGTTTGCTCATAAACGACATTGCTCTGAGTGAATCCTCCTTGCCAGATGGAGCCGCATCTCATGAAACATTTCAAGCTCCTTTTTTTTTTGTGTGTGT
Organism: Kryptopterus vitreolus; assembly: GCA_030449085.1. Lineage (NCBI taxonomy): Eukaryota > Metazoa > Chordata > Actinopteri > Siluriformes > Siluridae > Kryptopterus > Kryptopterus vitreolus. Next base: position 12,158,311 of record JACRUU010000030.1, on the reverse strand, counting down.
GTGTGTGTGTGTGTGTGTGGTACTAAAATGAGACTGTAATGGAGAGATGGAGAGATTGAACGCTGGCTCCGCTCTCGCTCACACAGACGGTTAGCAAGGCAGGGGAATCTCGTGTGGAATGGTTGGACCGGGCTGACATGCTGGAGGAAATGGGACTGAACGGAGAAGCGTGCGAGGAGTTAATCACTGTGCTAATGTTGCACTTCATCATCATTTTTCTCGCTACTGCTGTGCCTGGTGTCGTACGGCCGTCTTTGCGGCACTCGCGTCCAGATCGGACCGCTGCTCTTAACCTGCAACGATCCATCCGGGAATAATGGTGTGCTTCTTTTATTAAATTAAAAAAAAAACACATTGACCTGAGATTATTACTGACAGTAGAAAAATAGTGGAATAGTGCTGGTATTGTGATGCTACTATCGAGGAAGGATTTATCCCTACATTTGTAATTGTTCTTTTTCTGTTCTTCATATGGCGCCCACAAAGTGATTTGTGGACGAGTGTCTGTAGGTAGATCGGCCATGTTCTACGCGTCTGTGATAGGAGACAGGTCTATGTTTCGCAGGTGAAGTAAGCACATGCTCCCGGGGCGCTTGTTCCTCAGACAGTTACAAACAGGATTCCAGTGCTGCCACGCATGGGTGGCTGTGGAGACAGCTTTGAGAAATACGAATCCATCCAGCTTGGCTATAGCTCACCCCTGTGCTACACCTTCTCGCCAGCCCAGCCATCCGTTAACAAAGGATTATTGCGCCAAGCTTCAAGTCAATGTGTTCTTTATCAGTGAATCTACCCCCCTAATTCCAAGTCCTTCTCTAAAGCTCATCAGCTCAGGTGATAAAAGTGTGCCAGTGCATCAAAAAGATCAATATGTACACAGGAGAAAGTTTGTGGGATCCACAGTCGTGTTTCGGAGGCGCTGAAGTTTAATTTCTTAACAGCCTAGTCAGATTATTGAAATATCCTGCACACAGTTCACGCCTTTGAGTTTGCCAGGTTGTATTTCTCTTGGCAGCATTTTTCTCTCCAATCGCATCTAGGCAGAGAGTCTTAAATAAGGCACTTATTGAAACACCAAGCAAGAAAGAAAAACTGTGAGATGTCAAATGCAAACTTGTATAACAGATCGTGTCCAAGATTGCAAAATAAGAGACAATAAAAACAAAACTATTAAATTGTGTTAAAAAAAACACACACACTCACACATATGTGTGTATATATATATATATATATATATATATATATATATATATATATATATATATATATATATGCAGAGAGAGAGAGAGAGAGAGAGAGAGAGAGAGAGTTTGTAACATAAACATAAGTTTGTCTCTCATAAGTGTAACAAACATAAGTATTTTTCATTAAATAATTTAGGAATAATTATGTTTGTGACATCATGTTGTATATAGATGTTTAACTTCAAATATCCTCAAATATAATTCCCTTTAATAACGGAAAATGTCAGACATTGTTAAGTGGTGGACTTAATGACGTTATTTGGGTGCGCCAATTTAATTTTCAGGCAGAATTAGAGCAATCGAAAGCAATTGTCTTTCATAGATGCAATTCTGTGCGTGAAGGAAACAGACTAGAATTGTCTGAACAGAACCTCTGGTTTGAGGTGAATTCAGAAACACAACACTAAATTCTACAACTATAAGTTAAGCAGACACGCTTATCCAGAGTGATGTACAACATTACACTCAGTCTCTATCGGTTAATAAATGAACACTGGTTCACTCCAGCTGGTTCTGATACACTCAAACTCCAACTGTCTTTGCATTGCCATTGCTGTTTGTGTATTGCATGCATAGTACAACAAGAAATGTCCAGAAATTCTGTGGAAGATAAAGATAGTCAAAATGAAAATACTCTTCTTAAAAGTAAAAACACTTGAAAAAGGCTAGTAAATGTCCCCCTTGGCTTGTCACTTGACAATCTCCACCCACCATCCGTATTATATAACAGCTAACAATTACATTTGTGGTTTTTGGAAAACACCCTTAACTAGATATATGATAATTCTGTTTATTCAACTGAGTACAGGTAGTTCCCGAGTTAGAATGGTTTAGCTAAAAGGACAAAATTGTAAACATATTACAGGTAAACATGGGATGTGGCAGCTCAGTGGTTGAAGCATTATACCCTGGACCAGGAGGTTACAGAGTCAAATCCCAGCATGACCAAGCTGCCACTAGTGGGACCTGCTCAGCTATGAGGGTTACACAATCCAGTGTATTCCTAGTGCCGGTCCCAACCCCAGGGAGGGTTGTATTAGGAAGGGAATCTAGCATAAAACATGCCAGATCAAATATGCGGATCATGCGCTGTCTCGACCCCTAACTGGAGCAGCCACATGACATGATGATGATGACATGGCAGCCAAACATAGCAGCATATGTGTGGTACGGTATGTTGGGACACTGCTGGGATGTAAGCATCACCTACCTTGTTAGATACCAGAGGTTTTTCAACGTCCAATTTTAGCTCTTCTTTATTTCCTTTTTCTCACCCTCGTGATACACTGAAAGAGAGCTCACTGATTAGTCTCATCAGCAACACGTGAGCTTCCTCTTTTATTCCGATCTCTACTCAGTGCTGTAAAGTTTATACAGTATGGTAGTGTAAATTGCTCTGCTTTGTTTTGAGACCCCTGGTTAGGTTAGGATATGTCTTGAAGTTACAAAGGGGTCACTTCCCCATAAGTCTAATTGTAGTTGATGGTTCAGTTTAGGGGCCCAGCATGGTTTTGATGAGGAGCCCAGCAGTGGAACTTTGGCAGTGCTGGGATTTGAACTCATGCCCATCTGAGCAACCAGTGTCTTCAGAGATACAGTATATGGACAAAAGTACTGGGAAACCTGCTTAATGTTGTTTCTTCTCGAAATATAACACAACTGTATAGGATGTCCTTGGATGCGGAACAATAATATCCGAGGCCGTGAAGATATGGTTTACATGTTTTGGAGAGGAAGATCTTTGAGCTCGACCCTACTGAACACCGTTGGGATGAATTCGAACACCTCTAGTGGAACATGGAGGGAATTAATATGAGCAAATTGGGACTAAATGTGGAATTCATGAAACCAGGTATAATCTTTGTGGAGCTCAGACAGAGGGTATCATCCTGCTCAGAAAGCATGACCAGTTCTGAGTTCAGAGCTGGCACCATTGACATTTACATTGGCTGCCATCAGTCCAGGGCATGTCTCATTACTAAAGAGCCTTTTGAAATCATTAAGGGTATTTGGAAAAAAAGTTCTAAACAGGAAGAGGATTGCTTTTATCTCTTTAAAAATGCAAGTCAAAAGCATTGCTGTTGTGCAGATAAGTATGTCGGAAAGAAGAAAAGCGCTGCAGTGGGCCGTGCTTAGTTCCATGCCGCTTCCCTGTTATGGCTGTAATTAATTGAGCAACGGAGGTCAAGTTGAAGATATTTCCGCACGTCTCAATTTGCCCCCTCTCCTTTGTGTTGTTTCTTTTAATGTGCCACGCACCCGGTTTCCCTCTGTGCTCATCTGCATAAGACCTTGGGATGAATGTTAACTATGTTTAATTAGACAAGTGCTAGGATGGATGGGGGTGAGTGGCTGGGGGGCTTTGGAAAGCACAGCTCCCTGTTGACTGGGTGTGTATTACACAATCCTGGCTGAGGTTGCAGCCTCACACCTGCTCCTCAGAGCTGGCATTCGCCCGATAAAGCCTGTTTATTTCCCATCCCCTTGTCTGCTTGACTTTCTTCGCATCTCACCGTGGACGTTTTCTGAGGTCGGCGTTACTTTTATGGTATGGTTTTGTTGGTCTTGGTGTCTTCATCAGAAATGATTGCACAGTCTCACTATAAACTCGTAGACAACTGTATGTTCTGCTGCATACCCCCCCCTCTCCTGCATTTATATACCTCAGAGGTGTTAGAAACATCACTGCCACCACAGATGATCCTAAGACTGATGATCACACCATTTAGACAGGACTAGACAGCGATAAGGGAAATGCTGATGGGTTTTGCTTACTTTTTCCCCTCACTCACAGATGTCATTATACTGTAGGGCTGTGCGAATTTGTCTAGACACCACACACACACACACACACCCCACCCCCACTTTCTCTTTTATTCCTTCTTCCGTCTCCTAAGGGCTGGGAGGCTTATCTTCTGGTCATATCCAGACAGCGACACCTCCAGAAGCCAAGGATTACCATGCTACCTGGGGTTCTACATTTATTACAAGCCTCAGAGCAGATGTCACATGGGCATCAAAGCAGCATCACGTTCCCCGATTAGAATCAATGACTTTTTTTTTTTTTGTTCGAGCGATTAAATAAAACCGGATGCACACGGGACGATTTAATGCGGGAAAACATTTGTAAGCCAAACAAAAACGCACCGTAGCCTCTTAAATCTCTTACATAATGACGCACCGTGGAGCTATTTATAGAAGGACGGCGTCTGCTCACCAACGTCTTAAAATGACCTCTGATTTCACACTACATTGGCTTTAGCCTGTTATGGACAAGAACCTTTTCTTTTCATTTCTTTCTTTCTTTTTTTTTTCTTTCTTTTTTCTTTTCGCTGACAACAGAAGAAATGTTATCTGTTAAATAAGTAATTCTCAACTGCTCAGTGAATTTGCCAGCAGCAAAACATTGGGACTGCTGAAAAGGCAGGAACAGAAACATAGAAGAAAAAAATAATGGGGTGGGGTTGTTGGGGGGGGGGGCAGCCATTGCATCACTTTCCGCTTCTGTTTTCAATTTCATCTGAATATAGATAGTGTGCATGCAGGGTTGTTTATATTTACAGCATGCCTCCATTGGAATTCAGCCAGCGGTAAGGTTCAAGTGCTAATCCAGCAGTCGAAACATTTACAGTAATTAACCTATTCAGAAAGTAATTAGACTATTATGGAAGGAGAAATATGTAAACAGAACTGATTTATCCTAGTTTCTTTTTCTTTTTTTCTCCTGATGCACATCTTGCTCTGTCAACCTTAACGGCGATAGAGGGCTATTGAGATGCTTGAGTCTTTAACATTTTACCAGCATGAAGCTCTGTTTTCTCCATATTTTCTCTCCAATTAGTCATTACACTTTCTCTTGCACTTCAGCAATCCCTTGCTGCCTGATCGCCACTAACAAGTGAGGTTGAAAGCTAAAGTGACTGCGAATCTCCGAAGCATGAGGCCCGGCATCCTTTAGATCTCAAACTCGATTATCCAGCCATGTCCATGGTACCACTGGAGAATGGAGTACTAACAAAGGAGAATTTTTGCAGCTTCTTTATAGGTGTCGTACTAACTCTCCATAATGATATGATGAGATGAATCAACTATTCCTACCTGCCGGTGAGAGCCGAGCCACTTGTGGCCTTGTGGTTGCAAAACTATCTCAGTCATTATTCTGGGCAAAAATCCAAAGATAAGTTAAGAACAATGTATATATATATATATATATATATATATATATATATATATATATATATATATATATATTATATATATATATTTTTTTTTTTTTTTTTTTTTTTTTTTTGAAACATATTTCAATGTGACCTACTATTGTGTAAGCTTCTATTCAAAGCAAATTCAGCAATCACACTCAAGGGAGTATAGGTGAGAGTCCAAATATTAGACTTGGCAAGATAAAAATGGCATGGCCTCATGACAAATCCTTAAAATACCCGAGTATAAGGTGTACGGAGAAATACAAAATCACTGTATAAACAAAGTACAGGTGCACGTATATATAAAACGAAACGATTATATGACGGGGTTCAAGAAGCAAAATCCCAATTATATGCACATGGCAAGACATTTGCATAAGCATATGGTGATTATTGCTTTATGATCTCATTATAATCGTCATCTAGTTTTCCTGAATTGTTTTATTTACAAAAAGCCTTTTGTCATTATACGGTGCATTGCAAAAGTCATCATACCCCTTTAATCGTTCCACATTTTTTCTACTACAAAATTAAACATATTTTATTGGGATTTTATGTGATAGACCCACACACAAAGTATCGCGCAATTGTGAACTGGAAGGAAAATGACACCTGGTGTTAAAGATTTTATAAATAAAAATCTGAACAGGGTGGTGTTCATAGGTATTCAGCCCCCTTCACTCTGATACCCCTAAGTAAAGTGCGGTGCAATCGACTGCCTTCAGAAGTCACTTAATTAGTAATTAGAGTCTACATGTGTGTGCTTAAATCCCACTATAATTACAGCTGGTCTGTGAAGGCCTCAGAGGTTTGTTAGAGAACATTAGTGAGCAAACTGCATCGTGAAGACTAAAGGACACATCAGACAGGTCAGGAATAAAGTTGTGGAGAAGTTTAAAGCAGAGTTACATTATAAAACTATCCATGCGACATTTCGTGAAGAAAATGTGAGTGATGCTTGCTGATGCAAACCGCAGCTCTAGGCGCGCCCCCTTAGAGCCGGTCTGTTTAATATTTAGTGTTGACTTCAGAATGAACTCTGTCATTCGGAGAGTGTTTAGACACCAAAAGCGCCCGTTTTGGGCATTTTTTTTCTGGAGGGGGCGGGGCCAGTGGCGCACATGACATCCAATTATCAAGCATCCGACTTCAGTCGATGTGCTGAGCGTTTAGACATGACCCTTTGTCCAGGTATCGCCGTTTTAGCAGATTTTTTATGTTTACGCGGCAAAAATTTGACCGAAGCTAGAAAGAGATTTTAATACTGATGCTTTTGCAAGTATCACTAAATAGGTCCCAAGATTTGAAAATATCACTGAGAACTGTTGAAAACGTTTTTTTGAAAAATTGAGATGTGGCACAACCCATAATCTACCAAGACATGGCAAGATTGATAGAATAACACTCAAAAAAACCTGCAGCTCTAATCTAAATATTTATATTCTAATATTTTTGTTATTTACAAAAGCATATGTTTACTTCTACACCATTGCTTAAACCATTGTTTTCTTTCTGATCCGCATCCCATATATAAATACTACTTTGATAGAAATAACATTTGAAAAATATCAACCCTCATGAAGTAAAAATAAAGACTTGGCAACCCTGGCACTACGATATGTGATCATCTACTGTAATTTAAGCTTGGGAACCTTTTGCTGAGAAGAAATGAGTCTTAAATTGGTTTGACAAAAGAAAATCTCGCTCTTATGCACTCAAAAAAAATGCTTCAATTAAATTGGATGACCTCAATTAAATTGAGGGCAGGATTTCTATCAAATAAATATGCGCACCCCCAACTCATAAAGAGCAATCCATGCAATGAAATGTAATTAAGTTGAGCCAACTTAAGTTCATGAAATAGAGTTTCAGTGAAATTCATATGTTCATGAAGTGAACCGTGTTTATGTTTGTTGAAAATGTAGAAATATAATATAGAAATATTAAAAGAAATATAGAAATATTAAATATTAAATTAAATAAAGAAATATTTCTAACTGTGACGCCCCTGGGTTTTTCTCCGGGTTCTCCGGTTTCCTCCCGGTCCAAAAACATGCACGGTAGGTTGATTGGCACCTTGGAAAATTGTCCCTAGTGTATGAATGTGTGTGTGTGTGTGTGTGTGTGTGTTCCCTGCGATGGGTTGGCATTCCATCCAGGGTGTATCCTGCCTTAATGCCCATCATAGACTCCTGAGATAGGCACAGACTCTCCTCCCCGTGACCCAAGGGAAGATCGGATAAAGCGGTAGTGTAACGGTTCGCCCCGGGTCGTAACGCTGCAGGTCACGCTGCGACACACGGGGATTCGGGATTCCAAAAAACAAAGGATTTATTTAAAGAATGAAAAACAAAAGAGACGCCGCTCAAAAGGAGAAGCCAGATAGGCTAGGGAGCCTTGCGCGCTGCGGAGCCGTGGCACTGGAGGACCCGGAGAGCTGGAGCGGCTTGGGAAGTCTTGGAAGCTGGAGCGCTGGAAGCGGGACTGGAGTGTGGGAGGTGGTGGTAGCCCAGTGGTTAAGGTGTTGGACTCTGGACCTGGAAGATCATGGTTCAAACCCCACCACCACAAAAGGCCACTAGTGGGCTGGGGTACCTTGAGCAAGGCCCTTAACCCTCAATTGCTCAGTTGTAAGTCGCTCTGGATAAGGGCGTCTGCCAAATGCTAAATGTAAATGTAAATGTAAGTCCGGGGAATCGTGAGCAGGAGCGGGTGCGGACTTGGAAGTCCGGAATCTGGAGCAGACAGGAGATGGAACAGACAAAAGGTTAGACATATAGCTAACAATATAGAACGGGTCCGCGACACTACCTAAGTGTTACGAGCACGGACGGGGAATGAAGGGAGAGCCGGGCTATATAAAGGGGAGATGGAGAGGGAGAGGATCAGGAACACCTGAGGCTGTTTAGTGTGTGTGTGTGTGTGTGTGTGGGGCGAAAGAGCAGGGGAGAAGAGCGAGAGAACAGGTGAGGGCTGGTTTGTGGTGTTTGTTTGTTTGTGTGGTGTGTGTGTGGTGTGTGTGTGTGTGTGTGTGTGTGTGTGTGTGTGGAAGAGCAGGAGAGCAGGGAGAGAGAGGAGAGAGAGAGAGAGAGAGAGAGAGAGAGAGAGAGAGAGAGAGAGAGAGAGAGAGAACCGTGACAGGTAGAAGATGAATGAATGAAATGAATGTGACGCCCCTAGATACACAAGACAGACAAATCTTGGTTTATATGTATTAATGTAAAACGTATTACTAAAACAACTAATGTCAAAACATTGCTATACAATTTTCCCCACTGTATAACAATTATTAAAACTTTGAGATATAATTTAACAAGTTGACATTGAAAATAAAATTGTTCAATAAATACAAAAAAGAATAAATTATAATTAATAATAATTAAAGACCAGGTCAAAATGTCAAACTCGAAACTACACAACTAGTGTATTTTTTTCAACAGAAAGTGAAAAAAAGAAACAAAATGTTTTACCATCCTTGAGCCATTTTTTTTTTGTTTTTTTTTTATTTTATTGATTTAGAAATCATTATCAATGGTTGCCCCATTTATAGCTTATATAGGTAATGTTTTTGTTTCTCTCTTTTAAAATTAATAAAGAAATGGCATTGATACTTTACATGCTTAAATGTAAACATTTCCATGATTTGACATAGCAAAAAATAATAAAACATCAATTAGGCAAAATGTTAATTAGAAAAAACAATACGTAGAAACAATTCTTCTTGGAAAAAGCATTAAATTTAGTCTATTTAAGTTGTAATTAATCAAGAAGTTCAAATCTGAGCCTGTAAATATGGAGTTGGATGTCACTGCTAAAATTCATATATCATTCAAGATCATCAACTTCAGGTTAGATAAGTGGACATGAATCTTAGTATAAGGGACAGATCAATGTTAGACTTCTGCCACTGTCTTCTTGAAGATTCTGCTTCTCTGGTGCTGAATAAATGTATAATACCATCTTTATTTATAATAACGTATACATTTTGTAATATACTGTATAATTTTCCCGTTTTCCTGCCTCAACCTAAAAATACAAATTAAAAAGCATTCAATTGAACTACGTAGAATTTCGTTCTCATTCAAGAATTCATCCAAATTTTGTAAAGAAATTTGTTTTTGTGCACGTTAATTGGGGTACTTTTTGGTGAGAACTACCACACCCAACTCGCACCTAAAACTCATACCACACCAATATTTTTACTTTCAGAAATATAAATAATAATTTTTGGTCAATTTACAAAATGCAAAAGTGAGTGAATGAAAGAAAATTCTAAATCAAATCAATATTTGGGCTGCTGATCCGGGTTCGACCCGCTGTATGACCAAGCTGCTGACCTTCGGTCCTTGAGCAAGACCCTTAACCAATCATGGCTGACCCTGCGCTCGGACCCCAGCTACCAACAACAAGCTCACACCGACAGGGTCCGGGTTCGATTCCCGTCTCGGCCATGTGTGTGTGGAGTTTGCATGTTCTCCCCGTGCCTCAGGGGGTTTTTCTCCGGTTTCCTCCCGGTCCAAAAACATGCACGGTAGGTAAATTGGAAAATTGTCCCTAGTGTATGAACGTGTGTGAATGTTATTGAGTGAGTGTGTGTGTGCCCTGTGATGGGTTGGCATTCCATCTAGGGTGTATCCTGCCTTAATGCCCTTAGATGCCTGACATAGGCACAGGCTCCCCATGACCCGAGGGAAGATCGGATATAGTGGTAGAAGATGAATGAATGAATGAATGAATAATAATGCTTACCAAAAAAAACGAATCCGAGCAGCAAAATAACCCGACTCTTCTCACAGGCTTCGTCAAGCTTGTCTTTAACACGTGCGCAAAAGACACCCCAAAATCAAAATTGTGTTAATCAAAATAGAATAAATCTGTGTATTACACTCAGACAGATCTTTTTGTCTAATGTGCCTCACATATCTAAGAAGGAATCATTTTTTTGAGTATACATGGAATTTGATAAATGTTATGGGATATTTTAGAAACTAATAGGCGTGCCCTTTTAAGCAAGCCAGGCATTGCATGATTAAGGAATGTAGGCTAGACCTAGCACATGAAGGCTGGTGCCATATGCGATATCATTACTACAAGCATCTGTGCCAAGACTTCCAGACTCTGTAATGGCTTCCTCCCTCAGGTGGTTAGAATCCTTAAAACCCTGTTGTCCTCTACATTTAACTGGATTGAAGTCAACAGAACAAACAAATAAAACGTCAGCATTTCTATCACTGTTATTCACACTTATTGTGTCTTCAGGAGTGGCCCTTAATGATAGCTTATATACAGTAACTGGAGACCGTGTTCGACTTTTCACTCTTAAATATCCTTCCTACTACCAGTAACATGTTTAAAGAGACATGTGATTAGCATCAGAATGGGATTATTAAAATCTTTGGGAAGCACATCTCATTCATCCATTATCAACATGCACAGCAACATAGCTCTAGCAGCACTCACTTTTAGCCACATATTTAACCATAAGTGATGGAAACAAGTTGTGTTAATAGTGGATGCCCATGCTATAGGAGAGATTGAACGTATGTCATGGATTTTACAGTGCTAAAGAACATAAATGTACTGTATAGCTGAAACTTCTGATCATGGATGCACTCGAATTCTCTTTATTGGTGTTTGATATCTATTTTTTTTTTATTTCCCCCCTTCCATGAAGGATTATGCTGATGCTGAGTCTGTCTGTGCTTTACTTTGATGAGGGGGATTGATGTGCTGGCAGCTGGCACTCTTGAGTTTTCGCCTGAGTGCCAGAGCCGCCCCCAGTAACGCTGATGCATGGCCATGAATTGTATTACACCGTGACAGCTGCTCACTTCTAAATTCATCTTTGCACTCAATGGTTTATTTATTTATTTAAACCATTTGTCATTTTTTGCTGGGGAAAATGAACGAAATAAAGGGAGAAATTGAAAATGATGGGGCTTCGCAACATTGCTTCTTCATGCCACGTCGGAGATGAGCAGGTGTATCCGGCATGCCATAAACACAGGCCCGGTCCAGTTGACTCCACTCTGGGAAATGGATTGGAATGGTGGATAAAAATCCTGGCCAAAGAGTTTCCTTCAGGCGTGACCGGTGTCACTCTTAAGTCCTTTCTTCGGGAAAAACTTTGTACGTTGACTGTCTAACATTTCCACACCGTGTCAAACTTATACAACAGGGGCGAATGCAAACTAGGAGACTATTAAGACCTCGCTATCTTGTTAGACAAATTGAAGAGTGTTCGGAGCAAGCTAAACACAGAGGAGCTTCTAATATTGGATGTCGAAAGTCATCAAGCGGAAGGTCATCAGATGTAACGTCTGGAGAGGAAGAGGGGAAAGAAGCAACGGCGAAGCAGGCTGGGGCTTGGGTTTTAACAGCCAGCTATATTTCCGATCGTTCGGGGGCTTCTGACTGTGAGCAGATCAAATTGAAACAAGGATATCATCAGATATGAGTGATGCTGTATGCCAAATCTGAGAGCTGAGGAGAAATGACACTGCAGCAGCACAGCCCCTCATGGGTTTTACAGTGAGACAATAGGCTGGCCACGATTCAAAAGGTAAATGCCGTCAAGGAGAGCTTTTGCTGGATTTGACTCAATCTTGGTGTGACCTTCACAGTCACAGTTTCTCTTTATTGTAATCTCAGCACAAAGAGGCAGCAGCGAGCAGTGGGAGTGGGCTACCTGGCAGGCAGGCTGAAAGCTAAACAAAGGCAGCCTGGCTGATGCTCGAGACTGATAGCACAAACACACTTCAATTAAAGCCTGCTGTCCTCCTCAAATACAAATCAAATGAGGCAGTACACTGGTGGGAAACAAAACAAAACACGGAGGATATATGGTAGGGGATGTATCAGTTGAGTATTTTAGTGATACCGTCTCAGGAAGTGGAAGTCAATGGTATTTCTCCCATGACACCTATTCTTTGATTGTAATGGTGCAGTACATATTGGTAAATAAGGTTATGTGCTCCATGTGGGACTTGTAGCGCATTAAGCATTATTTACTTTAAAATAGGAACACTTGGAAACTATTGAGTGTATGTATGTATATCATATGATATATATATATATATATATATATATATATATATATATATATATATATATATATATATATATCATTCATTCATTCATTCATTCATCTTCTACCGCTTTATCCGATCTTCCCTCGGGTCACGGGGAGCCTGTGCCTATCTCAGGCGTCTATGGGTATTAAGGCAGGATACACCCTGGATGGAATGCCAACCCATCGCAGGACACAAACACACTCACATTCACACACACATTCATACACTCGGGACAATTTTCCAAGGTGCCAATCAACCTACCATGCATGTTTTTTTGGACCGGGGGGAGGAAACCGGAGAACCCGGAGGAAAAAACCCCCTGAGGCACGGGGAGAACATGCAAACCCCACACACACATGGCCGAGACAGGAATCAAACCCGGACCCTGGAGGTGTGAGGCGAACGTGCTAACCACTAAACCACCGTGCCCCTTATATATATATATATATATAGTGTGTGTGTGTGTGTGTGTGTGTGTGTGTGTGTGTGTGTGTGTGTGTGTGTGTGTAAAAGCATGTACTGTATGTACTGTACTCCTGTTTGAATATTTCCCACTTTCACATTGACTCACTGTTGCATTGTAGCAGCATTTACAATAGCTAGCATCTCAAGGGCTGCTAACAGGTCCTGTCATTGTTTATGTTTTCTCCTAATAGACAACTGTCTTTCTTCCATGGAGAAGGGGGAAAAAAAGTAAGTACAGGCTGTACAAGAAAATAATCTCTGGCGATCCGACTCCTGGCATGCTGACAGCTGGCTGACTTCCAACACTCTACCTAGCTAGCTAGCATATTTGCATATTGCACAGGAGAAATGAGATCCAATTACAGAGTATGCCGAATACAGACGATGAGAACACACATAAATACTGGATGAAAACAAGAACAAGATTGGAATTCATTTTTTAGTCAGCTATTGATTTCCTGATACGGCTCTCGTGATACAATAAGGTCTTCGAAATAAGTATGCGCCAGAGCAGGCTATGCAAAGACACATACTGAAACACACACACACACACACACACGCGTTAAATATAAATCTGACCATTAATGTAAGGTCAGTGTAATTTTACAGAGAGCCCAGTGGGTGGTTCTGGGCATTTCTCAGACCAAAAATTCTAAATTGGTTTCACGCAAGGGCAGTCATTTGCACCATTGAATGGTGAAATTCACAGGATAATTCCAGCATTAATTGATTCTGGCTGGCTGAAATAAACAAGCTGGCAGATTGCACAAAGGCAAGGGCAAGGCCCACTGGTTGGCCCTAGGGAGAGAGGGGAGGTCACAGAGACAGGAATCTTTGATGGAGGAGATTCAGCTGTGTCAGTAATAGGGAGCATGGGGCTTTGGAAGCGCTTTTGTCTCTCCCTGAATCTATCACCCATCAGCCTATGGGGACTCTCTTCAGTGAGGCTCAATGACACTGAGATTCACATCTCACTCTGGCTCATGATCCCCCAAAACGAGCCTGTCTCGCAGGGATTACAGCCAGAGCCCGGCTCCAGACAGCATGGCGGAATTAGACCTACTTTTTTAAGTAATTGCCAGTTTGAGGAGATAATGCAGGTGGAAAAGAGGACGATTTTTTTTTTTTTGCATTTTGTCCAAATGAAGACCGGTTTGATCTCTTTCTACCTATTAATATAACCGCTGTTATAGTAAAAAAAAAAAAATGTGAACACCGTCTTCACATAAGTGCACACTAGTTATCTGAGAAGTTTCAATCAGGTATACAGGATCTGTAATGAATGTGCATTTGAATGGAGGCTTTTCCAGCTTATGCCTTCACTGATAGACAGCTTTTGTTGTGAAGAGGACTTCTGAATGAAGATTTAAGGCCTACGGATACCTAAAGAAGGCAGTGGATTCTCACTGGAAATCAATAATGGATTGACGGCGTCGTAATGATTACTGGATGACCTGATTGGTAAAAAGGAAAGAGCAATGTATCATTTGAACGATAAACATAATTAGTGCGAGCGCAGATACATTAGAGGAAACAACACATTTGTTCAGGAATTCAGCCATGGTGGTGTGCCTCTGTGGTAATGTTTGACAGATGGGCCGATTTGTAGATGGTAAAACATTAGGTTGGGGGGGGTGATTTCATACTCCGAGTATGAGCAAGACAATCCTGAGTGTAGACAGCCGAGCACTGCATATACACCGGGCTTGTTCAGGAATTTGCTATGCTTGTTCAGGAAATCAGCCTTGGCAGTATGCCCGTGTGGTAACACCTGGTGGCTAGGCTGGATGGTGGATGCTAAGATGTCGAGAAGGGGAGAATTCCTGCTATAAGCAAGATAAGGACTCTGAGTGTAGGTACAAGGGCACACTGGAGGACAAGCAGCACAAGATAAGCCTCACTTGCTCAGGAATTCATCATGCTTGTTGAGGAAATGAGCCTTGTTAACATGCCCATGTGCTAACATCTGGTGAATGGGCTGGCTGGTGGATGCTGAGACGTTAGTTAGAAGCGAGGCCTTTCTATAGACAATGTGATAAGAGTGCATTGTGGTGGAGGAGGAGAACACATGCACAGATCAATAAGAAAGCATGGGGTAAGAATTTGTGGATGGGCAGGATTTTCTTGTTACTGACATGATGGGATTCCCAAGTGCAGATGAGAGGTCATAGTGGAGGAAAGCATCATAGATACACGGGTCAGGCTTAGCATTATGGCCACCATAATCAGGCATGACATTATGGCCACTGATCAGGCATAACATTATGGCCACCTGCCAAAACAGTCCTGATGTATAAATTATTAAGAGCGTTAACTTATTCAGCAGTTTGAGCTGGGGTAGCTTGTCTGTTGTTCCTTCCTTGTCAGTTTTGATAGAGACTACCCACTGCAGACTGGGAACACCCCACAACAGCTGATCCTTATTCTTGCCCATTTTTCCTACTTCAAACACATCGAATTTGTGAACACAATGTCCATTTGCTGCCTAAAATATCTCCTCCAACTAACATATAATCAGTGTTATTCACTTCACAGGTCATAATGTCATAATACTATACCTGATTGTTATGTCAGGATGCTCGATTAATATTGTAACACCTGCTGGAAAGGCTGCATGGAGGGTGCTGAGATGTTAACGGACCGCAGGTATGATTTAGAGGACTCGGAATGTAGATGCATAGGACACATTGTAGGAGAATGCCGCAGGACTCTGGGACATGAACCTGACTGCTCCCTGTGGAGCAACAGAGAGAGGAAGTCTATCAGACGGATACAAATGAGCCACTCCGTCGCTGCATGTGGGAATAGAGGATCTTATTGTGTCCCAGCAAAAGAACTGCTCATTCTCTCCTTTGGAGTGAGAGGAAAAGGACTGTCCAGTGCTGTACACAGACACACACACACACACACACACACACACACACACACACAAAACGTAATATCATTTTATGAAGTAGCTATTACTTAATTTATGAAAATAAAGAAAACATTTGCAACTATTAAGTTGGCATTTTGATGTGGGAGGGGAAGTTGTAGCTCAGTGGTGAAGGCATTGGGCTCTGGGCCGGAAGATCGCAGGTTCAAATCCCACCACCGACAGGCTGCCACTAGTAGGCACTTGAGCAAGGCCCTTAACCCTCAATTGGTCATTTGTAAGTCGCTGTGTTGATCTGCACAAAAGCACCACCCACTTCTCCATTCCCTTACATCTTTTTGCATTAAGGCCATGCGAACAAAAGGGAGGAGCGACGCGAGATGAATGTGGTGTGTGCCAAAAACTACAAACCTACCACTGGGCTGGAAAAACATGGAAGCCGTACCAGATCGATTCCGAATTCGATCCCGAACTTGCCATACTTACTGTATAATGAAAGCATTTGGAGCACGTCCTCATGCTTTTTTAATTCTGGGAAAGAAGTATATCCATACAGATATGTGCGGTCAAAGCTGAAGGCAAAGAGCAAACTACCAAGGATTTCAAAGCAGAGAAAAAGGTCTCCTGCGCCCCAGCGATGAATTCCACCTGCCTTTTTTTTTTTTTTATCAGGGCAGATGCTCCTACCACACTGAAAAGGTTCCCTCCATTCTGCAAATTGGCTCACTGAGCACAACACATCCCGGTGCTTTCTGTTTAGTCGGCAGCTTGATGGCCAAAACCTCTTGGCATGAGGTGAGGCTGAGACATAGAGCATCATGGGCTTTAAAACTTGGTGGGTGGGTGGTAATGGAAGGGCTGTAAAAGTGAAACCTGTGGCCCCTGCTTCTCGTCACGGCTTCTCCCTAGACAGCTAGTGCAGGTATTAATTGGCAAGACAATGGACTGGATGGCGTTTTAACCCTGTTTTGGGACTCGTAGACGAACAACATGCCATGCCAGCAATTGACAACGGCAGCTGTCAGAAGGTAGAGTGCTTCTGGTGTCTCCGGACTTGGCTGCCCGATTGCCTTTTGGGCTGAAAGCTAGTTAGGTGAATTAGGTGAATCTCCTTTTTTTTTAGGGTTAATATATCACGAGCAAAGCATTCTATTTTAGGAAATCCTAACCCAACTTATGCATCTGCAAAACAAAGCAACAAGCAAACTTTTGATCTACACCCCACATCTTGCTAAGCAAATGAGTGCGCTTGTTTTTAATGAGCTCTGCTGTGACCGCGATGCGTTTGTGGCTCATTCTAGAGCTCTTGACCTTTACTGATCCTCCTAAAGCCATAGCACATCTCCTTTCTCACTCTCATTTATCCTCTCACCTCTTCATGCATCCTCAGCGTTCCCTGCCTGAGATTCCGCTCTCGCTCTTATGCCTAATTGCACCCCTATTTGCCCCAGGGGATGGCCTGGGTAGCGCAATCCTCTCCACTGTCCCCTCGCAAATCCATTTGCAACCTCTACCAGCCAGGTCGCTTTCATGGGCTGCCCTGGAGGAAATATCGGATGACCTCACTTTCCAGCGAAAAAGCACGGGATCCTGGGGAGCACAGTCGGATGTGAGGCTCTTCTTCTCTTTTTCTCCCCCTCTCATATCTATCTGCCCCTCCTGCCAAGAATTCCTGCTTTCAAGTACAGAGCAAGGTCAGAATCATGCACAGCTTGGTGTGCTGATAACAGTTACAATGCAGTATCCACATACAGAAATGTGAAATATTGAATTCCCTACCCCCCCTTTTTTTTGTCTTATATTTTAAAAAGCCCCCACTTTATCCCACTTTAATTCTATGAGATCTGTCTCTTATTGGTATCTTTCTGACAATTGGAAGCGTGAAAATTGGCTTTGGTGGAGTGCTTTCTTTGTGAGTGCGTGTGTGTGTGTGTGTGTGTACTGTGTCTCGCAGACTGAAATAAAGTGCAGAGTCGGTTGAAAGAATGAGGTTGACATATGCTACCCGTGAAACCGCACTCGCCGAGCGATGATCCCATTTGATCCTTTTTTTAAGCGTCGAAATTTTCCCATCACGCCCTTAAGGTGTTTAGATTTTCAAAATTAAATAATCCAGAAGTGCTGCATCAGACATTAGGGCTTAAACAGAGAGATTCGTTTCTTTAGCCTGCTTTTTTCCTGTGCACACTGCATGGAATAGCTCCTGGGATAGCAAGCCTTTATGTACGTGTTTACAGAGTCCTGCTGAGATCCCGTCATAAAAGATTCAGATCTACTTTTTTTTTTTTTTCTCCCGGTGAAAGATACAGATGCTTTAACCAATCGACAAAAACATGGCAAGTTTGAGCCGGTGCTGAAAACTTCGCTTAAATGTTTCCCCATTCAGCGAGTCACTTGTACGGTTCATGGAGAAAGGAAATGTTTGATGTCTCGCCTGATCCTGTCTCTACCTGATTGAAAAGCAGGCAGGGTTAAATTGTGTTTCGCTTGATGTCGGCTTTCGTGAAAGGAGTCAAACGTGTTGGTCCTTCCATCTGAAAATGCCATATTTGACTTTTAAGACATGTCCAAGCCACAACCTGCGTACTTTACATCTTCCTGGGCTGACAAGCGTCTGAAAGCGAGAAGGCAATATCGTATGGGTTTTGTCTACTTAAGGAATAATGAATGTGCGCCTTTAAGTTGCACTTTGCTTCAGCATATTGTAAGTGACATAAAATGACATTCGAATATGAGCCTGTTGAGACATGCTTAGTCAGGAGATTTTTTTATTTACAGACTTTAGTAAGTAAAAAGTAAATAACTTTTAAACGATTAAGCAACACAAGAAAACACAGGTGCTCAGGTCATAAATACAAATATGAGAAAGAAGTCCTCTGGATGTTTTTTTTTTTTTTTTTTTTTTACATATTATGATTGAAAAAGAAAATTTGCAGTTCCAGTTTCACGGAAAGGTAATCCAGGACTTTGTTTCTATATACTGCACATTTCAGCTTAATCCTACTTCCACGATCAGCATTTTAAAAAAAATATATATACACATATCCTGTTGATACATGTCAAATCTTCTTTGCTAGAATAATGCTTTGTGAAAATATCAGAGAGCTCAGAAAATAGGTCATGGTTATTTTGAGAAGGTGACATATGGTCCTTGGAATTTCATCCTGCATCTATTGTGCACCGGTACATGCACTTGTAATGGTTACGGTTATGCGTGTAATAATCAGGACGGCTATTGTGCAGCTGCCTACAATGCCGAAAGCCTACATGACAGAAAATTCGTGAGAGACGGAGATGAACATTGGAGCGTTCCTAAAGTGCCCGCCGGCTGCAGGGTCAGCACAAAAACGATCCGACATCGATGCCATAAATGCACCGTCGACATACAAACTCCTGACAGCCCTGAGCTAGTCAACCTGAAAGTCCTCATCACTCCCACCCCACCTTCCATCCCACCCTCATTAGAGCACCCAACAAAGTTTGTTTCTTGCAGCTGCTTAACGGCGGCACGTCTGCTTTTGTTTGTTTTCTCGTCATGAGGTTATTGCACCTTTATAGTTGATCTGGGGCTTGGAATAATCCTCGACATCTGTTCCAAGAGGAGGTTAGGAAGGTGGTGAGCGGCGGGGCAGGGCTTGGCTTTTATTTCCTGGACCAGGCCTCTGCTCTCATCCCTCAGCACAGAGGTCGACGTGTTGACTTTTAATGTGAGCGATGTAAAGGAAGCAGGAGAGGGGGAGTTGTCTCTAATGGGCTTCAAGGTCACACAAGGACCTTTGCCCCTGGCTTTCTCGCTCACTGTAGACAGAAGGTTGAATCCTTCATATATAATGATGTCCAAGAGCTCTAATTCCCCCCACAGAGTTTGCCGAGCTCTGTTACCAACTTTACGCCAAACTTTAGGTAGGGTTTTCATCAAGACACGCATGTTTTTTCCCTAAAAATGTCCGACTGTAAGAGCGTATGATGCAACCAAACTACTGTTGAGTCTACATCTCGGGGGGGATGGGAACGTGCTCGGTCGTATCCATATGCATGATTAACAGAGGAAAAACAAGGTGCTTCTCAAGAGCATGGTCAATTATGCCTTCTTGAGCTTCCATCCGCAAATCATTAAGCTTTTAATGGAGAAAGATTCAAACTCTCGACAACAGGGTCTTTTTTCGTAAGTCTCTCTAAAGTCTTAAAGTATTAAAGTTCATCATTTATGTACAGCGTCCTCTCGGGTATTGAATGCCCTTCCCACTGTCATTGCTAGGATGGAGAACATGGGTGTTTGCTGAGAGAACAATCTCTGACTCTTCCCAGCAGGGGCTCTCCATTTCATCATTTCATCTCTCCCTTCAGCCATGATGAAAGTAGAGTTGCTCTGAATCCCGAATTTCCAGCGTTTCTCAGACAGCACCTTGGGTTTCTTCCCACTGCCTTGGCAAGCTCGCCAACTCGTTCCTCCGGAAACTGTGCTACTGGGTTCCCCTGGTGGCCAGCATGCCAAAATGAAGTATAGAGAGCCAGCCGTGACCCATTAGTGCATTTTGTGCCCGACACCTTGCAGTCGTTTCCGAGATGGCTTGCATTCGCCATTGTTATTATTAAAGATTTCTTTCATCGCTAAACAAGATCAATGCGCTAAAATCTTGGCGGCATCAGATACACCGAGGATATTGACCGCAATGCAATTAATTTAGATTACTTGAGCAAACCGCCCGGTCGAATATGTGCGAAAACAAATGTATCGACCGATTGAATTTCAAATTAAGACACCGGGATCGCTTAATTATTTAAGTGAATTATTTAGGCAAATTGGAAGCTATCGAACTATGCAAAACGCAAACACTGCGCCGACCGAAATGTGACAGTCCTGCCGCTCTCTCGCTCCGACGATGGATCGTTTCAGTGAGTCTGTTTTTGCATTGAAGTGACAGAATTCCAGAAAATCTTTTGCATGAAGAGATCAGAGCAGATTGAACTTTTCCCCCTCGTCCTGTCAACGGCGTCTTACTGTGGTGAGCTGTCAGCGCGGCACGGAAAAAAAATAAAACCCCAAAAAAAAACACGCTTAGTTTCACTCACATTCAGTTTGTCAGAGACAATGCGAACGCTGTCAGACATTTTGATCTGACGAGATGCTGTTTAAATCATGAGAATCTTGTTTTTTGGGTTTTCTTTCCCCCCCTCCTCTTTCTCTCTTTCCTCTCCTTATAATAGAGTATAATGAGGTTGAATGCTGAATAATCGGATTCGTGTCGATAGCATCAGTCACCCTTGTTGTTTTCTCTGCTCTCCTGGTTTGAGCAAAATGACAAATGCCCCGGGTGAGAAGTGAATGGTTTCCTGTCACAAGTAATCATGCGGTTGTCTTTCAGGCCTAGCCTCCTTTTATTTGCCGTGATTAACTTTGCTGAGAAACAATGGCACACAGTTCACTCTTCCTCTTGTCCTCCGCGTGTGCTGTGACAGCCGGACTTGACTGAGATCAACGACACTCAGCTAGCGACTTATATTTTGACCGATCAAAACTGTATTCCTGGAGCACAGAGACATTATCCGTGCGTACCCAGTCCGATTTGCGGAACCGCAAATACAGCACATCTCTCTCTCTCTGTCTCTCTCTCGCTCTCTCTCTCTCACGGCTGCTGTTTTTGATTAGGGCTCGATGCGGCGCGCTACATCTCGGTTTGGCGATAATGGTTACATTGCGGACTGAATGTCTTCTTTCATGCCATTTCATTTCGTTTTACTCGATCCTCTGAATAGAAAATCCCATAAACCCTTCTTTATTTCACTTTAAATCCATATGTTCCACCTTGTTTTATGCAAGTGCTAAAAAAGCCGTGATTGTTATTGTGTGACTGCAACATCTGCTTAACGTTTTTTTCTTTCTTATTTTGTATTTATTTTAAATGTGTTTTGTCTTTTTCCTGTCTTGCAGGAAATTGCAGCTTACTTAATAACCTTTGAGAAGCATGATGAATGGTTAACAACATCCCCTAAAACAAGGTAAGGCGTTTCTTTCCGCTCCGCGCCTTTTCCGCGATCGCAGCCCGAATTAGCCTTGCAGTTTCTGCTAATCAGCCACTCGAGATTCTGTCTCATCTTAAAACTTGGGTCTTTGATATTGGTATCCATTCGGTATCCAGAAAGCTTAACTCTTTTCCTTGAGTGAGTGCTGACAGGTAATGGAATATTAATGTGGACTAATATCGTCCAAATAGCCTATTAGCGGAGCTCTTAGCACGCAGCTTTGCTCTCATCTGCTCTGTTAACACCATGCTAATGTGTTCGTATCTAGCTGCAAATTAGCCGCTTGTTAATAGATAAAAGTGTGAGACAAGAGCTGTCCGAGGTGTGCGGAAGGACGGAAACAAAGATGTGCGAACGTTTTCGAACTCATCAAAGTTGCAAACTGAAGGAATGTGCAGGCCGGATTCATTCTTAAGTCAGGGGCTGTACTCAGGACCTGAGGAGCCTGAGAGATCGGTCAACACTCAACCGGTGTGTCTTTAAGGTTTCTGAAAAGTAATAGCCGCGGTGTGAGATCCTTACGGCAGGAGAGAGGTAAGATGTTAGCTTAGCCTTAGCAAAAATGGCCATTTTCCTCATGTATTTCTACAGCATATCTGGCATTGTTTGTATTGTGTGGTTTTAGCGAGGTTTTATGTTTTATGGTTAGCTAAATGGCTGTATCAGGGCAGTGTAACATCAGGTAAACTGATTTTTAGATCAGGCACTGACATCTGAGCTGCTCTACTGCGAAAATAAGCTGCACCATGTATCGCTAATCGAATCACCTTCAGTTCATAAACAATAAACAGCTCTGGCTGACTCGTTAGGATTGACATAGATATTTAGAATGTCCTACTCAGCATATACACGGTATGAACAAAAGCTTGTGGACACCTAGCCATAGGACTTGCATGTGTTTTTTTTTAACATCCCATTCCACATTTAGTCCCATTTTGCTGCTATAATATTCAACACTCTTCTTACAAGATGTTCTGAGAGAGTGCTTGTGGAGATTTGTGCTTATTCAGCATTAAAGGCAAAGTCATTAGGGCGGTCCAGTTCATCCCAAAGGTGTTCAACAGGGTTGAGGTTAGAGTTCGATAGCAGATCCACTCAAAAGCTACTCCCTTTATTGCTAAAAAATGATTTGTTGGACATCTGATCAGAGTTCAAATCCGAGCACCACCAAGATGCCACTAATAATGCTGGGCCCTTGAGCAAGGCCCTTTACCCTCTTCTACGACAGCAAATCTTAGTGGCATTTCACTGACCCAGCATGATCAGTGGCAGTGTATCCAGAGTAGATAAGAACATCCTGTACATTTATGCGCCTTTAACTTTGTGGTAAGAATTTAGGAAGAACCACATATGGTTGGAACAGTCAGGTGGGCAGCTTTTTTTTTTTCCTTCTTTTTTTTGTTCATACTTCTAGATTTAATGCACTCTTTAAAGAATTCACATTCATGATGTTCTCCTGCCTCAGGAAGTAAAATCTGTAAAGGTAAAAAACCCTCAGGAGGAACCTAACCTCAGTAGCAGGTTAAAATTCGCAGTTGAGAAATATTTTAGAAAGACTTAGACTGTGTATCATTACACTAAAGTAGCACCGCATGACTCTTACACCTTCCTCCGTGAAATCGTTCGCATATTTTCCAAATACGGAACGCCGTACCTATATAGATTTTCTCTATATTTGATGTTGTGTATCAGTGCTGAACCAAGTCATGAGTTAAACCATGACCTTGGGCCACGGTTCTGTAGTCTAACAGCATGCAACACACACACACACACACACACACACACACACACACACACACACACACATATATATATATACACATATATATATATATATATATATATATATATATATATATATACGCAAAATATTCATCATTTTATTTGCTCGCTAAATTTCCGAAACAAGAGAAGAGTGAAAAAGAGAGAAAGAGAGAGAGAGAGAGAGGAGGGGTTATAACATTACGAAGTGATGATGACCTCCTTCCCTCCTTCACCATGTTTGTGTTGCATCCTATAGGATAGTCGTTTGCGATGCTGAGCATGTAGTGTGTGTGCGTGTGTGCGCATGTGCGTGTGTGTGTGTGTGTGTGTGTGTGTGTGTGTGTGTGTGTGTGTGTGTGTGTGTGTGTGTATTTTCACCCCAGGCATGAGCCTCCTGACTCCTGTCCAGCAAGTTTATACTGTAGAATAGGAGAAGAGAAACAGACACAAACACAGTCTCTCTATTTCTTCCGTTACGAGTCCTCGCTTCACTCCCAATTAGCAGCAGCCGCTCTTCGCCTATTAGACAGCTCTGGGCCTCGGCTGCCTCTGTGCCAGACTCTGAGCACCACTCGTTTACTCGCTCGCATCCTTTCCTTCCAGTTTCATCCAGGGAGCGCCGAATGCCACAGATAAAATAAAAACTGACCACGAGTCACAGTGTTTTTTCGCTTTCTCTCTCTCTCTCTTTCTCTCTCTTCTATCTCACTCACTCTCTTTCTCTCTCTCCCTTTCTTTCTGTCTTTCTGTCTGCTCTTATTAACAAACCTCATTCATGTGCAAATGGACTATGGGTCCTGCAACATCCAGCCAATTTTCTCTATGCCTCCATGCCTGTAAGGGACATCGATAATGGGCAAGCATAAAGAAAGTGTCAATTATAAGACATTTCCTTGTATAATTGCAGAAAATTAGGTAGCGAGCACCCTCATGCCTTTTTAGCATAGCCACAAAAAAAAAAGTCAAATCAAGTCTGTTTCTCTTCATTCGCTTATTACTGACACGGGATTCAATGTTGTACATTTATTCCTGGCCGGAGGGGGTGTTCAGAGCAGACGCATAGACACGCCATATGGGCTCAAGGTCAGTCTGCATAAGTAATGCTTATAGAACGTGTATTTCCTTTTTTTTTTTTTAATTGTTGCTACTCTTTTTTTTTCTTGACGGTACAATTATGCTTTCCGGATATAAGGTCATGAGGAGAAGGAGGAAGAATTTTAGTGGTGGACAGTAAAGGTATTTTTTTTTTTTAATCGTTACTGAACTTGAGAACATTTCACAAGAGCATTTTCACTTTAGGAAACTTTTACTCTTCTACATTTTATGAGAACGAATAACTTTCCCTTTTTGCCAGGCTCTCAGCGTAACCGTACAGGTGGAGTTACTGTACAATGTAACAATAGAACATTTGCTCGGTAAATAAGTACAATGCTGGAAAATCGAACAAATAAATAAGTAAAGTGTAATTCGTTGAAATAGTAGAAATGCAAAAGAAGTATTATTACTTTTATTAGAGTAATATTTACACTTACTAGTCCTTGAGTACAGGACAGGTGAACTTTCGTTTGACCGCACCATAGTGTATAATACTCCTACAAATAAGAGTGGCTTTGGTGTTTCCTTGCCAAGAATGCTTATCACCCATAGTTTTAAAAGTAAAGGTATTTCACCGTGTTTTTTTACTTTGAATGAATGTTTTGGAAGAAGGGAAGTTGTCACTATGTGTTAAGAAGCATTGTTATGTGGCTCTTATTACATATTTATACCGCAGAGAGTAACTGGAATTACTTTTGCTTTAGAATTGGAAGAGAATGACATAAGGGCAGTTTTGGTGAAGCATTTCCTCGTATATGTCGCTTATAAAGAGTGGCTTCGGATTTTTAGGCAGCTGCTAATAGTCATTTTGTTTTGGGTGAGTTTTAAGTGTTCTTTTCTCAGTTGGGAAACTGTACCTTTTTTCAAGTTTCTATTGTCTAGGGCAATGATAGATAGATATATAGATAGATAGATAGATAGATGGATAGATGGACAGACAGACATATATATATATATATATATATATATATATATATATATATATATAGCTGAAGATAGGTAGATAGATAGATAGATAGATATATAGATAGATAGATAGATAGATAGATAGATAGATAGATAGATAGATATAGATAGATAGATAGATAGATAGATAGATAGATAGATAGACAGATAGAGCTGTTGTGGCTCTATTGTGCCAGCTCAGCCCAAGCCCCATCTCTACCTGTCTGCAGTGACTTTGATTGACGGGCCCTAAGCGATTCTTGCTAGTGGATCTTTGCGCGAGGTCACGGTCGAAAGGTCATTGGCAAGAGAGTCACGGCTAAACGCTTTCACATATTTTGTCCCGGAACGTGTCTTCGGGCCATTTGCTCCACAGCCCTCCACAGGCAAGATGAAGCCAGCCTCCACCTGCAGTCAGAGAACAGAGAGCTCAGCAAAGCTTGGAGGTAATAGATATGCAGCAGGTCACGGATGGAGACACAGCCTGTGGGCCCACACACACACACACACACACACACACATATATATATATATATACACACACACACACACACACACACACACACACACACACACACACACACACACACACACACACACACATACTTATGAGAACATGGGGAAGCATGTAACAGCTCCAGGCCAAAGAAAGAGCAGAAAGAATATAAGATGGGTATGACCGAGAGAATTGGGCCTAGAGAGAAAAGGGCCTGATATGTCATCTATATTGAAAAACATGCAGATGGAAAAAAAACTAAGTATTAAAGCTGTTGTAAAAGGGTGGAAATGTATTGACAAAAATAGTACATTATTGCTGTTTGTGTTCGATATTCGACCCTCGAGTCTTCATCTGCCGTTATTAAATCTGCGGTTTTATTGTTATTTGTTCACTGAAAATACACACAGTGACCCTTATTTATCAATCAACAGGAAAAAGTTGTGTGGACATATTCTCCCTGGCCAAACTGACCAAAACATTCGAAGGAAAAAACAACCCACAGCTGAAATGTATAAAACTAAATGTCCAAAAAGCTTTCCCAGTGTGCAATGCTATATAATTTTCCAGTAATACAGCTCGGCTACCTTTCACACACACTCGTTTCCTTTTAATAATGACCTTACTTTTTTCCCTAATAGATTGACTGGTTTTATTTGGATTGCTTTCATTCAAGTGATTAATATAAAATGATCGAATTGAATAAAGTATTAATGGATTTTGTGCTGCCATATGAAATAAATAAGTCATTTAAACTCGGCAGTTTAATCCGTTTCAATGATTCCATGGATGATATGATTTTTCTTTAAGTAGATAGAACACACAGAAGCTCTTGTATGTTAGAATTATTATTTGTTTTGTTTTTTATACTTGTATAAATGATCCTGTGAACTATATGCAAACAAATATGCGGCCTATAAAATGTTTGTTCCATTTTTTTTTTACGGATTCTGGAAGGCAGAAATACAACAATTTTGCTTACTAAAAATAGCAAATAAAACCCATATCGTTAACAAATGGACATAAATCATGAGCATTCTGAGAGAGAGAAAAGCTAAGCGGCCGCTGAATGATGTGCTCAGTTCCTGTAATACACATTCCCCTTTCAGATAGGAAGTGCAACAGTGTTTAAAATCAATACAAGCGCTCTCACGCTGACTGCTGGAACAGCATGCTACAGCTAATTCAGGCCATACCTGCCAAAGGCCAGAAAAATCTCTCCCAACTCGGGCTGCACACTCTAATTTACGCTGGCAGCCTCCGCCGTTCCATTACCATTAGAGGGAGAGCTCTGCATTAGGTGTTTAATGAAAGCCAAGGCCACTGCCTGATTTAGCAGCATGGCTAAAGTGGGCAGTATGAAGTCGACTGTGTGAAAAAAAGCTGAGACTCGGTGACCAAGGCCATCGCCTACATCCGCACTGGCCAAAGATTGCTGTGTTTTTCTAACAGTAGTTACTTATTATTATTTTTTATGATTGTTAGACACAAGGATGGCAGCAATTTCTACGATCCTCTTTTAAGGCTCATCTCTGTGTTTATCAGAAGTGATTTTTTCTTCTTCTTCTTCCGGTATTCATATTTTTCAATAGAAAATATACTTAAGTTGATGTTCCTAGAGCCATTTTGTCAAGTGTTTTTTTCCCCCTCCTCCATCTCCAAATAATTAGTAGCCTTTCATGGTTGATTCATTTGTTCATTACCTTTGTTAATGTGTCCCTGATTGTGACATTTTAAGCCATTAAAAAGAAGCTGTAAGTGCTAAGTGTGTTTGTTTAATGAGCAAGGAAGTACCTAAATGGCCTAGGAACATTTCTTCACACACTCAGCTTCATTTTAGAGAAAAAAAAAAAACAAAACGGTCACAAAGTGCACAATTATACATTTGACAAATGTCTTCATGACCTCATGTAATCTCAAGATAGTTAAGATTACTTGATCTTGTGTAATCGTATCTATCTTGACTCGATAAGTTCCTACCTACTGGAATAGGACAGATCACATTTCTCCCGTGTAGACGAAAAGTATATTCACATCAATAATCCAATAATAAACACTAGTTGTGAGTCCGAAACCTTTCTGACTAGTGTAGGTTACTGCATGCTATGTGTACTGTACGTTCTCAGTGTTATTGTCCTCGTATACCTCGCAGACGGAATTGGTTTTAAGTGAGAAATGTGATTGCAATTTGCTGCGCGAAGAGACACGACACAGCACGACTCTCTCTGCGCAGTCCAAAAAAACTCATCGTCATGGTTCAGTGTAAGGGTCAATCCGTAATCCAAAAACAATATCAGACGGTAGTCGGAAACAAAACAAAACCTTGATAATGCACATAAACACGCGGCAAGACGTAAAGGAATAGGAGAGAGTATAAATAC